>VZSZ01002093.1:88651-238622 GCA_013398815.1 Ibidorhyncha struthersii
GGTGCCAGATTACTATCTTGTTGCCTGCTATTCTTGGAATGCTTCTGAAAATCTTGCTGTTAGCTTTTTCACTGAATAGCGTAGCAGCTTCTGCCTGCAAACCTGCTGGAATAATAGCTACAACGCTACAACAAAGGCTGCTACTCTAATAACGTCAGGGAAATTAAAATGCAGTGCCCTCAGACTAAATCCATGTTGCAGTCAGCACATTGTTGCACAGTTGACCAAGGATGTCACAGACCCAAGGTTAGATCCTTGCCTCATCCTCATCTCATTCCATCCATGTAAGTGATCCCTTAATCCAGCTCTGTCCAAAATAAGATGGTTTAGAAAAAAGAAAGGTGTTAGATGACGTTTAAAACACTGCGGGTGATTTCTGACAAAAGTTTGCATGGGATCAGATGTACCTGCAAACATGGAGGGGGAGCAATAACCTGGCATAGGCAGGGAAGATGAGGACCAAAGCATGTGTGAATTACAGAGCAGTAACCTTTCAACCCAAATTGCCTGCAGCCACACAATGATTTTTTATACTTTGGAGTTCAGAGGTGGAAAAGAGTTGATAACTGAGACTGGTTCCCACTCCCTACCTCATCCCTTCTGCTCTGAAGCATTCCTTGAGACAGTAAAAATATTACAGAATCTTTGAGAATTCTCCTTTGTAAAATGTCCCTTTGTCCCCATCTCAGAGACAGCTCCCTCACTCCACTTTTACTCACCCCAGTGTCACTAATCTTTAGGGTCCGTTTTTAACCCTAACTCAAATGAAAGACAAGTCTCTCTTGTTTAATGAAGACATAAGCACACCTAGGTTTGCAACACCTCAAGTAACATGGGCCTTGATTCTTTAAAATGCAGTTCATACTCTGTATGTCCTTGTACGCAGATGGACTTAAACCACCTTCTGTAGGGCTTTCTTCAGAGCCAAGAGTACAGAAGACTCTTATTTCACCTCTACATGATTTCTGTAATGTTCTCTGCATTTGTCAACTGCAAATCCATTATCAAAATTGTCCTCCTGGCTTTCAAGTTACTTCTGAATTTGTTCTCTCTGACCTCGGACTCAACAGCTTTTCCTTCTCTCCTTAGCCCTCCTTTTCCACCTTAAATGCCTTTCTAGTAGCACTCCCTCTAGACTGAGAGGGACTTATATTTTGAATATTGTCAGCCTCATGTATAACTCTTCTTTAAAATCTTCTCATGTGTTTTAGCCAAAGATTGATTTCCACTGATGCTCCCTTTTCTCTTATCTTGCAAGTGCATTACACCACACTGTATTCTGTCTGCATTAGCACTTCCGATATGTCTAACGCTTTGCATTTCAGCTCTTCTCCTTTAATCAGTCCATCATTTTATTCACACGCTAACTTTACTGCATTATTTGTGGTATCAAAGTGTCCTCTCACTTCTAACACTTTCTACAATGCTTTTAAGGAATTTTTAAATAGAATGTTTCAAATACAAATTTCATTCTGTAATACACATGCTAATTTAACAGAAACCTATTTGCTGTTATATTATGATTTCATATAAATAACAGTTTATAACATTGATGTAAGCTTGTATACATAATATAAGGGCCTCATGGAATCAGATATCCCCCATGGAAACTGCTCGTAGACATAGCATTGATAAGACATACAATACCTAACCTCCTGCTTTCTCAATCTTTCCGCTTTGATATCATTACTCTTATCAGCTGTCTAGTTTTATTTTTGTTGCAGAGAAATATGTAATATTTTTTTAGCTACTGAATAGTAAGCCAGAGAGAAAATAAACACAAGACAGCCATGTGGGTAAGATACAGCTATAGACTCTTATCAGAGAAAATTCACAGAAAAATGTTCATGAGACACAAGACGGATAAATACATGAGACAGTTGCAAACTTCTAGCAGAGGTTTCTAGCAAATACTGTTACAAAAAAAAGGGAGAGGGGAAAAATCATTAACAGCAAAAAAAACCCAGTCCAGCTTGCAGTCAGGAGATGGCAAGGGGAAGCAGCACTGCAGGTGCTTCATGAGGTACAACCTCCCTCTGCCTAAAATGGCAGTTTGGATTCTGTGAATATTGTCTCACTTCTGTGTGATGAATCTCTCACCTCTTTCCTTCTGACATGATGGAAAAATTCCAGCTTTCAGTACAGAAGTGTCTTACCTTACTCTCCCCATAAGGAGAGTACTACTTGATTCCTAAAATCCCAGTTCAGGATCACTCCGTGCCTCAAGCCCACAGGTGAAGGGGACAAAGAGCTAGAAAGATTTCAAATGCATCACGATTGTTTCCAGCAACTGAGGTAAGTTAGTTAATTCAACAGTATAATGCATCTCAGCAGCATAAGAGCAATGGTGGTGATTTGTCATTTTTCCACACTTTGAAATGAATGCTTCTTGCTGGGCTGTATCGGTTTGTCAGGGGGAATGGCCCAGTGTATAATGGAGGAATTTTGAAAAAACACTGAATTAAATTTGAGTTTTGTTCAGACACAAAATAGGATCCAAGTAGAAATCATAAGGAAAGTAATGCATATAAAGTATGAGAGCTCAAGAGAGGATGATCGTGAAGCTATACCTCAAATGAAGAGACACACATGCATTAGGGTGTCCTCTCCCCAACATCTCTCTTTGGTACACAGACATTTAGTAGGAAAGCTCACCCTCCTAGAATGCAGTGTAACAAATGATACTCAGTTTCCCTCAAATGATCAAAACTTTTTTTCCTGAGATGAAAGGAAGTTAGAACTAGCTTAACTGAGGAAAGAATTACAGTTGGCATGCTGGACACTGTAATGGGAAAAACTAAAAGACACAGAAAGCTCACTAGCCAAGGACTGGGTTTTAAGTTTGATGCAAAAATACTCAGTTTTAAAATGGTACGAGGAATACAGGATTTCACAGAGGCTGTTGTACAGCTTTTTATTGCTACTCAGTCAGACTGGGTAGTGATGACGATGGCAAACAGAAACGCATGCAATACCTGCCTTTCCAACAGCAATTGATGAGAAACTGCCCTTACACTCAAACAGACTATGACAAAGGATCATGAGATTTATCTATTCATCACTAAAGAGCTTCTGAATGTCTTTGTTGACTGCAATTTCCATACAACAGCACTTCAGTGGAAATATGCAATACTGAACTGTACAATGACCACTCACCATGGTCTATTACGACTATTTACATGCTACTAAGTCATTTTACCTAATGGTATTCTCAAGATGAGTCTTGAAATGGAAAACATATGCTGCCTTTCAAGTGATCTGGAAGCTAAAAGAAGCTTTGATGTGATGAGCAAAGTTAATGCATGATTCTACTGAACAGTCTTATTATGCATACTTTGCAATTAAAAAAGGTTAAAATCTGTTATTTTTTTCTTTCCTATCAGTTTCCTCTTAGGACTGTGATTTAGTCTGGCATTCTAAGCATGTTTATTTACTACATTCTCTAGACAGCATACAGATCTCCAGGAATTTGAATGCTCTGCTGACATGATACAAAGTATAACAAAAGAGGAATTCAGAAGAATTCAACCTGTTTGCCACTGACCGCAAAGTTTGCTTTTTAAATGATACTAGGCAGACTATCAAATGCAGTGCTTTAAAAATACAAACAGAGTGTGCAGGAGCTCTTCTTTATTTGAAAGAATAAATTATCTGTATCTGAATGCCATTATACAGAAATACTATATATTGTCCATATGGCTTAAACCTGACCCTACGGCAGCTACTAACAGGTAACCCAGCAAAGCGTGTCCAACCAATCATCCTGTTTATCCTCCTGGAAAGAAGAAAAAAGGGAACTTACACTGTACTATGTGTGAGATTAAGAGGGCAGTGCTGGTATCATTACAGGTTAGCCTTCCCTGTGCCAGGTCTTGCTTCACTTGCAATGCAAACAGGTACCTGCAAAATAGAAGTGAACACAGTCACATAAAGCATGTGAGAAAGAGGGGAAAGTATTTCAACACCAACGCCAACTCTGGTTTTGACTACATGTTCCTTTCACTTTTTGGAATCTACAGAACTATTCTGTGATTCTGTGAATTTCATAAGTTTAGAGGCTAAATAAAACATAACAGATACTGTATTACAGCCATTAGAGTCTTACATGGTGGCTACTTATGCAGAACCAAAATATCTCTCTTTTTCTCTCTCCCTCCCTCCCTCGAAACAAGAGCAATGAGATCTGGAAGCGATATGACAGTGGAAGCAAACGTGACAGGTATTAAGTGCTCAGCAACCACACAGCAAGCAGAACTAGATAACGGAGCTGCTTGCAACTATGAAGAATTGCCAGATAAACCAGTGATTTAAAGTTATTAGCTAGTTCTTGTAGGACACAAGGAGAACTCTAAACTTCCACCTTGGCACTCACCTGGAAATAAGGAGCAAGATCCTGATCGAACAACTCTAACTAGCTCTGATACTTTTGTGGCCCTATTACCCGCACCCCCCGTGTAACAGCCATTTCTAACACATTCACTTCCAAACCATCTCAGCCACATAGGGCCACTCTACATAGAAAGTTTAAATGCAGAGACATCACAGGTCAACATTATTTCAACATTTAAATTTCTTCTATCTTCAAGAGAAATTGAAATTTCTTAGTTCTACTCAGCATTGAATTCTTCCCTAGAAAAAATATGACCTAGCAGGAAAGCTGAAATGGTTAGATGCCTTAAAAAGCCTTCCAAAGACCGCAGCTCCTCTGGAGAACTCATACTAGGACCTCAATAGTTTTTAATAAGACCAGATTTTAATAGTTTCAGTGAAAAGCTCTCATTTGAACAGTGAATTTCTGAACAAGGAGATATAGGTAAATTAAATGAAAAGGGCAAGCTGATTTGAGGAGTAGGAAAACATACACAGTACATGAAACAATATAGCAGATCTAAATAATGTCCTTTTGAAACCTGCAGACAACTGCTTACCCATACAAAATTCACTCTAGTAAAAGAATATGGCACAAAAGTGTTGTATTCTCTGCTTTTGCAAGTGATGAAGCTGTTCCCTGTGGATATGCTTTCACATCCTACACTCTGTTGTGTACATATTACAAGTTCCCTAGCATGCACATTTAAAATCTAACCAAAAAAAGTCATTAGGATTCAGAGACATATCTTTAGGTGCAGAAAGAGATCACCAAAAATAAATTTACAGTTTACATACTAAGCAACTGATACGCAGAATATCTATTTGGAAACTCATTTTGTGAGTTTTCATTCATCCCTTTATTGTTTTTACTCAATCTTTCAAGTCAATACTCCTTCTTCCTACCCCACTTTTCTACTTTTCTCTGTCCAGGCCGGTAAGAGATATCAATCATTTCTTTTTTTCCATTCCATTGCTCTATTACCAAAATAAAACAAGGCAGAGATAAACACAGAACATCACAAAGATGAACTCGTTCTTTACAAAGCAGGTGATAAGGACACAAGAACCCTTTGTAAAAGAGGCCTTCATCTTGTGGCAAGATTGAAAATAAAAACTAATAGTGAAAATATTGAATTAGAATGGAAAAATGTAATTAAAAATAGTAATATTGTAGATCAGAAAAAGAGTTGAAAAGTTTCAGTGAAGAAACACTGCAACAAAATGTTTCTGAACATAAAGGAAGGACTCGCTAATGAGCAAGAACCTTAATAAGTCCCTCATTTACATATTTACTCACAGAGAAATATGACTCTCTATGCCAAATGCAACGTGAAATTCAGAGCTTCAATGAAGTTTTTGAAATGCATGGAAAATAAACACACCTTTAAGGTACTGTTTCTGTATATATGTGTATCTTTCTCTACCTTCCTCTTACTTTTCATTTTATTCCCTCTCCTTTCCATTTCTCCATCTGTGAAGTCACACTTCCACGCATATAAACTTTTGTCCTTTGCATTGGCTATATGAACAGGGTCCCCTAGCTGCTCCAACTTGTCAATTTATGCGAAACAACTCTCCCCCAGATGTGGATGCAGAGTTGCATGTGTCCCTCAGCAGAGGAGCGCCCCAGGGCATCAACACATGCCTTAGCCAGGTCCGTTCCAACACTATTGCCACATGGGGATGGAGAACTCTGTTGCCGAACTGCGTTCTCTTGGGGTGAGCAAAGCTCTCCCAGGGCCCCAAATCCAAGGGGCCAAAGGACTCCTGCACTTTGCAGAACCTCTCAGCACAGACCACAACAGAATCTTAGGGCCTATTTTGCAGGTACATTCAAGGTTGGGGCAAATAACATCAAGCTAATAATAGTAAGAGGCAGCCATTGATCCTCACCCAATCATCTCAGATTCCACCTTCTCCCCTCTGTCCACCAGAGATTTAATTAAAAAAAACAGTCATGCATCTACTAACCTTGTCAGTTCCTCCTGCAGCTGAGCATGGTCAGGTGGGAAAAATTTTACCACAAATTTTACAACAACATGCTTCGGTCCTAGGGGAAATGTCAAAGGAAGTTAGTGAGCATCAGTAACATGCTGGCCAAATTTTATTACGCAGAATGATGTACAAGGGATGACTCATGGAACCTGAAGTGCATACATACATGCTAACCTTTCATCCTCTGTCAGTATTTGGGTTATTCAGAGATTGCATAATAAAATTTACACACAATAAAAGACAGCAGTAATTTGGAGGAATACTTTGCCAAAACCAAGTCTGGTTTTAGTAATTACATTGGTTGATCCAATAAAATATATTACGTATGTCTATTTTCCTTGCTTCAGAACAGGATGAAGCTAAAATACTCTATTTTTCAAGTCCACTAGCAAATTACTATTTCTGTTTCAACAGCAGCACATTTGTTCTGGCTCTTACAAGTAGGACCAGTGACAAAAGGAGCAATGCATCTCTCTCTCATGAGAGGGAGAGGTGCCAGAGCATACACTCAGACCAATATGAGGCACCAGAGAGGCCAGAGAGGCACCTAGAAAAATTTAATCTCGATGGCAAAGCTTAATAAATTAAGAACTTTGCTGATATTTGACAAAGAAAATCACCAAACCTTTTCCTGTTCACTTTTACTCTTCCCAGAGCTGATGACTATTTACAAATTCCTTTTGGCTCCCACCACCCACCGTAACTTTCCCTGATGCCCCTAATTCAACTGTTTCCTCCTCTTGGTCTCAGACAGTTCCAGGTTCTGCAGCAACGTCCCAGAGAGCTGTAACATATTTGCTAGCTCCTTCCCAGCGATAACATCTTCCTGCACTTTTTCTTTTATCCTGATTACCGTTACCTTTTGGCAATATGTTCTTCCTTTAATCCTTCTTTTACTGCATGCTTTTTTTTTTTTTCTACAAAACCATTTCCTCCATTGCCATCACCACCTCTTCCAGTGACTGACTAAACTTCTGTCTCCTACTGGGTCAGCCCCTTCATATGTTCATATGACATAATTTCACAGCATGCACAGTACATCTGGACAGACCAGGAATAAAAAAATAATCCAAACAAAATTCAGCGAAGAAAGTTGAGAAGATAAAGATCCCATTGACAGAGTCCTCATTTATTCAAGTACTCTCAGACTGACAAAATAAATGACAGCAAGGAAGTACTTACTTCTAATCTGTTTCATAACAGGCTTCAAAAGATCAAGCCACACCTGAAAACAAAAGAAGGTGGTGTTATCATCTCTGAACTGCTCACAAAGGAGCATTTTTCATTGCACTACTTAGATTATCAGTTACTTTAGTTTTTCCAATGTGGTCATCATGTTCTCCCTAATTATATGTAGTGGGTTCCCTCCCCAAAACTGTGGAAGATGCTCAGAAAACAGCACTGTTAATGGGCTGTCACCATGGCACAGCTTTTCAAGCAGTACAGATTCAGAGAGCTGAGAAACAGTTAGGAAATCTCCCCCTCAGTTGTCTCAGATACCAACAATCACAGCACGTGTGGTCAGGAACCATTCATTTTGTGGAAAGAACAACTGAAATAAGGAGTTCAGAAAAAGATAGTCCTAGGCTGTTGTTGTGGTCCTCACCTGAATTAATCTCCAGAAAGTGAAAGAGGCTGGTGCTTGCCTTTGAGCTGGGAATGCTGGGCAAATGGGGAAAGGAGAAGGCAGCAGCCTCCTGATTTTGGGGACCCAACAGGAGCCCCACTGTGAGGCCTGGGCATAAATGCGGAGCTCCCTTACTTGGCCCCATGGAGATAAAGGGGTCTCCATCTCACCACCATCACCTGGGGGAGGAACGTCCTCGCAGGTCAAGGCCACGAGGCAGACACAGCGCAAAGTGCAGGCGGGAGAAAGCTCACTTTATAGCTGTGTAACTTTTTCTCTTTTCGGAAGACCTGGGAAGGTCAGGCCTAGGCTTTCTTAACTGGGGGCAGTGTAACTTCTGCATATAGTTTACTTTCATCTGGTTTTTAACGACCCATTTTTCAGGACGGGGTGTGGGTCTTCCCTTGGGCTCTCAAAATAACAACAGCAGTGTGTGGAAATACAGTTTTCAGAGCCTAAACCCCCATCCTGCAGTCTCAGTCAGAAGGGCCTGGGCAAAATGTTTTGGAAAGTCGAGGGACAATCACGCAGGAGGTAAAAGCCAGACGACTTGCAGGGCCTGGGGAAGTGCGACAGCTCACAGTCCTCAGCCGGTAACTAACTGTGCCCAAGATTTGTACTTTGTTATCTCACTAAATTGCACAGAGCCTCCCTTGGAGACGTCTGGAATTTGTGGAGGAACAGCCTACAACCACCACAAAGGTTAAAGCCATTAAAAAACAAATTAACCAAGTCTTCCTCTAGAAAAAGAATATGTACTGAAATGAACACATCTTCAACCTTTAATAATTTTAGATTATGCAGAGACTGAAACATACTCAAAATATCCATTTTAGAAAATCACCTGAGAAGCCAGACAGAAATAGGCCTGTACTGCTGCTTTAGCTGCTCCAATGCTGTTTGCTCTTTTCATCATCATTAATATGAGTGCTTCCAATTAGCAAAGACCTCACATTCACGCCCTTTCACACCCACTGATATTTCTCAATGGAATTCTTTTTATGTTTCTCAGTCTAATAAAGTCTTTTTTTTTTTTTTTTGNGTTATCCAAGAATAGGAATAGTGTTTATCACACATTAAACTGGTTTTGACACTTTTTGGCATTTCAGTAACTTAAAACTGGTTTGTTTCAGAAAGCTGGCATGAACATAGTCTGCAACAAAGGTCATGGACTTTGCCAAGTTTAGTGGGAAAAAAACCCAAACTTGAATATGAAACAGCCAGTTCACAAGAATATGGGAGTAATGTTTCTTCTTGACAAGAAAAAAACCACAAACAACCTTCTCTCTCCCTCCAGAGAGAGTTTATGATACAGCATGAGCACAGAAGTGCGTCATTCCTTTCTCCACTTTCCCAATCATCCTACAAGCAAGTTACAACATCCTTGACCAGACTGCTGGATACTAGAAATGCATGTATTGAAGGTGTGTAGGGAGGAAGGTGGGACAAAACGAAGACCTTACCACTATCACCAAACCCAGGCAAACAAAACGTACGCATCATGCAACTCCCACCCTGTATTTAAACACAGCCAATCTGAGACTGGTTTATAAACTGGAAATGAAAAATAGTGTGAGGAATCAGTTAAGATCCATATTTCAATTTTCTCTGGAATTACAGAGGCTGGATCGTTGATTTTATAAACAAAGTCTGGCATTCCACGATAGAGACCGGATTTCAGCAGCTGGAGAATTGGGGCAGACATCAAGTGTGATGAAACTCCGTGAAGCCTCAGGTTTGGCAACAGTGCCTCGTTTCTCCTTGTCCCAGCAATAAGTGCAGCACTCAGACCCTCCATGTTCACCTCCCACACAGATCTTGTCTGCTATGTGCACAGCACACTTGAGCATATACATCTGACATCTTGACATACAACTGTCAATGTCAGATATGAGGTCTGGAGCCATGCACATTGAAACAAACACAGCTGAACTGTGAATATATGACTTCACCTACACATGATTACACCCAAACAAATACATTCTAAATATTTATTTTTCCTTTTACATTGCACTCTACATTGGAAAAGCAAATCATTCTTTTCAAATGATATGAACATCATGTTTTATATGTTTATATGAATGTGTGTTTTATTTCTCAGACACACCATTAACTGGGATTTTTTTTTTTATTTTATTTGCACAATGCTTGAGTTCTACATTATGGCCATAATGAAGCTCAGAAAGTTTTAAACCCCACAGGATCATTCACCTCAACTGTATCACATAAACTGGTTTCTGCAATTTAAGTGTAAATACTACTCTCAGAGTGCTGCTCCATATTGAAACAATGATTCATAATCAAATCTCCTGCTTCAGAGTTTCTGTGAGTTGCTTTTAGGTGGTTGAAGGCATCACTTCCACTGAATCTCACCATTCTTTGGGCACAGCTGACTAGATGTGGGCAAGATTGTGGGATCTTCCCCATTTTCAGAAGCAAACAAGAAGGAACATGGACTGGTGCTCTCAGATACTTGGCTAATATTTCCTTTTGCAAGAGTAGGGACGAGGTGAGTTACCACGCTCACGGAGGCATTTCCCCTCAGGTCAAGCACGCAATAGCCTTAGGGGGTTTTCTCCACCTTCCTCTTCATCAGAGCCCTGGCCCCCCCACTGTGATTGTCTGGAAGTATTTCCAGCCAGTCAGTTCCTGCCACTGCAAGGGCCTCAGGCACTGGCAGCCCCTCAGTCTCTCCTGTGTTCTGCCTCAAGCAAATAAACCATTTTGTTTTCAAAAGACTGAAAACTGTTAGTTTACTTCAGGTCTCTGAGCAAAACACAGAGGGTCATCTATTTGAAACTTAATGACCTGTGAAGTTGAGAAGGTTGATTCAAATGACCTCCTCTATTTTCTAGAAAGCTATAAAGCAACTGTATATACACAAGACATTAGGATTTCTTTCAGCTTTACACACATACATACACCAGTCATACACCATACAATGTCTGTATGTCATTATTAACATGGCTACGTGGACCCTCTGTTGTAATAGTACTGTACAGTTGCACTGTTCTGAAGACTTACGTTCTCAAGTTACCTAAAGCATTAGCCAAGGATATCTGGCAGAATACGAAACCTTCTAGTAAACCATGTTTCATGTAAATCCAGGAGCAAACTGTGAAGCAGATCACTTTTAAAGACTGCTGTCCATTTTTTAAAATTTACTCTTTAATTACAGTTAGGCTAAAACATGATGACCACTAGTGTTCAGTTTTAGTGTCTATGTAAGCCTGCACTAAGGCATGACAACAGATTACTGCAGCAGCAGATAAATCCTCTTTTGTTTCTTTTGTTAAGAAATATTGCTCCTTACAGAAATTTTATATAGATGGACAGAAAATACTTTTTTTTTCCCTAATTGCCCAAAGTCATCTCCTTTAGGTCAGCCAGGCTATTAGTGCAGAATTCACTGAACAGGCAAGAAATCCAGTATACACCAGAATGTATTGGTCAGACAATCCAGGTAACTAGCACACATGCTAGTAGGTCACACAGTAAGTCTAAAGTAAATCAAACTTCAGAAAGTAAGTCATTAGAGACTGAGAAGTCATTAGCCTTTGGCTTTCTCTGCTACATGATACTGCTTTTACCCTAGAAGTATTAGTGCAATGCCTGAAGGTTGCTGACAGCTGTTCTGAGTCCAAAGTGTCAGGACCAGGACAACTGCCTGTGCCATGCTGCTCCCCAGACAGGACTTTCATCAATTTATTAGGGTTTTTTGTTCTTGATTTCTTTTATTAACCTCTATCTACCCATTTTCTTGCCCCACAATGTTTTTCATGGAACTATGTCACAATCATTTTATCTTCTCTGTCTGCAGAGAAAGATTTTACTATTCCCGCACTCCAAATTAAGCAGGACTGTAAAATCAGAGTTGAGACTCTGCAACAGTCCAGCCTTTGGCTTCTCTACTGCAACTGATAAAATGTTCTTCCAACTTCTGTATGAATTGGCTGCTACTTTCAACGCAGATGAAATCTGACAGGAGAAATCAGGTTTTAAAAACATTTCTTCAACTCCAAACAGGCAAGAACATTTCTGAAAAAGAGTCCTTTTCTTCTTTTGGAGATTGAGGATCAAACATAACTTGTAAGTAAGGAGCAGGATGAGAAAATAACAGTGTGTATGTAGATGAAAATCAGCTGAAAATTAATCCTGTTACATACCATCATCTTTTTATGATCTGGAAACTCAAGGCCAAAATAGTCGCCTTCAACAAGGTTCAGGTGGTTGCAAACAGCATCATGCAGAACTTTCCCCGGAGCTCTTTGCTGTAAGAGGAAATGAAAGCCTAGGGTTACAAAGATGCTTTTAATTAGTGGCAGAAAAATTACTATGCTAAGAAATTGTCCAGCAAACAACACTGTCAAAAACAGTTTACAAAATCAGTGGATATTCCAACCATACCCACAGGGCAGTTGACAATAATTACACTGGTTTTAAAGCTACAGAAAATATCCATCCATCGATGGATGGCAGCTCAGAATCCATCTTTAGTGCATTTTTATTTTTGAGGGAAAAATACCATGAAATAGAAGAGGTAGAAGTGGGGGACTTGAGATACAGTTTTCTTCTATCTGCCAAGGCCAATTTCTACTGTGAATTTCACAAGATAACTATTTCATCCCATGGCCCTTCAAGCCATGTCAGGTGGTGCTATGTACATCTGTGTACCACATAGGGAAACCAAAATGTTCATTGACAGACCTGTCATACAAAACACAAGGTTCCAAGGGTTTGCTGGACACCGCTTGATACGCAACAGGCTCAAGTCCTGGGTTCTGACTTCATACGGGCTTACCCCGAGCCTCCTGCTGTGAGGCACTGAGGCTGGTCAAGGCCTGTCTGTACTACCCTAACAGAGTTGTCTAGTGATTCGGAGGAGTCAAGAGCAAGCATTTCCTTCCACACACTGAAAGTCTTCCCTCTATAAAGACCAGATGTTCTAGCCCAATATTAGCTCTCAGAGCCCGCCACTTTGCTGATTGTAAGGATTCTTCTCATCAGCACGTCAGTTAAATCCACACCTGCAGTAAATACTGTAAATTACAGCTCACCAGCAAGTCTTCAGCAGAAAACACTGTTTCTGTATAAAAAGGCCAATCACTGAAATCAAATATTTTTGTTCCTTGGACAAATGCACCTATTTTAACTCAAGAGGCCCTGAAACACAGATCTTCACTCACTTTAGAACAAATAATAACCCATCAAAGTGCACACACTCCACCGTTGCAAGAGACCCATCACACCCCAGACAAGTGCCCTTGCACTCAACCTGCAGATTGGGCCTTTCCTCATCTGCCTAGTGAATAATTACTAGAGCAAAATAAAACAGCAGTAACTAAGCTAAGAGAAGAAAATCATCAGAGGGAAGTAGTCTGGCCAGCCTGGCTCAAACCTGAGCCTGAGCCCAGGTCCTGCCATCTCCAGGCAGTGCCAGTACCAACAGGCTACTTGCTGGTGGGTGGCTGCTCAATCCCACCTCCTCCCAGATGTGTCACTGTGGAATTTGGTTTCTGTTTCATAGGGATACCAAAAACCAAAACCCCATTTTTTCCCCCACCTAGGGCAATACTTGGTGTTCAGCCACAACCCTAGGTACAAAGCATCTTTCCAAAGGCAATTTATTTAACATTGTCTCATAGGAATTGTGAAAAGTAAATACCCAATAGCAAGGCTTACACCAGAGAAATAATATGTTTTTCTAGGGAAGACACAGGATATATGTGCCACCACAGCGGTGCTCTCATCCTGGCGATGCAGGACACGATGACTGAACCCTTCAGTGCTGGCTGGTCTTGAAAGAAGGGAAAAGCCAAGCTCACCTCCCCAGGAACTTGCTGAGCAGGTTTTTGCCCAACATACTCCCAGTGCCTGTAACAGACCTATGCCACCAGGAAGCAGTGTTCACTTGGATTATTTTATTAACTGTTTGTTGATGTTAGCTATAGAAAACATTAGCCTCATGAATATTGTCAGAAAACACATCAAGAACAATTGCATATAGAAGTACTAATTTCTTTAAGCATTTGTCATAGCTAACCTTGCAATAACTAAAATAATTCTTACCAAAATGCCAGATAAGAGGATATGGAGAAAGCAAGGAAAAAAAGACATCTGTTTTTCTAGACAGAGCACTGGTGTAATGCTATCCAAAATAAATCTCAAGTGCAAACAAATTTGAATACACTCACTTCATGTTCTCCAGCTTCATTAAACCAAAAGCATCCCCAATGATCACTGCGCAGCCCGCACCGGCCATCACGCCTCGTGTGTCCGTTCTAACAGAAAGCTTCCCATATTTTCCACTCCATCTATCGCTATACATAAGCACATCCACACATATATTGTCTCTTAATGAAAGAGCTTCCCAGTAAGTGCATTTTATTGGAGGCAATAAAAAGACTTTAGGTCTAGCGTAATAACTATATTGAGTTTACTGCTCTGAAAATACACCTACAAATGATTTAGAAACTTCAGGCAAATGCTCCAGCTCCCAGGACTAGTTTCAGGTGTCCTCAGTTTGGCTGGGACTACTAGAGCGCAACAGCCATCTGCAGAGCAAGAGGCAGAGAATACTTGCTTTCATCCTTGTGTACAACAAGAAAAATGGAAAAGTGCCTGTGCATATGTATGCATATGTCTTGCTAAAGTACCTGATGGACTCCTGTCTGACAAAGACCAAACCTCATCGTTCCTGCCAGGAAAAAACAGGTGACTCTGGGAGCATGGAGATTTTTGACCAACAGGAAAAAAACCACAGAGCGCCCACTTGCATTACCACGCCACCCAAGGTTAGCTGAGGAGAGCAAGCCTGTCTGATCTCAGACCATGAGTAAAAGCATCTGATTAAAACATGCTGAATGTTTTTTTCTTATATGCATTTAGACGATGGAACGCCCTTCTCATAGCATTTATGTCACTTGGCATTTTCTCTGGAGTGTGCCTTGGTAACATGAAATGCTTCTTACTCAAGTATTCGTAAATGAGATTATTATTCTAAACTCATCTTAGCTTTGATCTGTCTACCTCAAAATAAAATCTGACAGTTTATTCAAGGGAAACACTGTGACCAGAAGAAAAAGTACAACATCCACAAAAGCAGGAACTCTCCAGTCTCACAGAGGTGTTGATTCAGTGCAGTTCCATGACATCCCTACTAAAAAATTTAAACACAATAAATTAATATTTCAGTCTGCTGGGTATGGAAGCAAACCAGCAGTCACTCAGGTCACAGCAAACACGAGCTGACAGAGGAAGCATTCAGGAATGAATGCGCCACACCAATGACATCATCTGTAGTCAACAGTCACGTCTGACTTGAACGTGGTTACAAGGCCTATGGGACAACACAAGATTTCCCCAGAACTTGGAAGACATTTTCCAACCATCAAGCATGGCCCTGCTGCCATGCCTCTGACAGTGAGCACAAGGCAGGCTCCATCAGCTCCCGCCCCACAGCTGCACCCATGGCCCATGAGCCACAGCTTGAACACTTTCCCTGCTCCATGCTAGCACAGGTCTGACCCGTGGGGGCCCATGAGCCCCCCAAAATAGCTACGCATGCATGTAAGGTTGCAGAGTGGGGGAAGGCTGCACTACAGCCTATGTTATAGCCTTTCCCTGCCACAGTGAGAAAGCACAGGCCCATTACACGACCATCATGAAAGCCTCATACACTGGGATGATGAAAGGTCATCAACATGGCCAAACATGGAGGACATGGGAAAGGAGAGCCAGGAGACCTATCTCCTGCTCTCCCTGAGCATCACCAAATGAGAGCTCGCACCAGGGATTTAAAAAACTGACCTGAAGGCGTAGATCAAGGGAGGAAGACTAGGCATGCAAGTGGAACATCGACATGGAAGCAGCCACGATGAAGGCTGGTGGCAAGACTATACCTCCAGACCATTCATTACCACAGATGCTACACCGTAAGGTAGCGAGGGAAATGAAAGAGTATGGTATACTGCTGGAAGGTCCCATGCAACACCCAGGAGCTGGGAAGCCGCTGCAGCCCCCTGGCTCGTGTTTTTGTTGACAGCCAGATTCTTGTATAATCAATGAAGAAATACTGCAGCTCTAAGGGCAGTTCTTCCTACCCCAAAACTGCCATCTGAGCACACTGGCAATGATTTTTTTTTCCTTAGCAATACAGTTGTACTCTTTTACTCTTGATGACAAGGAGCCCAGACACCTGTGTTACAGGGTTCATTTTAGATGAGGTGAATCCCAGCTGTACTGACAGCAGGGCATTACTATTATTCTCTTGAGGTAATTTAGTAACACCAAAATAACATTATAAATCTATTGCAGTGAAAAGAAACTCACTGATTTCCAGCTACACATCCTTATTGCTTAATGCATTTTGAACTGGCCTTTCATTTAGCTCTGTGAAATGACATTTTAAAAGTCACTTTGCATTTTCAGGGAACGTCAGGCCACTAAGTTCTAAACTATGAATAATGTGCATCACTACATTTAGCTGCCAGCTATGAAGGTACCCAAAGTAGCCTGCTTTACACACTGTGCATTCAACATTTGCTGTCTGCTCATTATTTCAGTCCTACTCAATTCACTCTCCCTCTGCTCCCACCAAAATCCAGCATAGTACGTTGCTTATGATCTTCCAGTGGTGAATATTTTAATAGGCTCAACAATTCTTTAATGTTCTAGTGATCATCAATCATTAAAAAAAAATCTCCCTCTACATACTTGTTTAGACCATTCTTTGGCACAGATTGCAATACAGTCTTTTTTTTTTAAAAGAAAGTGCATAGCAGTATCTGGAAGATATCCAGGACTTTAAAAGTAGTGGGTTTGGACACATTCCCCCTCCCCCAAGTTAATGTAGTGATTATTTTGCTAACCATCTACCAAAAAAAAAGAAGTGTGTGTTTAGGATCAAGTCCTGATTTTACCATTTTTTATCTGTCTAGTCAACTAACCTCAAGTCTCAGATTGAACAGATCTTTAATTGAAAGCGGTTTTTGTTTGTTTTTACATTACTGAGCAGTAATACCAGGTTAAAAAAAAACAATAAAATATGCACTTTCTTTGAAACATCTGAAAAATGGAGGTCTCATCAATGTTTTGGTCAAAGTAAAACAGCTTCATTTGGCAGCACAGACTATTCTGTTTTCCTTTTCTTCCTCAAAACTGCTACAAATGGATCAGAAAAAAAGTTTGTTGTGGTTTTTGGTGTTTGTTTTGTTTGTTTTAAATTACACTTACTGGTGCATTAGTAACAGCTGATAAGGAGGGAAAATAACTGCTTTACATTCATCTAAAAGAAAAAGATACATTCATCATTCACACCTACCACAATACAAAGGCAGACATTTCTTCCACTAATGCCTTGTTCCTGTCACATTTTGAGCACTCAAAAATGAAATGTGACTATTTGGTCAAGCTAAATATTTTACAAATACTTAAATATTGCATTGTACAAAAGTTTAAAAATGTATTTGTTCTTTTGTGAGAATCACCTTGAATACCCATTGTACTTCAGATCATTCCGATTCCCAAATTATTTTTACACTCCAGTTTAACAACTGCATTGAAATGATAGTGAAAACATCACCCAGTATTTTCATGACTATTTCTGAAGTCATATACAGTCATAATCAATACTGAAAATAACAACCCCACATTCTTAACAGCATGAATTTTCTCAGTTATTCAAAGCTGTTAAAAATTATGTATGTATCTACAGCTCTGAAAGGAAAAAAAAAACAACAAACAAGTGTTCACGATAAGCAAATAGTATAAAAATAACCTCAAAGATGAGATTGAGCAACAGGGCTCTTAAACAAATAACCCTGCCAGAAATTCATACTTCAAAGGAGGTTTGAAAACTACTCACAGGAGAACAATGCTGTCAGCATCCAAAGACAAATTTCGTATTTTAAACAGTTCTCCTTTCTGGCGTAAAATGAAATGCATAATTCATATTTAGCAAAAGTCTATTGCTCAAAGGGTAGGATTAAAAGCAGCAAGTACTGTCCCAAGTGTTGTTGCTCTGGACCTAACACTGCCAAGACACTTGGAGATCCTCTGCCCTTTTTCTCCTCTCCTCCCTTTCAAAGTGTAGGTGTTAATCCTGTAGGAAGGATTAGATGACTATAAAAATAGCTTTAGACCATAAAGATAGCTCTTAAACCTAGGCTTACTAGTTTTTACTTTGCTCTTCAGCTTAGGCTGGGTAGTTTGGAGGCATTGGAAGAAGCGTGATTTGTCACCCCTACATACCAGGTCAAAACAAAGAGGAGTAGTGACACCTTTAAACAGAGCAGCCACACACTCCCACCACTACTTCAAGCATGCAGATCCCCACTCTGTACGTACAGCCACCAGGTATCCACCCCATTTGGAGGAAGGGTGTAGAAGAGCCAAATTTTCACGATACCCTAAAGGCATCTCATTCCTTTTAAGATATTTTCCATTTGAATGCAGTTGAAGGCTCCACTCCTGGCACGTATCCCACATGCTTTTGCACAGACTGTGCACATACCATCAAAGGCAGGATTGAGGCCAAATACAGTAATAGAATAAGTCTCTTATACTGCCTTAAAAACAGGCGACTGATCATCTGGTGTGTGTGTACAATAAGACTATTTAGTGTCCCTTTCTTTCAAGATTTTAGTGGACTGCTTTCCCACTTTACGCTCACCCCATAAGCTGTATTCCTTTTAATGCCAGTGCTTGCCTTCCATAGTCTCTGACGTAGAGTTTGACACTTCAGTCAGTCTTGCTGGTGCTGGCATCTTTTTTAAACAGTTTGATTGTAAGATATGGTGCTTTTTACTTCAGGTGTGTTTTACTCCAAATACCTGCCCTTAAAAAAAAAAAAAGCAGCAGCAAAGTTACACTTTTTTCCTCACACCTACCAGCTATGGCAGACAAGACGACTTAAAAAGTGGCTGGTTTAGGTATGTGATTGCTAAGCAAAAATCAACAAAACAAACAATTATTGAGGCAGAAATGCAAAGAGAAGAGTTTTAATAACCACCACTTGCATTTCCAGCACCTTCTCCAAAAGAAACTTGCAATTTTCTATATTTGAACATACACAGATTTGTTACTGTAACCATGCTCTTGGATTTCTGATCATGACAAAATTATGTCAAAATATTTTCTAAAATAGGCAAGAGCAGAAGGATTGCTCTGACTAGACTTTAAACTCTTTTTCAGTGCCCCAAATCAACTTTACTCGAAATAGCTAACAGTAAAATTCAGGTGAAAATACCTATCAGGAGAAGAAATAACTGGATAATCCTCTTAAATAGTTAAATAATGTAGAAGGAAAAAGAAAATTATTAACTTGGAAAGCTAACGTAAAGTATTTTCAGTAGTGTTTGGTTAAACAACTTCTCACAGCAGAGTTGGACTAATACAAAATTCAGCTACAGGAAATCCTCAGATAACTGTACACTTCCATACTTAAATTACAGTAAAGCTACTGGAATTGGAGGCTTTGTTTGGTCTCTTTTCACTTGGCTCATAAAGTCATAGCTTTATAACTTAATGGGCAAATACCACCCACACTGGATTATATATGCCATGTCAATGTGCGAGTGTGGAAATAACAAAGGAGAGGAGATGGGCTAGGCACCTTCAGAACTGAGCCTTTCATACCACAGACCAACCTGTCATCTTCAGGTGTAACGATCCAATCATCTGATTTCTTTGCAGTTCTTACAAATGCAAACTGATATTAGTATCAATTTTATTTCCACCTTTAAATTACTCTGATTTCTAATTGAGAAGGAGTTTGTTACTGCAGGGCCAGCAGCAACCGCCACAAAGTTAGTGGAGCCCTTGGTAAAGAAGAAGAAAGGGCAAGAAAGAGGCAGATTCTTGTAGCCCGGAGAATTTCCTCCTCAGGTTGCTGTTGGGACAAAATACCACAGGAGAATTTATTTAGCACATCAGTCCCACTGTCATCAATGCCAAAGGAAATCTGGAACTTCTCATCAGCTAAACACCACAAAACCTACAGACCAAAAAACATTCAGCCTTTGGTCACTTTAGTCTAAGTACACATCTGTTTATTACAAAATGTTATTCATGGTGAAAAGCATTAACAAAACACTTTGTGATCAGCTTCCCGGTTCACTGGTTCCTTTAGCTGTATTTATAGCATTTTAACTAGCTGACATCTCACTCTGTTAGAATGGGCAACTGACCTTGCCTTAACTTTTCTGTACTGATTTAAAAACCCCTACATTTGACACAGATGCACCTAAAAAACATTTTATCAACTTAAAAGGGATGCGCTGGTCCCCTCTGCTAATGAATTCAGCTGAAGAACTTCATTGTTGCCTGCCTAAGAAATCGTCCCGATGGGGACAATGCATGCCTTCATGTGAAATGTGAATGCTGATCTCAGCTACTCCAAAAAAAACCCTAAACCCCAAACCCAAACTGCAACAGCAGGTCTCTGCACAACCCAATTAGTCCTCTTAAAAAAAAAAAAACAACCCAAACCTTGTTTCTTGTAGTACAACCATTACTGCCAGCTTCCTTCAGATAGGTGTAAAATATTTGTGGGAAATCAGTAACGTCAGAGAGAGGCTTTTAAGTAACTGCTTAAGGCTGCAGAATTTCACACACATTCAGTTCTTGGAGACTTCCAGCGGGAGACTCTTGCCAGAGCTGCTGTTACTAAAACAAAATTACTTTCCTTGAACATCATTTCAAATGCACAGCGTGGACAAGAAAAATGAGGCGCTAAAAGAACAATGAGAAAACTTACTAAAAATATGTCATCTTACTCCCTAAATTAGCTCCTGTAAATGCTGAGTCATCTCTGCCTAATTTTACTAGCAAAACTAAAAAGTGTTTTGTGGCTGGTTCTTTATCCCATTAGCAAGGCAAACATCCATTGCTGGAAGAGACTATTTTCCTTTCTGAAGAGTATCGTCAGCATGACATATTCCAGCTTCAGAGCCTTTACACTGAATGGTGATGACTGGCAAGAACCAGAGCCAGCCCGTCACAAATTTCAGATCTTGGAGTGAGTTGCAGGGCAGATGCATAAAACAGTGCTTCCCTCACGACCTGAAATAAACTATTTTGCAAAACAGCACATAAGAAAAATAGAAGGCAACAATACTTTTGTGCTACACGGCTTTTCTAAAACCAGGTGCACGCTAAGAAAGCTTCCCTGAAAAGCTACGTCTCGCTGAGAGGTGCAAAAAGGGAAAGAGTGACCCCAAAGCCATCACAACTATGACACCAAAACCCTTAGTGGAGACCCAGGGGTGCCAGCAGACACCTCTCTGACAAAGATTACCTCCGAATTATCTATGTTCAATTACAGCCAGGGCGTGTAACTGGGCAGATGTCCCCATTTGGCATAAACTGCATCTCCATCACGAGCCTCTGCCCACATAGATGTGCCCGATGGCCACGGGCACGGCCTCCTGCAGTGCAGGGATGCCCACAGCCCAAGCCCAGTGTGCACGCTGTGGGCACTGGCTTCGGCAAACACACCACAAGACTTGTTTTCAGAAACTACATGGGAGCTTGACGCGAAGCTGATAGAACGTCATTTTTCAGAATGTTTTCTGTATGGAAAGCTGTTTTACTGAAGCTTAACTCTGGAAGCAAGTATATACCTGTCAAACAAATGTTGATATTACTTTCCCTCCCTGTGAGCAAAAAACTGAATGAGTTTAACCCTCGGCCTCGGTGCTATTTAGCAGCACACTGAGCTCCTTGTTTCTTGGGAAGAGCTGCAACTGAGGCTCAGAACACTCATTAAAAATACCTCAGATTGAATTTCATAGCCCACAACTTTTGAAAAGGAATATAATGGCACCATTCAGTGCTTTCAGTGTAATTCAGCAGTGTAGCAGCCAGTGCGTAATTGGGGATGGAAACCCCAATCTCTGTGACACCCCCCACCCCTTGCCTTCCACTTTACCACTCCTCTCTGTTTCAAGTCAAAAAATCATCTAACCACCTTCTCGGGTTTTCTTTTTTTACCATTAACTAGTGCTTGAGAAGAAAATAAAATCATTCTGTTATTCAGACCACTTTCTTCCCTGGTCTGTTTTCTTTGCCTGCTCATTTTTCCTCATTTTGTTTAGCCATAAGCAAACACTTTACTAGAATGAAGGAGCAGGCAATTCTAAAGTCATCATATGTGCAAACAGAACCCTTATATGCAGACTGGAAACATGAGAATATGGAGTGTTATGACTATATGGGAGTTATTAACTACAAAACCAGATTAAGATGCAAAGTGGTTATTTACTATTTTTATTTGAATACATTTTAGTTTAGCCATGATTCTAGTAAAACCCTTTGAAGAAAAGAAATCATCTAAACGCTAGAACTCTGAGACCTGAGGAAAAAAGTACAACAGAACTAAACAATGAGAGAAGTTTAGGCAAAATATTAAATCCTAAATGTAAAGCAAAATCAAATGTAACAAGAAAAAGCTTTTGATAATCCCTGTTCAGCCCTCCATCAGTCTCAACATGACTATTAATCTGAGCAAGAGCCGACACCATCCAGAAATGTACAGATTTTACTTTTTACTTTACTAGGGGAAGGAAAGCACATTTTAACTATAGTATACAGAATGTTTCATGACCAGATTGCTAACTTGAAAAGACACTCTTAGATGAAGCCTTCAGGCTGTGGCTGCTGCTAACCTGTAACGTACTTACGTTACACCCTAACTCTTGCCTTCAGCCAGGCCACTGCTCCTGATGGATCTAGTGCTCCTACAGCCACAACATGAGGCAGGGTAAGGAAGGCAACCTTGCATGAAATTTAAAGAATGAAGAGTTTCTGTAGGATCACTTGCCACTTGGTACCAGCCTGTCTTGCAAAACCAGCATGGACTGGCTAAGGAAAAGCTTGGCTGCAGCATCCTACAATTACTCCAGATTGGATGTAGAGTAATCCTGTATTTTATGTGTGAAACTGAAACAGAGATGGTCCTGAGTTCATTCCTAGAATTCATACCCACAAGATGTTTTCAAGGAAACAAAACATCCGGTCTCAAAAACTATGTCATCTTTAGGTACCTGAAATGCAGATGTTTTGGGTTGTTTTTTGCCAGTCAGGTTCCCCATACACAAGAGTTTCCTCTCTGGTCACACAAAATCTATCACCAGCCTGACAGACTCAAACTGCTTGGTATCCTTTGAATCACAGAAGTTTAGAAAAATGTATTAAACGTTTCTCTAAGCAGCCTTAAAAGATGTTAAGACTGAATACACTGGGAGTCTGAACGGTCTTTTAAACGTGTAAAGAAAGACATAGGAGAAAAAGTGAGAACTGTCTGTACACTTACAGGATTTGTGAGGGAAGGTACAAGCTCTTGTTTTGTGCACCACTGTAAAGCGTTACCTTTGGTGGGACAAAAAACAGAGTGGAAAGAATTGGTGTAGGGCATGTTACAATAATAGCTGCTTCTACCCACGGATTTCAGAGGCACCTTGTAATGATGTAGTCAAGTCACATTTTCAAGGAAAGATAAAAGATAACTACGTCCCTTTTTAATATAGCTACACAGTTTTTCAGAATGATCCTCAGGAGCATTTCTGCTCATTCTTTGCAGCCTGCCTGCAACTTGCAGCATCTCCTAACTCAGCAGACGCTTTTAAAAATCCACCCAGGAGTCATCCCAGGTCTCTGAAAGATGAAACCGCCTCTGGATTGTAAAAATCTGATGAATGGTTATGTTAGCAAACAATACATAACTGCAGCAATCATCGGGGAGCACAGAGGAGTGGTGCCAGTGCACACTGGAGAAACAGTGACTTAGCCTCTAGTCACTTCAAAATCCAAAGCTGCTGGGACTGACCCATATGTTGAATCTAGCATTAAATAGCAAAGCAGCACAGAAAAAGCAGAGATCTGCTTATACATTTGTGGCAAACCAGGGACAGAAGGGATTTGTGCTTGTGTCTGCATGGTAGGGGGAGGTGAAGGGGGAAGAAAGGCCAGCAGGACTTCTAAGCTGCACATGATGTTGTCTGTTAACAGCACGTGGTACGAGCTGGGCAAAAAGCCTCTCATCGATCTTCAGAGTGCTTCCTCCTGACTATGAGCAAGGTTTTACTCTCACCTATGTTGAACTTGGGACATTCAACTTTGGCCTGATTTCCCACCCCTTCTTCTGCACATGTGTGTGCACATGCACATATATACATATGTATACATATATACACCTTACAGAATTGCCTGTGCCTGCAGTTAACGTGCAGTACTTCAGAGAAAAATACCTTACACCCTTCTGCTTCTTTGCTCATTTAACCATACAAAACGTTCAAGCTAAGGAGATTCCTAAGAGATCTGCTTTCTGTCACTCAGATAGAGGTCTCAAATATCAAAGGAAAGCAACACCATGTTATTATCACAAGTACATTAACACAGTCTCTGAAACACAACTTTTATGGCTTCTATTTTGTTTTAACGTGCAATACTGTTTTCTTTTATGCTCTGTTTAAAAACATGTGCCGTACAGATTTAAGTTATTGTGATTTGGGTTTTGGATAGAATTGTTAAAATAAATCTTTAGGCACAGCACATTTACAAAGGCAAATGAGCCACTCAACTGCTTTTTCTTAAGGCCAGAGTACAGCAGTGCCATATTAGATACCACTTTGATATAGATGAGCTTTATCAGCAACAACAGGCTTTGTGGGAAACAAGCGTTCTCTGTTCAGGATATGTCAAAGAGAAGTCTTTGGGGATGTGCTATCAAAAGTCAAACATCAGGCTGATACAATGCGACTTTTTTGACCACATTTTCAGTCTTAGCTTGAATTCCTTCAGAAAGAGAGTTTTAATTCATTTAACGTTGAGGATAATGTGTGTAACTGGAAAAGGATCTGATTTTTATCTAATTTGTGTGTTTTTCTTAGTGCTGAAAACCAAGTCCTTATGTGCTTAAAGATGACATGCATCTCATTTTAAATTTACATTTACAAATATGCTTTATTTAATGTTAATATTCAGGTAATTTCCAGATTCCTGGGCTAGGCAAGAGCAACACTTTTATTTAAAACATAACAACATAATTGGATGCTACAAGTGATTATTAATGAGATGCCATTTGAGTATATCAACAAAGATTGCCATGGAATTATGATCTGTCAGGGTTTGAGCAACTCGTCAGAAACAATCTTCTCCATCTTCTGCTTTTTATTTTAAGAGTAAATCTAAATTAATCCCACCTAACTCTAACCCTTTAACTGAGGTGCCTAAGGCAGAAGAGGAATTTTTCCAGATTCCTGTCTGACCAGCAGAGGGGAAATAAGTGCTTTCAGGCTAACCAGTCAGCCAACCTAAAATCTGAATCAATTGGGAGGTGGTCCCTCTTCCTCCACTTTTTTTATAAACTAGAGTAACTACAGCTGGCATAAATGTCTTATTGAAAGACAGTTTTACACGAGTACATATTCTTTACAATATTTAAGTTTAAAAAGAAGAAAAAAGAAAAGAACTAAGGAACATTGACAAAATAAAGAGGTTCAAGCTTACCTAAAACAGAATTTTGGCCTCTACAAGAAGACATTTCAGAAAATGACCAAAATAAAAGCACAGTGTTCTCACTCTTTCCTTAGATGAGCTCTGATACTCCCCAACAGAAAGCAAAGGGAGACAGAACTAAGCAAATCCATATGCAAAGAGGCACACCACTCGCTGAAGGTGCCTCCAGAGGGAGACTGAGCCAGTGGAAGGACGGCTGCACCTACAACAGTCAGAGTTTAATACCATCAGCTGTTACTTACCTGACAGCAACTATCCTTTCCTGGCCAGGCACGTAAGCAGAAAGGGCAATGGGCTTCTGCAAAGCAGCAGAGGCTCAACTGCCCAGCATGGCACTGATGAGATCAGATTTGCCAAAGCACTAAAAAGTATGACTTTTTTTCTAGGAAAAGTTTTAACAGGATACAGAAACCTTACGATAAACCTCAGGTATCAACAGCCACTCCTGTTAAATGTTAATTTTTTAAAAGACCACAAATATCTGGAGACAAAAGCCAGCAGAATGTTCCTTAAGATTTACTACTGATCATCTATTACATTAATAGGCTCATCAGAAAGTTGCTCCAGATTTGGTTTTTTCCAAGCTGAAAACTACTTTTGTAGCTAGTATGAGACTTAATAAATATCCTTCATCTTTGCCTATTTATAAAATGTTTAGGTTATCCATGTGTGGGATAATTACTGGAGGTGACTTAGAAATTAAGTTATATTCACATTTTGAAGAAAAGTACAGCTTCAATGAAACTTCCACGGGCAGAGTGCAGCTGGTGTGCAAAGGATACATTTCACAAAGGTTCCCTAGGCAACTTTAGATGTTAACGACATTGGACTAGTCTTGTGCAGGAACTCTAAGAAAAACAGTGCAGAGGAGGGAGTGGAGTGGAGACACTGTGGCCAAACTCTGTGATAAAATGGGAACGTGAGGGCCAAATGGAACCCTTGAAGGTCTTATGGAACTGATAAGCTGCCTAATTGTTACCCTGAACCAACAATATGTCATTTTTTGACAAAATGCTATCCTTTGGGTGAACTTTGCTCATTATAATGTCATTATAATACCAAAACACACCTCCATCCCAAAAGCTACCTGCCTCCAAGGTGCGACCGCTCCTCACAGAGCCTGCACTCTGAATTTTTTGTAGTCTATACCTTTAAAAGCGAAGCAAGACAATTTTACACCAATCATAACAAAATTATGTATATGACTAGAGTCCCTCAAGCTCCACCTGAAAGGTAAAAAATAGTATAAAAATAGCTTAAGAGAGGAGGGATGTCAGGGAAGATACCAACACGATCAGGGAAACACCATCGNGAACACTTGGCTATACCAGGTGCTTCCCCAGGAAACTTAGAAACCTCTATAGAGTTGTTTTATAACTTAGCATGTTTGTATCTATATTGCTAACATCTTTAGTATTTGCATGTGCTTTGCAGACAGTAACTATCACCAGCAATCCAAAAGAACTTGTGCATCTGTTGCTTCAATAAACTACAGTTCTCACCAATCTAGCCGTGAGAGTTCATAGTGAACGCGACCCAACTCCTTAAGTGTGGCTGTGCTAGTTCATGGAATGCCACTAGATCGAATTGTGTATGGTGTTATTAGTGCCTCTGTAATCGTGATAGTTCAATATACATATTGAACGTGACCGGACTTTTAATGCCAAATTGGGCATCCCTCAGAATCTAAGCCTAGCTGCCCCCAGCCCCTCTGATACAGGCTGGAATGCAAACGGGGTTTATTTTCTGCCAAATTACTTTGCCCTTTTAACACAACACCATGTTCTCACCAGCCCTCAAGTGAAGCTCTGGGCCAGCATACACATGTACTTTAGTCATCTCCACCAAAGTTATCTTTCTTCATCATAATTTACTTAGAAAAGTTAGACTACCCTGTCAGACTCAGAATAAATTTCCATAAAGAAAGAACTTCTGCATGCAAAAGATCACAAAGGCATTGAACCATGATTACTGCTTACATTCTTCTTGTACTGGCCTTTTACTCATTTTTAATCACAGTGTCTCCTAATGCTTGACAAAGAACACCATGTGACTAAAACAGGGAGAGACGTAACCCTGATTTGGCATTAAGGAACTGATATTATCGGCTCTTGCTTTTTTAGACTGTAAATATTTTTTAAATTATTGGTAACAAATAGCTTGTGACGTCCTGTCCATGCTCAAACATCGAACAGGGTCTTCGCCAGGAGAACGGCATAGGCCTTGCAGGATGAGAAAGATATGTGGAGCCATGCGTCACTGGCATTCTGCTGGCTTTTTAATTCTTACCAGCTCATCAGCGCTCCTCAGCAGGTTCATACAAGCTGAGAGAAGGCAGTGACTTCTGAGTCCCAGTGGGAGACTCCTGCAGAGCATACACTGGGGGAGCTGAGGATGTTGGCCGTCACACCCCAGGTAGGTCTAAGACCTGCTGACCAAACAAGGTGCTGCAGTTCTACTTCTAGCCATCCAGAGATCACACCAAGAAAAAAGTTTCCATGTTTGTAGTAAAACAAGTCTGAAGCCATGCTGAGGAAGTGCAAAGACTAGCAAATACAGAGGTCTGTCATCACTGGACTTTACATCTCATCACCTTTGCTGGCACCAAAAATCTAAAAAAAGTAATTGATATATATTATGGGCACTTACAGCACAATTTGCTCCAAGAACAAAGCGAGGTTTCTCAGTGACAGTATGATACAGAAATTAGACCAACGATGGGCTTAGTGCGTGGCTCTCACCTGTGGGACCATCGTACCCAGACACAGTCTTTGCCTCAGAGAGGACTAGTACTTCCTATTAAGAAAGCAGCAAATGCCAGCAGCCAATACCTCCTGTTGCTCCCACATGCTGGCATGTGCCTAGAACCACAAGCTGCCCCTGCTTTCTCTCTGTGGCCTGCAGGGAAAGGAAAAAGGGCTGAAAACAAGGATATGACCCAAAACAAGAATTTGATCTGGTCCTGGATGATTCCTTCCATCCAATGTATCACAACTGTAAGCAGACTGTAAACAATTAAGGCCAGGAAAAGGTGAGTTATGATCATAACTGTCAGAAACCATTCATTCCAAGGGCACACACTTTGTTCTCGAGTATAAAGTAACACAATTTCCTGGCACCAAAACAGGGTGTTCTCCACTTCTAGTTACATGCTAACCAGGACACAAGTTTTCATGTTATTTACCAGGATGGATATTTTCCCGCATGACCCTTAGAGCCTTGCTTGGGTTGAGTTTCATCCCTTTTTAACTGCAACTAAGGATCCAGTTGCCCTGGACTTCCTTCACGGCAAAAGGAAAGACAGGGTACTCCCAGAGAAACACTCAGGCCAGCCAAAACTGAATAGATGAACTTGGCCTTCATCTCATTGCTACTTTGCTTCTCCCTCTGGATTACATGCTCTTTAACAAGAAATAAGCATACCACCATGTTATCATTAACATTCATGAGGTATTTTGTCTACTGTGCTGTTAGGAAACAGATAAGTGCTTATACAAGACATATTACGCATATTAGCTGACATCATCAGCATATTTTAAACAGTCTCCCAAAACTGAATTCAAATGGCCAAACTACTAAAGACAAACATTTCCCAATAAAAAATGTAATTCATACCCATTAAGCAGCTCTCACCACCAGCTATTTCAGGATATCCTGACATTAAATCAAATATTTAAGGAAGGGATTACATTTCTTTTTGAGTGATGCTGAATATATCTGGATATGTTCCCTCGCTGGAGATTTATAATTAGGGTTAGCATTACACTGAGTAATTTTAAAAGCTTGAGAAATCACAAGATCCATTGAGGTCATTTCTTTGACATCACATGTGGATCCAATACTGAACACAAGAATTCCACAGACCACATGTTTGCTGATGTGCAAAAAGCCATTCATCCTGAAAGCAGCAGAGACGTGAACTTGCTGTATCAACTGCACTTCAACAAAAGCATGACCAACTCTCTTCCACTCCCGATAATTAAGATCAAGAGAAGACACTATTAAAATCCATTTCACCCCTCATAACTGCTGGCAACAGCATCCCCAAATGTTCCTAAATGCACTTTTAACTAAGGCAATGACTGCATGAAAAGCAACGGATTTTTGTCAGGGCTGAGCTGTGGGGGTGAGCCGTGGGCTCGTGCAGAGTGCTCCCACAGCTGCACCGGTGGCCACAATGGAATCCAACTCACCCAACTTTGGCTGTCTAGAAGTTATATGTTTAGTCTAAGCTCATTGTCTGGGTTGTCTCTCTGCAGTCAGACAGGAGAGAAGTATCGTGAGAGAAAACTCATCCCATCTGGAGACAGATGTATCACACAGCCAGGGTGAATTGCCCACCAGGGGCACCCCTCATTCCACCAACAACTGGGGGAGCCTTTCCTACTCCTTGAGAATCTGATGTTTGAACAACTAAAATCAGGTGAGATCAATCTTACTCCAATACTTTAGCACAGGTAAGATTTTTACGGTCTGGCACACTTTTTGCTTGTAATTTTTCCACATACCTGAGATAGGACACACATGGCATTTTCTTTTGGGGGAAGAAGGGCGAATAGAAGAAACAAACATTCTTATAAAGCTGTGTATTTGTTTTAAGCAAGATAATGGTCTTGAAAGGGCTTAAGAAGACAACAGTAGAAATAGACAGAGTAGCATTGAGAATGTATTACCAGAAGGACAGGTCCCCAAAGCTGAGCTACAGCGCAGGCTATGAGTAACAGCAAAATCCTCCGTTTTCGAAAGGTGTTGCCCAATAGTTACAAACCAGAACTAGGCACAAAATGTAAGTACCATATTTTCTCACAGTAAAAATAACCAATTCCATTCATGTTGAGGCCTATATTGAAAAGGAGTTCCAGTAAATTTGTTACCTAAACACAAACACTGAGCAGTTTTCTACACCTAGAGCATCGATGAAAGGAAACTTAAGACTCAGCAACACAACATTCAGTAGCGTGATCCTGATCAAAAGAAGGACTTCCATCTTCTTCTCAACTTCAAGTGATGGCTTTAAGGAGATTTAGAGTCCAACAGTAGCCTACCGAATAAGGATCAAATTTTGACTTAGCAGACCCCATCCTGCAAGGTGCTGAGTGACCCCCAGCCCTGCAGACACCTGGCGTTCCTCTTCAGGAACCGAGCAGGTTGCAAGGCCAGCTGGCTGCAATGGCTCACAGTAATTCCCAGAGTACATGTGGCCCCACAGGTAAAATTTTGCTAGTAGGGAATTGCTCAGCAACAGCCTTCAAGAACAATGAAGAAACTAAAATAGGGAAAATATAAATAAAGTGCTTTATGTGTAGGCTGCTGCTTAAAGTTCTTAAAATAGATTCCAAATAATCAACAACTTGTCTGTCTAATAGGCATACTTTTCTAGTTATTAAGAACTAGCATTATTAATTAAATGAAACACTTAAGTAATGATACACTCAGTCTGTGATTCCACTATGTTCACATTAACAGGTCAATAAATGCTTTGGAAGAATACACCTTCTAAAAACCATGAGACAGCTATATATTTATATAGTTATTATTGAAAATAGATGTATGCATGTTTTTTTCCTTCACCACTTAGACTAACAGACTGCAAAAATACCCACGGCAATACAATGCAAGCAGTTATACAAGAGGCGATTTATAGCCCTGTTTTAATGACTGTATTTGCCAAAGGCAAAAATCTGCTTACTGTTATTTCTGGCAATAGTATACTTTACTGAACAGCCAGTCTTGTGTAAAAAAAAAACAAAACAAAACAAAAAAAAACCCACAAAAAAAAAAAAAAAAAAAAAAACACAAAACAAGCCACAACATAAAACATACACTAACCTTTTATGTTGCTGCTAAGTGGTTTGTGAAATCTGGTTTTGTGATTACATTTAAGATGTTTTGTGCAGTCACTATTAGCCAGGTATCCTATGCGGGGGGCAGGAGTCACCTCTAAAGTATACACAACAGGCTTGAAATGCTACACTGTGAATTACGTCTCCATGCATCACAGAAGCCCATACATCATAAATAAACAGACAAATAAATAAAATCAAGTGAATGAACAAGACTTTGCTTTCTTTGTTGAGAATGTCTGAAGCTGCCCAGAGCTTACAACAAAAATAGCTGAAATATTCATATCCTTACATCAGTATGCCTTTAACAAAACTGCACCTGTAACCTCTAAATATTCACAGAAATAACAGTCTAATAATGTAATAAAACAGTCGCATGCTAGATTACTAAGAACCATGCTTTGGAGAGAAAAATATAACTCACAAAGTTTTCAACAGGTTTCATAAACTAGAGACTGGATCCTGCAGTTAGAGCAATCAATATAATACTCTTTGCATACATGATAAACTACCATTTCTGATGGCTTTTACATGGAAACAACGGGCACTATTCATATAGAATCACAAGCCACTGCTACAACACCAAGTATTACATTTTCAAACTGCCAATCACCTGTACAAAGAATGATGGAAAATTTCAACCAAAGTTTTGTGCTCAAACTCAGCTTTCAATACCTATTCTGCTTTATTTTTCCGAGGAGTTTCACTTCTCGTATTAAGAAAAAAAAAAAAACAACCAAAAAGCAGAATTACAGCCATTGGTCCCTTACAACCATGCGCCTTGAACAAGAAACTCTTAAAGCCTTCACAATGTCTCTTAACTCGAGAGCATCACTACATCTGAATTACTCTGAGTACTGTTTTCACCAAACTGTGGGGTTTTCATACTCAACAAGATGCTCTTCTCTCTTTAAAAGAAAAAAAAAACCAAAACCAAAAAACCCAAACCCAAACAACTTCACAATGATTGCACTGGTCACTACACAGCTGGTTTTTTTTAGAAGCGTAGTTTCTGGTCAGAAAGGCAAGAGGTCACCTTATCTGTAACTGTAAGGCTTAATCTGTGGTACCTGTTGCAATTGCAGCTACTGCCCTTCCAACACACAGGTGCCCAGGAGGCAGCACATGCTTGTGCTCACTGGTCAAGCTGGGGAAAGCCTGCCCCTGTGGCATCAACCCTGTTAGGGGCACCAGCCTTCACATCAAAACTCTGCCCAGAAGTTACTTACTGCTACTGGACAGAACAGGCACAGGGGAGGCAAGAGGGCCAGGTTCCTAAAATCCACTAGGACTTGGTAGCAGCCCTCTCTTTGGAAATTCCCCCTACACTCTCATGAGGCCAGAAAAAGGGCCAAAATACATTTGAAAATGGTTGTTCTGCTTCATTTCTGTATATTTTATCCATAGTCTGTGTTGTTACAGAAAGGCATGCACTATTACAGCCAAGCACATTTTAAAATCATATAGAAATAAAAAGAAAATGAAGCTTCTCCCACTCCATAACCTTTTATTCACAGTTAAAAGTTCACATGCAGTAGAATAAAAATTAATCTTTGATTATGTCAGGACTGAAACAATAAATATTATGTTTCCTCAGCCTTGGAAGCATATCTTTTTGCTTTCTTGACATTTGTTTCTACGGTTAAAACACACAAACGACAAAAACCCCAACCTTTTAGCCAAGTACCATAACACAGAGAGAGAAGAGCAAAAGCAACAGCTGCTCTCAGTCAAATCCCAGTTTGCCTAGCATTTGCACCTGAGAAGTCAGAATGCCTGCAACAACAAAAATAAAGCGACCTACTGTAGATTCCCTGAAAGGTGAACAGAAGTCCAAGCAAGAGCTCTGAGCCAATTTACAATGGTCAGTTTCTGAGCTACTTTCATTTTTCTCCTCTCACAAAAAGGTAAAGCCTAAAAGTAGACCCTGCCACAGGAATGGCAATGAGCCGTCTAACTAATCCCAGGTGCAGGGACTTCTGTAGGTGATAATTTTTTTCAGGTGGTGCTGGGTTGTAAGGGGAGGTCACCTTGCTATCCTTTCCCACTAGAGCTGGCAAGCCTCAACAGCAGAAGCACCGGAAACTCCTTTGCCTATGAGGTCCAGTGACTCATATGTGACCACAGCCATGTGAAAGTAATGGCATTCCTTCACTGAAGGTGGAGGGGAGAAGAGAAAGTATAAGTGCATTTCAGAGAAGACCTATGCTGAACAAGAGTAGAGAGCTGAACACCAAACAAACTGTATTTTGGGTGGGAGTCAAACAGAACAAAAAAAAAAAAACAGGCATGCACAATATATTTTAATATTCCTTAGTTTGCCACTTTATCTTCAAAGTTGTATTTTCTCAAAGAGATTGTTGCCTAAAAAATGAATAAATAAATAAAACCTGTATGCCTTTTTGAACAAAATTTCTAGACTGCTATTACCATCCCCTATGTACAATTCAAAACAGAAGCAATCCCCCCCCCCAATAAAACAAATTCTTAGAGAAATAATTCAAAATATGGTAGCTAGTGAGACCAAGATATCCCAAATTAACATGTTTTTGACAAAGGCAGCAGTACTCTTCCACAAATGTAGGTGAAATCCAGCATGTATGATCAAATACTACTGTTCCTACCTACAGTGATAATTATCCAGAAAAAACAAACAAAGCCCCCATCACTGCTATTATTATACTTCAAGTTCTTTGTAAAAACAGCAAATTAGTTCCTGAAAATCTGGTGCTGTGAACTGTCATGCAATTAACCTAGGTATAGTCAAAATACAGCAGACTGGTGAGTGTGGAATAACATTCATTCATATATTTAAATGATGAATTATCTGCATAAGAGATGACATTAAAACCTTGCAGTTGCCATTTAGGAAAGCGGTAACACAAGCGGCAACCAGCCAACTTCCTTCATTTTCCCATTCCAAACTCAAGTCTTGAAAATCTTTCTCTGTGGACATCTTACCCGCCAACCACTAGCAATCACAATCCTTTAGGAACTAGATTATCAAAAGATGCTTTATTAACAGACAACAAATAGCCATGGGAAAGGTACCTCATTTTCAGGTATCACCTTCCTTGACAAAAAATAAATTTGAGACACTCAGGTGAAAGTCTGAGACAGAGGTAGAAGCTTCCATAGACCTAATGTATCAGAAACCCAACTGCAAAGGTTCTGACACAATGTCCTCTATGTCCACAGTCATTGCTTTAACTGCATCAAACAATCCCAGGACACTGACAGAAATTTTGAACAAAATCTTTTAGGCAACTGAGCTGCAGGTCTTCAGCTCAATCAGCATTCAAACCCCCACTGAAAGCCCCAAAGTGTCAACTGAATTTTCTTATTTTTAGTATTCAAGTTTGAAATGTGCATTCTCAAAGTACGACTGAAATGTGAGGTGCAATGATTAGCTGGCACAATCTCCAGAGAATGCCCGTTCTGCCTGAATGTTTACATCATTTCCACTAAAACTTTCCATACATCACCAGTTAAACTAGTTACATACTAGGCTAGACTACACCACCTGGGAGGTAAGCAGCATACCTTCCCCACTTTATTCTCATACTGCCATTAAATCACTTTACATATTAACTTCTACTTAATCTTTAGGATGAGCATATGCATACTTTTGATTACACTGCTCCTAGGGGCAGCGTAACCTTATCGTGCTCTACATTACTTGTATTATAACTAATGAGTCAACATCTGAACATTATATTTAAATGCGCAAAATCTCTAAAATTTGTTCACATCAAAGATGTGAAAGAAAGACAGGCCACTGTGTTCTGGGGATGGTTTACAAGCTTCAGATAGCTGGAGGCTATATTGATTTATTGATTCTCACAGTTCGCAATGATGAAGATGATGTTGACCACACCTGAACAAAAGCTAGGTGTCAGGAAAGACAGCGAAAGCACAAATAAAACTCAAGGAACATTATACACTCAAATTAGCTGAAGCATGATGTTAATACAAGAACAAATGGGTATTAACCTGGCTATGAATATGTTTAGACTACGAATTAGAAGAAATTCTATAATTGGTTAATTAGTGAGGTTCTGGAAGAGTTTTCCACAGTGAATATACAGGGCAGTAAATGTAAGTATGTTGAAGATGGAGTCAAAATAAATTTTGGGTGGGATTATATAACACGGCTGCTTGCCAAAAGAGAGGACTGTGCTCAGTAAACCAGAAAATCAAGTCCCATCCTATATTCCCAAAGACAACCTAAAGGAACCAAGCAATGCCAACTCACAATTTTGTCATGAGCATGGAATTTTTATTCTTTAACCCCCCATTACTGAGGCTGATGGGAGAATCTGTTTTAAATTTAAGAGTGAATAAATAAAGTGTTAGCCTGGGGTTCGAGGAGAAACACTTTTAAAATATGAACTCCGCAAACTCAAAAACCAGAAGGCAAATAAAAAGAACAAAACATCTGTTACTTCTTAAAATCTCATGGTTTCTAAGCCACTGGAGGCAGAGAGGCTGATTCATGATTTCTGAATGCTTAGGTTGACAATTCAAAGAAGAAAAGTGTGAAGGGAGTCCAAAACTTAGCACACAAAAGCACTAGGATGCCTAAAAATGGAAGAGTGTAGATGCCTAATTTAAACATTCAACTTTCGAATGAGACTTCTTGAACTTCTTTGCTGCTGCTGCTGCTTTTGAGCAGCAAACAGCTATGAGCTTTGACCACAGCCCTCTGGTTGCTCAAGAGCTCTCTCTCAGCCTGTTGTCCTGGCCACAATGTTTTTTGTTTTTCAGCTGCTTTGAGGTCTTCTCCCTTGGTTTTGTCCTGATTCATTGCCAGCCACAGTTCCTTCTCCTTTAGAAGTTGGTAGTTTCTTAGCAAAAGTCAATGGACCTATTAAGAAAAACCATGTAAAATTATGCTGATATATGAGGCAAACCACAGACTCAATCCTGTATGTGTAAAACCCCAGCTAATTTTAAAAACTCCAGCACTTTTCAGGTTTAGGATGGCTTCTTCATCTCAGTTGTTAAAAGACAACTTACCTCTCAAATGCTTAATCACATCATTTCTGCATATCTGCACTCAAATGATACCAAGGTACCACAGTAATATGAAAAATAATTATGTTACAGTTTTAAAATGAATTTCTATTATTCCCAGCAGACTCCTGAGAGCTATTTATTTAACCTTCAAGGTAGCATCAAACACAAGTATTTCGTAGAGATAATGAGGATGATTGAGAGTTCTCATTTGTTTTTCGAGATGTGGGCAGACACAAGTTTCAAGCACAAATGGTGGGTCACTGAAGAACTCCTTCCCCCCATACTGCCTGCTGTTCCTCAACAGCTCCTGTGGCTCCCTGGTCTCATCCCTTCACATTTCTCTGATATTTTTCCAGCTTTGACTGCTCTGTCTCTTTATACCATCTGTCATCTTTGACATGACACATCAGAGAAGCAGGAATCTCTTCTGAGGGTACAACATCAGGACACAGTAAGACCTTAACACCACGTTGACAGCCTGAACAAAGTGCAGGTACAAGGGAAAAATAAAATAAAATAAAATAAAATAAAATAAAATAAAATAAAATAAAATACAGCTGTGCACTCTGCTACACTAACAGCAGCAAGCCCTGCATTATTTACAGAGCAAAAGTGCTTCAACAGTTGATTAGATTCTTGATGGGAAGATCAAACCTCTCACTCTCTTGTGACAAAAAGATTGCATTTTGGTTTGAATCGCATGCACTACAGGTGCCATACTGTAGGCTTTGCACTCAAATGATATTTAATGAGTTTGAAGGCACTTTGGACTCATATTACAGTGGGTAAGGAGCATCCCCTTACTGTCCAAAGAGAATGTTTGTCTAAATAAAAAGAGCCCATCAGGTACTGACACCAATCACGGGTACTGACACCAATCACGGGAACACATTCTTATATACTTCAAAAAGAACATTTGGGGAAGATCTTTCAGGCAGCTTTGATAAACAGAGGGCATTAGAAAATTCCTTTAAAAAATGGGGTACATGAAAGATTAACACTTCAGTGTGTCAGTAGTAAAAGAATAAGCTCTCGTTTTACACTTGTTTTCTTTTTTAAAGCTGCCAAGTCATACCCAAACTCTTCCACCTTTTCCACCTTTACCTGACCTTATGTTAATGGGCAATATGAGTCAGGAGGTAATGAATATCAACCTCTAAACCCTCTCACAAATACATTCCACTCAGGCACAGACCTGCCATCCCAACACCAAGTACATTTCTCCATCCCAACACCCAGTACACTTCATATCAAATTCAAGGTTAGAGAGAAAGTACATCCATGACCTCCGGAGCAGGGAGGTAAGCTTATGACTGCAACTGAAGCATTTTCATCAGCGAGGTCCAAAGCCAAGGCCCCTCAGCCTGCTCTCCTTGAGGCCACAAAAACACAGATGAGCATCTAAAGCTCTCTTGGCTCTTGCTGCTGGCTGGGTTCAGGGCCCTCCGCTCAGCGCAAAGTATGACACTTAACTAAAGCACTCTGCTTTTGCTGGTCAACATTCACATGGCTAACTCTGAGTGTTTATCTCTTTCCAGGTGCCTAGCACTCAGCAGAGCAAAGTCAAAGTTTCTCAATGAACCTGTAACACAAGGTTGTTACCTAAAGAACCAGTAATGATCAGTGTCACATCCACGAATAGAAAGATTTCTAGGTTTATTTTCACCTTTCAGCTCCCCTCTGTATTTTAGAAAACAAGACTATTTTTAAAATTCTTGTTAGTTGGTATTTGCTGCTTACTGCTTGTATGGTAGCAAAAGGTGGCCATTAGGACACAGTCTGAGCCATCCGTTTCCCTCAAGCACTGTGGCTGCTATAGCAGAATTGTTACTTTGGATCTTGGAAGCAGTTGCTGACCTTGAATTTGCATGAAAAGGTTAAATATTTTAGTGGTAACAAAACAACTGTTCTATGAGTAATAGTTTTATATTATCCCAAGGGCCATGATTTTGTTTATAATTACTCAGAAATAACTTTTTCATAACATAAACTCTCTTACTTGAGCACATCTCTACAGCTGCATTAGCCTGTTGTGCCTGCAATCCAGGAGATGAGAATTCAAATCCCTTTCCACATTTTTTTAAACATTGTTTCTGAATGCACAGTTGGAAGAAAATTACACCAGCATAACCCTGTCTGTCCTCGTTCTGATCCAAAAACCAAACTACAATACAGCTAGCAGAAGAAAAATCTGCTAACATCTTCAAGAAGTCCTTAATCTATAATTAATGTCAACAACCTTTAAAGTCTAATTCTTGCATCTCACATTCATTTTTTAAAGGTACAGTAGTTCTAAGTTATGCTGGGTATGGAGACAGTTTAAAAATTAATGATTTAACAGATAGTGATATAAATAGCATTGTTTTTCATAAGGTAGGAACTAATTTTTTATTTAAAATTAAGAAAAAAAATTGTTAAGCACCACTTGTTACAATCTCTAAACTTTTAATTTTACTTTGCCTGCTTATCTATGATCATAAAAGCTTGCATGCTGGTGTCCCTCAACCCACCATAGCCATTGGATGATGCTGTGAATTAATTTTTCTCCGTCAAACCTAATATCCAGCAACACATTGATGTGCTGTGAATTTTTAAAGACATACAATGATTTTCTGAGTCATGCCCACTCGCTTTAAGAAGATGTAGTCACATTTAAAAAGCAACCAGTTAAGTGCATTTCAAGAAATATTCAATTCACTACTAGCCACTCTTTCTGTGACCAGTGCCTACAGCTCATGAAACTGTTGTTTTGATAATGAAACTATCACTCGTTCTCCACCTCATTGTTTTTCTCTTGAATTCTGTTTTCTTGGAATTATGTTCTATACCTAAAATCTCTGCAAGCTGCCCAATCCAAAAGTTCTTCCATAAAATAATCTTTTTGTCCCCATTTGAAACTGTCTGCTTCTAATGAAGACACTCAGATTTATTCCCAATGCTTGCAGGAAGTCCTTACAAGATTGCCACTGAGCACAGGACTCCCTTGCCATCAGTTAAGAGAAGGCATGCACTTCAGCTCTGCTACAGAGAGGGATACTCAAATGACAGTGAAATACAACTTCCTCGCTGGGGTAAGGCACACAAAGGGAAAGCACTATATTCCAATAGAAGAGCTGTCAACATTGTTGTAGCATTTCTTGTTGAACCATCAGTACTGGAAACATCAACTGGATATGGCCAGCAGCAGGAAAATTTTTTTAGTCTTTACAATACTCCATCAACAAAAAATTGAAGATGGCAAACCTAGGCAGCCACTACCACTGAAGGAGATTGGAGACAGGTGAAAAGAGTCCAGTATGAGCATTTCAATTTGGAATCGTTTTGGATGCAATGATGCTTGCAAGCAAAGGCACAATTGGCAGGTATACAAGCCATAAAGCCTCCAAATGCTCCTACATTTATTTGGATAACATTTTAAGTAGACAGCACATGAAAAACATGCTACATGACACAGAAGTAGGTAGTGCCATCTACAGTTGGGTTTGTCAGGCACTTTCCATTATTAAACACCATTTTCAGTTACTTTTAAAATTTTGCTAGGTTATGTTCCACACTAAGTGGATTTTCTTAGGACAGTTTCAACCACAGCAGTTTAGGCAAACTACTGGAAATTAGAAAAGAGAAACATCCACCATTTCCTCATCTCAACTAGTCTTGCAAGTATTTCTTTGCAAAGGTTCAGTTGGTATCATGCTTCTGAGAAAGGGCTTAAGAACTGGACCAGGAATAGCCTAAGGTCAGAACCATTCCAGGAAGAAGTATACTGTTTTGAGAAAGGGTAATTTATGGCATAATACATCTGTATCAGAACATGGAATAAGGCTGCAGCCTTAATCCTACAATGTACTTATATTTGAAGGCTCAACTTAACAACGGGAACATTCTTTTAGACATTTTTATTCAACTATTTCAGATTTATTTGAAAAAAAAAACCAAAACAAACAACAAAATTTGTGAAAGCTCCATCCCACTGAACCAAAATGCTTCACAATAAAAGAAATCACTGTAAACACACAGCCATCCCTCCCACCAGAAAACATCCAAAAGATTGGCTGAGAGCTAAAGACAGTGAACAGAGTGCAAATTATTATCATATGACTTTTGACTCCAACATTATCTTCTGGAAGGACGTAATGATTTCAGCTTCTTACAGTCTGAAACTAATGTAGGATTTAGCTTTATGACCATGGAATCTACAGCAGTATCAGATGTTTTGGCAGTAGAAAGGAGCGCACACTGAAATTATTTTGAAGCTGTAATTTGCATATACCCAGACAAGCATGCAAAATCAAACTGAGATATTGTTCAAAATCCCCTAGGAGATCCCCACATTTCAAGCTCGCTCTCTCATCGCAACTACACTGCTGCATCCCATTAAAAGTCATCTCAATCACAGAGAAGCTTGCATTAGAAATTCCCAACAGGGACTGCGGTTTGTTGGTGTATCATCTCTCGAATAGCCAGGAGAGCTGTACAAAGATGCTGGACACCTGAAGGTCCTTGCAGCAACTGAAGGTCTTTGTGTATGACAGTCAGCCTCAAATTGCCCCTAACACCAGAAAAGGGTGAGAGTTGAAAACATCCTTGCACAATCTGAACACACAGTGTAGTGTCAGTAATTTCTTTAGCAATATGTGAACAAGAGACCAAAATCAACTTTAGCTGTACTGCAGATGAGAGCCAGGAGGATTTCCCTTTGTCTGTATCCCCCAGCTCTGAATGCACAAACCCTGCCAGCTCCTAGGCTAGCCCCTAGTCCTGAGGTTTGCCTACCCTGGAGAAAAGCACATTTCATAAAGCGAGCCTTCCTGGGGGTTCACCTTCGTTCAAATCTTCCCAAATCTTCTGCTCCTCCAAAGAACAGCAAGAATATTAATTAAAATGTTCTTTTCCTGATAGATTACATCCTGCCCTCAACGAACTTGTAGAAATGTTAATGCTCTTTGGGTAGGATTAAATTGTCTAGTCTCTTCTTCAGAGGTAAACTGAACAAGATAATGTCTGCCTGCTGCTTAACCAAGAAAAAACAATCTGTCAGGAGGAAAATGCTCCTTTCCCTTTGGCAGGATGACGTTCAAACCTGAAGGTGAAGCCTTTTCCTGTGCTGAAATAGATCTCAAGCATTGGCACCTGACAGGTGCACTCTGTCAAAGCAAACAAAGAGCATTATTGCCTGCAGTTCATTGCCAGCTCTTTGAGAGCAAGTGATGATCATAACTTTGCAATAGAAACAAGAGTCAGAAACCATAATTCCCAGCGCTGGCCTCTGGGGAAAATCACAGCACATACAACTTGGCAGAACCAAAGCCAGGCAAAAAGCCTGCACCTGGGTCAGGACAACCCCTGGTGTCAGTACAGGCTAGGGATGAAGGGATTGAGAGCAGCCCTGCCGGGAAGGACTTGGGGGTACTGGTAGATGAAAAGCTGGACATGAACCCAGAAGACCAACTGTATCCTGGGCTGCATCAAAAGAAGTGTGGCCAGCAGGTCAAGGGAAGTGATTCTGCCCCTCTACTCCACTGTTGTGAGACCCGACCTGGAGTACTGCATCCAGCTCTGAAGCCCTCAGCAAAGGAAAGACATGGACCTGTTGGAGTAAGTCCAGAGGAGGGCCACGAAGATGATCAGAGAGGGCTGGAGCACCTCTCCTATGAGGACAGGCTGAGAGAGTTGGGGTTGTTCAGCCTGGAGAAGAGAAGGCTCCAGGGAGACCTTACTGTGGACTTTCAGTATTTAAAGGGGGCCTACAGGAAAGATGGGGGCAAACTTTTTAGCAGGGCCTGTTACGATAGGACAAGGGGTAATGGCTTTAAACTAAAAAAAGGAAGATTTAGACTAGATATAAGGAAGGAATTTTTTACAACGAGGGTGGTGAAACAATGGAACAGGTTGCCCAGAGAGGTGGTAGATGCCCCATCCCTGGAAACATTCAAGGTCAGGTTGGATGGAGCTCTGAGCAACCTGTGATCTAGTTGAAGATGTCCCTGCTTATTGCGGGGGGGTAGACTAGATGACCTTTAAAGGTCCCTTCCAACCCAAACTATTCCATGATTCTATTCTATGATGCTATTCTATGGTTCTAAAAAAGGCAATGCTTCCAAAATGGGCCTTGAGGTTTGCTCTGTTCTTAGACTTGTGCTGGTGGCAGCACCTTTGAGGAACAGCTGGATTTGTGGCCACTATCAGCATCAAGCTTCTGCTCCAGGTTGCCTGCATGCACAGTGCCCATTCCTGGTGCACCCAAATGGGTTTGCTGGACATGGGTGCTGCTTGTAACACGCAACCTTTCTTGAAATGAGTTGGCCCTTTTAAACATATACCAATTTCTTCCTGCTGAACTTTCCACCTTGTGGTGGGGTGACCCCAGCTGGTAGGTAAATCTCCAACCAGTCACTTGCACCCAAAGACAAGAAGAAATTTCTTGTTTTCCTTCTTAGGCCGGTACTTGGAGATAAAGATATATAATGGCGACATGCAGAAATATACAACTGGTTTATGTATAAAACTCCACCTGCCTTTTGGAGAAAAGATCAATTCCCAGAAACCTGTAGTATCTTTTATTTGTTGGAAACACATCCATAGTTCTCTTACATTAAAACTTCTAGGCATAAGCAAGATAGAGGCCTATTAAGTCTCACATTCATAGCACGAAACTTGCAGTTGGCCTCCCACAGCCCTCCAAGCCATGCTTTTTACATACCGGCAAAACTATTATTTCCCTTCTGCTACACATGGCAGTCATTTGGGCTGTGGCTCCCTGACAAAGCCTTCACTTGAAGAGATACTTTCTGAGCAGCATATTCTCCGTTGCCATGTGGACCTTTTCTTCTGTGATCTTACCACGCCAAACACCTTCCCCATCTTACTGTATGACTCTCTGACCTGTTTGCCCTCAAACTGAATTTTAGCCAAGTTCATCAGTCTGAAGAGATGCTCCCGTGGAGCCCAGAAACCTTATACTTCGGCTGTGTTTGACATGCTGCTTCCAAAGTACAGCATCCTGATTTTTATCACACAAAACCAACTGCATATTCAACCATGATAATTTATAACATTTCTGCAGCATTATGTGCTACTTCACAAAAGTACATACATATTTTCCCATAAGGACCCCCTACTTTTAACTGGCTTCACAAGTCATTTTTCTTTCCTTCACTACCATTCTAAAAAAAAACCAACCCTTTTTTAAACCCTTGCAAAATTTTCATCAATAAAAATTCTGATAATAGGAACTGTAAATTGCTAATTAAACTGAGGACTGCATCTTCTTTTCCTATTGTACAGCAACCACAAGCAGCATAGTATCTGCCTGCATTTCTATTAATTCATCAAGAAAGCCACCACACACAAGAAACAGAATTCCTGTGTTGACCAACTTTGTCATCCCTATTCTACAATTACTGGAGAAGGGAAACTGTTAGAGCCACATTTTATGATTCTTTGGGCACTGAGTCCTTAAGTGTGCATTAGCAAGCTCTGTGGTATTCAGAACTGCCACCAAGGAAGCAGTTATGTGTTTATTTTCCTTTCCCTTTCAAGCATTCATAGGGTCCTACCATGCCAAGGATAGAATCAGGCACAAGAAGAAACATCTCATATTTATCTTTATCAATATCACATGAATCTTTTTAATGATAAATTTAACATTATGAGTGAGATAAACATCTTATTCCTCACTCAGCTGTCAAGAGAAAAAAAATTACTGTTACTGTCAAATACCTCACTAAGATGCATGAAGATCACTCAGGTAGGGTGCAAACAATCTAATATGCCACATTATGCGCTGGATTATGCTAGACTTTTCTTCCCCCTAAAAGTACCCAGTACTCTGAATCGCAAACTAAAACATTTATAAATATTTAATATAAACTTTGTGAATGAACACTGAAATCTTATCTTCCTTTTTCCTACCAAAAAAGGAAAGCTCTAGAAAGTCACCTAAGTTTATTTCCTTGTAATCTACCCCTTAAAAATAAGAGTTCTGCTACATCAAATACAAAACTCAAAGTTCAGACATACCCAGATTAACCACTTTTTTCTCCATGCTATTTGAAAAAACACATCAAAATGCACTATTTCTTTGTGTTAGAAGTGTACTGCCAAACATCCCTGCTGCTGGTACCTCTGTTCTCCCCTTTCTATCTTGCCAACTAGTCTCGCCACAGCTCGATAGAGAACCTTCCTTCAGGTCCCCGGCAGAGTCTGGGAAGAGAGACACAAACACAAGGAAATTGTCCTTTATATTATGGCTTAATCACTCTTAAGATTGTTTAAAGGGTTGTTTTGAAACCTACATAATAAAAATCAGATTAAAGTAAGAATGAAGGTGTAATTTAAAAAGAGTATTTTTAGCAAATGTAGATGCATACTTTTCACAATTTAAAGCAGACGAGGCTTTCTCAGGTAAGCTCCAGGGACAAAGAGGAAAGCGAATGTCTTAGATCTGCTGAAAATACTTTCCCCTCTCTGTGCTTTGATCAGCCTATCGGCCTCCCTTGCCACCTAGCAACTACCACTTTTTACCCCTTAATCAAGCCATTGGGGGACCACTGCCAAGCCTGGTTCCACCTCCCCAGTCGAGGGCAGGCACCGCCATCCTCCAGATCACATTTCTCTGGGCACATCTGCTCTCTGAATGGGCAAAACAACATACACATACGCGGGCTTTACACCCACTGTTTGTTTTTTTTTCTGTGGGGTTCTGCACTATTCTTTTGAAACAAGTAAATCAGCATTTTCCTCAGCTCCTCAACACCTTCAGCTCTTCTGAAATAGCAGAGACAAAGCACCAGATCTTCTGCCCAGCTGAAACCTTTGCATTCCCTTCGGTAAAGTGTACCCTAAGAATTTCCCTTTCCCTTTCAGCTGGCTGGAGCAAAGGCAGAGCAGTCCCAGTTAAATAAACACTGTGCACTTACGTGCTGCGACCAGCACGCAGCAGCTCCAACTCAAGGACAAGCTACACTTCTCACAACAGCAAGTTAGCAGAGATCAAAAGGGATGATAAAGAACTTAAGTTTGCCTCGCTAGCGCTTACTCACTAAAGCTCCTAAGAAGTTACTGAATTATTTATTTGAGAACAAAAAATCCCCACCCCTTTACATTTGAAGATAGCAAATAGCCTCATTTCCAGTGCTGTTAATTCAACACCCCTTATCAGCATCTCAGAGAAATGTGTTTATTAACCATAAAATGAGGTTTCACAGATTTTACTTTCTCAGCTGAGTATTATTCCTACTATGGGGGATTAAAGGTATGTAACATTATTACCCTTTCTTCTCCCACCCCAAAAGCTCTTGCAACTCATTAAAATCCTTACAACTTAATTTTAAAACATAGTATCTCTCCGTTTTGCTGCATCTTTTTTCCTTCCTGTTTATACTACACCTTCTTTCCAGGTTCTGTACTATATTTCTGAATGGCTTTGTATTTCGCGTTACTCCTCTCCTCCTCCGGTGCCGCCTGTTTTTCCTCAGGCTGTGCATTCCTACCTACACCGCATTTTCTGCCCCTTTCTACGTGTTCCCTGTATGAGGGTTCCCCATGCAGATCCACCAGGTGAGACTCCCTCACCACTCCTCTCTCCCCCCATATCTCGGCAGGCAGAAGCCCGATCCACTCACACCAGCCGAGAAGCAAAAGGCAGATACTGGGGGCAACCTAGTGGCTACTTCTACGAAGCAGGCAGCTGCCAGGCAGGATGTTTACCTCTCCCAAAAGCAGCTCCTTGCACATTCCCAGACAGTGTGGGTGTCTGGAGGAGGAACGGGAAGGCAGCGAAGTGCAGCATTGATAAGCATGGGCTGAAGCTTTTGGAGAAACCTGGGCTGGAGGATGAGGCAGCACCCGGCCAACCAATGTACCACAGCTTCTGAGTAAGGATGCAATGTGGCAACAGAAAGATGCAGTAAAAGCAAGCCACGAGACTCGGCAAATCCCCGACCATCTGAGACAGTCAGCTGTGGCCCTCACAGACCTTTTTCCGTGCGAAACCTTTCGGGTTCACAACGGCTCCACCTGCTTGGCCACCAACAACTCAGCCAACATAGCCCCAGCCCTTCAGATGCCTTCTCCATCTGTCTGAAGGGGTGCTGAAACCAAGGGCCTAATGGCAGCCTAGGTCAGAAGGGCTCTAAGGAAAGTCAGTGTAATGTTTGTTTGCAAGGGCACCACACCGTTCCTTGCAGTGATCTCCTTCACTTTTCTCCCAATACAGTCACACCCAAGCAAATGGGAACACACACAGTCTTCCTCACGCCGTAGTTGCACTGCTTAAAAAATACCAGGACGTCTACTAAAACAGGGGAATAAATTCATATTTATTCACCATCCAAAAAAGTAATAGAGGAAAGAAGTCAAGTCTTTCCATCTTACAGGAATTCCTACGGGGAATAGGGTGAGCCCTATCCCACTCTGCCAACTCTCATCCTGGTGTCCCGGTGATTTTCCTAAAACTCCAGGATCTGGAATCATGTGTCCAGTACATTGATTTTTCATTCAGAAAAAGAACAGAGCCTAGCTTTCAGTTTCATGTGAAAGACTAAAAGCCCATCCATACACAATCTATAAATCTCTGAAAAACACACATAAAAGGGGAATGACTTTTCCCACTTCTTACCTTTTTAAAGCTTGTTTTCTGATGTTTGAATATAGCAATATCATGTCCTTGAACAGCCAATGGGGACTCTATCTTGCATGGCCTATGACTTGCATGTACCTCCTCAGAAGTTTCTCTCCACCAGTGCTCAATCGCCCCATGTTCCCTACAGGCTCTCTGAAGAAAGAAAGGTCCCTCTTTCCACATTTGCTCTAACTCAGTCTAGATTTACCTTCTGAAATAGATGAGTAATAAAGTAATACAAGGCTCTTTCCTATACTACCCCCTGCCCCTGTCTGACTCATGTTCTTCATCTGTAAACAGATGCCTCTTTTTTCTACTTTGGGTAGGATCTTACATTTTGCTAAGAGGGAACAGGAAGAGATCACATGGTGAAGCAGAAGAGAATTTCTTCCCTAGCCCTTCTGAAACACTGGTTGAACCTAAATGCTTTAAAACTTCCCCCTGGTTGCTATTCCCCATACAACACAAGTCAGGTGCAGGTCAGAAGACCGGGAAAAGTCACGCAGGAAGGGAGGTTATTGGTTATCCAACATTAACTGCACTAGCCCTGAAACTTTCCAACACAATTCAATCTGAATTGATTCTCTAGATTAAAAAAAAGTTTCGTTGTGTCCTCTAGCGCTTGACTGAGATTTACGCACAGGCAGAGCAGGATGACATCTTTTAGAGTGATACCTTACCAGATTCAAACTTTGATGAGCCCTGTTCACGTGAGCTGGGCTCAAGCAGCCCAGGAACTGCACAGCACAGCTGAGACACAGCAGCAGTACTATGTATTACAGTTCTTCAGCTCCTGCCCACATTTTATACTGCAGCCATTTGATTGATCTTTTGATTTCACAAAGGAATTTAAAAATATAAGTTCTGGACATGCACAATACTTTATCACATATCACCTGTAAAACCCCACAAAATATACTGCATAATATAACATCATGAATCTCCATTATCTGTAATGGCGAAGTTCCTGTACTAACTCACTGAGTATACGTTGATTTTGATCCAAGAAGGAAAAGAAGTTAAATAGCCAGGCCAAAGAAAAACTGGGAAGCCTAAACAACACATCGTAAAATAAACAATTACCAAGTCAAACAGCCACTGCCAAGAAAAGGCTGGGAGGGGAGGGAGGGTGGCAGGACTCGCTCTTTCGTTTTCTTTTTTTTTTTTTCAACAAGGGAAGAAAAAATAAAACTGCTTAGAAAACTGACACCTACACGCAAACGCTGCTTCAAAGCTTTTAGCACAATCTCCCAGGGCAGAACAATAGTGGTTCTGTGCTCATAACCAGCTCAGGCTGCTCCAGTCAGGAAGAGGGTGCCCTTGCCTTTTACAGCAAATGTATTTCTCTCTGGTGCTTGGGTCTATGAAATCTGGCTCAACCGCTTGAAAATTCACAGTCTCCAAAGCAGGACAATGGGCAGCAAGTAGGTACTCCAGTGACAGAGGCTGCGGTTAGATGCTTTTAGCAACATTTGCCTACCCCGGTCTTGCTGAGTTTCTGCTGTGCTCAGGCTAGAAAAGAGGCAGAACAACATTTAGAGATAAAGCTGCATTTCAAAGCACCCCTTGTTCCTCTGATGTCCTGACAGTGCCTGCAAGGGAGCAAAAGGATAATTGTGTGCAACAGGTACTCTTTATCTTGCTAAATACGAGGAAAGCACGGACTGAGCAAGAGAGCTGACTACCTGTTAAAAAAAAAAAAAACATAAAAATCAGCTGTCTGCTGTCAGGTCTATTGAAAAAAAATCTTAAAGTAGGCCAGTTATAGAGGGTTGGCTTATTCTGTTCAGGGAGCTGGACTGTGTTATATCTGCCACAGGATCTAACATACTGCTCTTCACAGGTTGCTCCAAGGAGGCCTGACCTAAATAAGAATTTATCAGATGCCCCAGGATCAGCATTGATCCGTTCAGGGCTTTAAACATCACCCTTGAGCTCTGGGCTCATCTCAGCAGAAGTTAAAAATATCAAACGTTCTTCTATGAAAACCAGTCTTTCTCAACCAGGAAAATAAAGAGAGCAGGAACAACAGCTATGGCAAACAGCTGAAAGCATTGCTTGTGGTGACCTAGATGAGCTGCTGTGGCTTTTGGTGGAAAAAGCCCAGGGAGAAGGCTGCAGGAGTTCACAGTGCCACAGCTCCATCCCTGCACAGATCTGAGCAGTCGTGAGAAGAGGGGAGGGGAAAGCAAGCGGCAGGCTGGACGAACTCTTCTGGCTGAAAGGCATTTGACACCACTGTTTTAGTCTGGCATGCCAGATAACATTTATAAAAGTTCACCACGTGGTTATTTCAATCAAAAGCATGGTTTATGTTGTCACCCATAGAAACGTCTTATTTCCGTATATTCCCTCCACACCCAGAATGATTAACTGCCTGCAGTAAAGCACACAAGCTTTAATTCGGATGGTGGTTTGTTGTTGTTTTTTTTAAGATACCTGGTGACCTCCTGTAGTCTTACAGACAACAGTAATTTTCTTCCATTTCTTAAAGGGGATGGTGGAAAAACGAAACAATCCAACAAAGCTGTTTATATCAGTTGTAGCAGTTGCATACAACCATCCTGTTTGCTAGGCTCTTCAAATCTCAGTGCACTGTGGTTGAAGCACCCCATCATATTGGAAATGCAGCTTTCTCTAAATAAACCCACTACTCTTTGCCCCAGAGTAGTAGATAATTTCAGTGCTGTAAAAGACTTCCAGGACTGTTTCTGTACTGCAGAGTAACGAGAGCTGATGAGAGAAGTGCACATTCAGAAGATTTTAATGCAGGTTTTGCACTACTGTACAAGTAAAAGAACAGTAACCAGTTAATCCACAAGGGTCCATGACTTGCATGGTAAAATGGAAAATCTTGCTGACAGGACAAAAACATCATCAAAATCCTTCCTCTCAAATCTAAAACCCTCAGGGGAACAGAAGATCCATGTCAAGTAAGTTATTTTAGACACATACTTCTACATCTTGCAATGTAAGTGGAGATTGCAGTGTGATACCATCTATGGTAAGTTCTCCATAAGGAATATAAGTTTTGATTATCATTTACGGAAAGTGTAAATGATACCAAAAAAAACCCAAAGAAAAATAAAACAAAACAGAAATAATGGTTCACCAGAAATATTCTGAAGTTACCTCTTTTTCAAAAATCTTGAAATCTTATTTTTAGTGTAAAGGTAAGAAAGTCCACTGAATTTAAAACCTTTGTTTGCTCCTGACTTAGACTTATGCTGGTGACTCTCCACTGGGATGCTCCTTGCCTCCACATATGAGAAAGAGCAGCTGGCACAAAGGGAAGAAATTCAGTTAAAACCCTACTGGGGGAAAAAAAACCACAAACAACAAACAAACAAAAAACCCACAAACAAAGAAAAAAAACCCCACAGGTTGGGCTTTCTGCCAAATGCCCGTGGCTTCTCAGGACAACTAAGCAAACAGCCTTATTTCTGTTAGGAAATGTCATCAAATCCTTAAACAGTTACTGACCTGCAAGAACAAATGTCATAAAATGAAATTAAGGCCCATCATCCAGTTAAAAGGATTTCTGAGAGCGATTTACAACGGCAATCTATACACGCTTACCCGGAGCAGTAAGCGATTAGCAGTGCTCTGTCACAGCTGATCTGGCATCTTACAGCCCTCACCGTGCCTAGGGCTTCATGGGGTGGGGAGCACAGCCACCGGGCGAACCACCTGCACTCCTGTTAATAAATACTGACTCCCATTCCAAACTCCAACTTCAAAGCCCTGTTTAAGTGTCCTCTGAAAGAAAAGCTGAGTGGCTTCCCTTCAACTGTACTCATCTGTGGCAAATTTCACTATCAGTAAGTCAACGTGTAATTACAATCATCCATCCATAAAAGCTGGGGGAGGGAAAGAGAAAAAGGGATGTGTTCTTATTTCTCAGGCATTAAGGAGAGAATCAGGGATTTTCGAAGAATCCAGAAACCAGAGAACAAAAGCGATCAAAAGCTTCTGGCTGTGGTTTCCTCCAATATGTATCTGGATCCTCACATACATATACACGCACATGGTACACCACCACTTTAAACGATAACAGGGAATTACCAGATCAAGATGACCTTCACTTCTGAACACAATGGCACTCGTACCACCCGAGGCATCTCAAGTGATGTGGTCTGGACTTGGCTCTATTTCTTGGTCTATTCACCCAGGCAACATCAGCTACTGGATAAACATCACAGAGATGCTTATCACAGAGACTCACTGCTTCAATGGAAAATCGGTTGCCCGAAAATGCCAGCAGTTTAGGAAGCAAAATTTCCCTCTTCCCCTGGATTTAGGAGAACCATATCATTGGAGAACAGCAGCCCCCTGCTGAAGGCTGGTGTCTTTTATTTAGCCAACCCAGAAGCCTGTAAAGGAAACCTCAGGGGGCTAGTAATTAGCTCGGCAGTGTCAAAAAACCCCAAAGGCTACAACCCAGAGAAGATTTCCAGGGGAAGTGATTACCCAGACATTCACAAGACATGTAGTCTACCTTCACAGCAAAAGCTGCAAAGTAAAGGCTGTAAGGTTGAAATGAAGGGAAATGGAAATAAATGAAAATGGTTTAGAACAGAAGTGCTATAAAAAATGTGATACAAGTTGGCCAAGTATTAATATTTTTAAGGCGATGAAGCTAATACTGCAAATTTATCAACAGAGAATAAAATCGTCATATTTCAAAAAGTCTTTTCTCTCAGCATTAAAAAAAACTTACATGGCCCATCAAGCAAACACTGAGTCATACAGATTTCTCCAGAATGACTGGAAAAGTAGGTGTCTGAGGATAATCTGTACAAAACCTGAAATTCAAGTGCATTGATTTGATCCCCTGCAGATTTAGACAAAAAGAAGGGAAAAGCCAAAACAGGAAGCTGAAAACACCTTTATCTTGAATTGAAGAAGCAATTCACACCAAGCACCATGCTAAAACCAAATAAATATGATTATCAATATAGAGGGTTTTGTTGTCTAATAGTGACAACAAATGCAAACAAACTTTGTAAAAGCAGAGCAGATGATTTTAACAGTTTGTCGCATGTAAACTTCCCTAGCATCAAGGGCCAAGGAAGGAGTATACGTGCATCAATTAAATTTCCCTTTACACTATCACCCAACAGCTTGTGATTTCTCTTTTCACGCAAATCACTTTTCTAGGAGAGAATGTGGGGGCGTCATTAAAGCAGAAAGGTCCGTGGTACTGGCAGAAATGCAGGCAGAAGGAAAAGAAAATCTCGGGGGCAGATAAGAAGCAATGACTGTAAAGGGGTGGCATTCTCACCGCCACCTCATCTGAAACAACTGTTCGCTCACAATTCAGTAATACCCAAAAAACATTCCTTGGAGAGGTGGTACGAGGCCCCATCCATACACATTGCTTCCTTGACACCTTGTACATCCAATCTACCCTGGGTATAAATTAAGAAGGTGTTTTGGCTCCTGATCTGGGGAAAACAGTGCAGTCTTTCAATTAGGGTTCTTTTTTTCCCTGTGCAGTATAGCCAGTAATAACAGTAATTTTTTAAAAATTGGGATTTATATAGACTCTGCAAAGTGCTTAGTTAGCCCTTTGAAGAACAAAGTTGACTCACCAAGCTATACCGACTAACAAAAATAAGAAGCAGCTTAAGAGAACGTAAACTTGCAATTTTTAGTAATGCCTGCCGAAGCTGCCATAGGACACCCTTTTCAGCACTGCAGTTGGGTTTTACATATGCAAAGCTACACAATTCCAAAGGAAGACAAAACTCCAGGTGTGAAACAGCATCCTATCTCAACTTCCCAACTTTATTGCCTAATGTGGAGTCTAGAAAGGATGAAGTAAAACATCCCTGAAAATGAACACAGAAATTTGGTTCTTATCCAAGAGCTGAGGTATCTAAGAGATCAAAAGGAAATCCCTCAGTGTAAAACATGGTTTGACAGACCGCGTCACCAAGGTATATGTAAGTAATTACTTCTGCACAGTTTGAATACACAGAACAAGAACCTCTCATCAAAAAAGTGTTCCATAGTAACTACACACACAAAATCCTTTACAAACCATGAGCTTGAAGGTGAGCAGGGGGAGAGGGAACAACTTCAAAACAGCCATGGAAGAGGTGGCAAGATTCTTCGCTTCCTTCCAAAAGAAACAAAAGTAGCTGCAGTGAAGGGGCGGTGGAATATTAAAAAAAGGTACATAGTGCTGGGAAAAGGTGAAAAAAGCCACTGCTGATTAAAGCTGGGCACTTTGCAAAGGGCAGGTAGCTCTTTGCTTCTACCACAATCATTTGAAGCAGTTATGCTATGAAGAGAATGTTTTCCGCATCCCAGTCCTGTTCTCACAAGCTCTGGGCAGTTCAGCAAACACTCACCTGCTCCAGGTAAACATAAAATAAAACTGATAAAGCATTTGTTTGATTTTTGCTCTGACCAGCATTTTCAATTACCAGTGAAGTGTTAAAATAGTTGGGCCACCTCAGTTTACTTTTCAATGTTAATTAGCAGTAGAGGTCAACATGAGAAATCTTTCATTAAGGATATAAAACCATGTGATCTGACCCACTCTGGACATAGCTACCCATATGCTTTCACTGGTGACAAAAATCAATCTCTCCCCTCACATGCCTGCATGGCCCAGCACTATCCACCCCAGGCTAAGTCTCACAAACAGAGCAGACTGAAGCCCACCCTGACCTCCCGTGGAAAGGAGAGGGCTCATCCCAGCTCTCCCTGCCTCTGGCACCTGCATCTATGGAGCCATTTGGTGCACTGGGGCAAGGCACTAGCCTCACCAAAAGGGACCTCAGGGGCAGGAAAAGAGGGGAGGAATTAGGTCAATTAGATCAATTCTCTGATTGATGGGAACAGCAACCAATTTACAGAATGAGCTCACTGATAATTGGCCTGTACAAAGGAAGGGGAGGGGGGAACCGCAGAAGAGAACAAGAGTAGCTCAAACAGGCTGTGGCACCAAACGCCACACCAGTTGCGAGCAATCATCAGTTGCTTGAATTTATATGGCACGCTTTCATCCAGAGGCACGATCTGTAGGAGGAAGAGGAGGTGTGGCTTTGGTGTTTTTTTTTTTCAGTTAGACCAAGGGATACAGTTGGGGAGGATGAGGGGAAAATAAGCCATGGCTTCCCCCCTGGGCAAGGCGGCTGTGACAGCAGCGGGTAGTCATGCCGGCAGGCTGAGAGGGGTGGGAACACCAGGGGACAATGTACCAGGGTTACAGGCTGCTGAGAGGCACCAAAGCCCAGCAAAGCTGTACCTGGGTCTCTACGCCCATCAGCTCTTGGAAACTCAGGGCTGCAACAGTGTTAAAAGTGCCAGCTATTCTAAGGCATGACTCACTCACCAGCAACGCAAGAAGCTGGGCTCATTTGTGCTCCCCATCTCCTGGGGAGCGGGATCCTGGCACATTCCAGCAACCTTTCCTCTCTGCTCACACGGTCAGAGCTGGCACGCCGAACCAAGGCGCACGCCTGAAACCACGCAGTCCCCGGGGCCTGCTTTTCCAGTCCCGAGAACAGCAGGTATTTTCACCTGTTTGTGCAAACCCCACACGGCCTGCAGCAGAGGAGGCACGTGGACTCTGTTACTTCCTCCCCCAGGCAGGGACCCAGGTGCCTGCTTTCTCAAGCACACCCCTCTGTGAGGCTGAAAAATTGTTCTCACAAATATAATCATCCTGCCTACCGGCAATGAGGAAGATGCTTTCAAACTAAAAACGTTTATCATCTAACTTAACCACCCCGACCACTGTCGTAACTGTGCGGCTGTGATGCTGTGGAACAGTAAAGTCATTTTGGAAGGTTTTAAGCAAGTAGAGAGCAGGGGCAGCTGTCACAAACCCCAGTGAGATGTCAACACAGGAGACAGAGAGTACAGATTTTCTCATGCTGCATTGCAATTAATCCAGAGGGACCAAAAATGAGGTGGAGAAAGAAAATTTAGATGGTGCTTACAATACATACATTTACATATCATGTTTTGAATCTTCCACCAAGGGTGCAAATCCAAAGAGTAATTTGTTCGATATTTTTTTAAACTTCCCAGGCAACTACTGCACTGGGGGATGGTAGCAACATGAACCATATTCCACCTAATGACCTTGTGACAAATAGACTTGCATGTTATCGTTAATCCGTAGAGCCTTCACTAGTTGTTTGGACAATTTTTAGCAGCAGAGGAATCTAGAAACTACCTGATAAATTTTGATCCATTCTGATGTACTTGCTTACTGCTCTGCAACTTTCATAGTATTACTAAGGTGTAGCCTACTTCACTGTTGTAAATTTACAGCCACATATTATTAATTGATAGAGTAATCTTTAGACTTATTCTAAGCACATTTTATTTGTGACTGAAATGAAAGTAAGCAGCTGAGCTAGCAGAAAATAAATCAGACCAACTGTATGAACTGATCCAGTGGCTGAGCTCAAATGAAAGTTCTGCTTTCCACTTAAAACAACATAAGAGATGGTAAAAATCACTTGTAAATGTGCAGCAGAGCAGAAATGATCTAAATGCCAACTACGTGAGATTACCTGTACTACCACAGTTATCTTCCGCTGAACAGTGTTTGCATGATCAGTTTTTATTGTTGCAGATCACGCTGGCATTGCTCCGACAAAAACCACTCAAGGTGCATGGGAATTCAACTCACCACGAACATCTGAGAGGCTTTGCATGTGATGTGTGTGGACCTGCTACACTCATTTCTAGAGAACCCAGGATTTCTCTTGGCTTCTCATGGCTGCGATAATACCTTCACAGATGCTCAACCAAGCATATATCATTGCAACAACCTATTCCAGAGTCTGAGGTAAACTGAATGCTCTGAGGCTTAGTTAAGTCTTGTTAAGGAGCTACAGTATGGAATTATCAAAACACCAAGTAGCACAGCTGCTGCTATGCAGACAGACCACTTGGTCAAAAAAAAAAAAAGTTGGGAGTTATGTCCACTTAACACTGATAGCTGTGTGACTCAAATAAGAGCAGCCACAGTAGGTGGCAGGACACTGCTATAGGCGGAAGGACCTAGCAGGCAAGCAAGAAGAACACCAGAAGTCTGCTGGCCCCCTCAACAATAAGGAAACAAGAGACAGAACAGCAGCTAGAGGGGAGTAGAGCTTCAAGTTTATCAGAAACCTACAAGAAGAGGAGGAAGATGGCATTTCACCATCATCTTCCAAATCTATCAATATCTAACAATTCCATTCTATGAAACTTCGAAAATCTGAATTGCTGTTTTACAGTATGTTAAGTATGTATACTATGGCGTTAGAGCTGTTTTGCCAAATACATTTTATAGAAGGGTGGGGAGCCTTTTGGAACAGGTCATTAGGTTATGATACATGAGTTGGGTGTAAAATAAGCAGGTGTTTCACATCAGGTAGTGTGCTTTTTGGGAAGTTCAGCAATATGTTTGAAAGGAAGACTTAACTTGCATTCACAGCGATACAGTACTACTTCTAATGAATCAAGTAATTAGCAACTCTATAAAAAGGGTATCCTTGAGTGTTCAACATCAAAAGCACTACATTCATTTGCAATTTAAAGGCCAGAATTGGCAAGATCCCGTGCACTCTCTGCTCCCATTTGGAGTCAGTGGAAATGAATGGAGCATAACACCTTTCAGGGTCAGATCCAAAGGAAGTATTCACCTGATTTACATTACCACTTAAAGTGGAAAATACTTAAACCTGGGAAATGACAGAAGGAAAACCAATACTGAATTAATTGTAGAACTCCTCATTCTCAGCAAAGGTGTTCTGGGAACATAAAGTGAAGTGCCATAAAAAAAGCTCCTCCACATTTCCAACATACTGCTGTAAACTGCAAGTTTTTGTGGAAATCAAGGGATATCTTGAAAGCTCTTTAGAAACTATGAAGATAGTTTCAGCTCTGCTGAAGCTCCTGTGGGTCAAACATAAATTATGTACCTTATTACTGATGTGGGTACTTTATTAATTCTATCCACAACATCCCATATCCTCATTTCTTTCAACTTCTTTACCCTTTTCACTCTTCTTCACGTAGACAGTGCTCACCTTATCTAAGTCTCTGGAATGACCATTTTTAACACAGTATCCATACAAAAAGAGAGTCAAAGACATATATTTTTAATTTCTTAATAAGCTAAAAATTTACACCGGCAAGTCAGGGCCCTTCCCCTCTGTTCTGAGTACATATTTTATATCTGACCTACTTTAACTATAGTTTAAGTCGGACTGCAATGTCTTACGTGGCCTTATCTGTTTTAGGAGGTGCTTGGCACACCTTTCTGCACTATAAAAAGCAATAAAAAACATATGAGCATGTCGTTTATCAACTCAGATCCTAATGTTGTGGAATACCACCAGGAGTACTTCTTCAATGACCTTAGCAAGTAGATACAGTCAGAGAAAAACTCAAGACTAGCAAAGTAGCGATTCAGTCTCTGTACAAGCTCACGAAACAACAAATGGAAGGAAGGCAGGATGGTGCAGGTCAGCAGGTTCTCCATTACACCTCTCCAAGCTGCAGGAAGGAACAAACCAGGCAGCTGGAGTTTTATTTTAGAAGACTTTTTCTGACTATCGGGATATATCATGTATTCCAAAAGGAAAGGGTCCAGCTTTTCAAAGAGTGAAATTGTCAGAAAGGGAACCCAATAACACCTCAACTCCGAAGAGATTTGTCCTGTTTCCATCATTACTATTCCACTCCTTCCTTCAAAGACCTCAGAGACGGCAGAACAACTTGTGATGCTTGCAGCCTGCCACTGAACTGCTAGGTTTGGATTCATGCCTTAGAGGCTCAGGACTGGCATAACTGAATCTTCACATTTATATTTAGCTGTACATTGAAATTCAGTTGCAAACCCAGAATGTGAAATGACCTATGCAGAGTCTACAGATATCCCATTCCTCACAATCTTCACCCTTACACCAGCTGTTATTGTTTGCATGGAGAACACTAATAATCAAAAAAACTTACAGAACAAGCCAGCAAGACCAGTAATTTCTGTTATTGACAGAATATTTTTTCCCTCTCCTTCATCCCAATTTTGAAGCCAATTTAACTTGTTGGGATCTTGCACTTCAGGTTGCGTGGCAGAGCTAATGGAAAAAAACCCACAACTTATCTCCCATTCTGCAAACTTCAGTGATTCCCCTCCGCTTCTCATAAGAACATCTGGAAAGCAACACCATCCAAGAGGACTGCTCGAGGGTAGGAGGGCATGAGAAGGGAAAAATCCTTCTGAATACTTGTGCTATATTTAAACTCCAGACCAAAGCTTACACTTGGAGTGAATGTGTCTCTGCTGTAGGAATGCAAAATTCCAAGCACTGAACAAGGATGTGCTAAGCTTTTCACAACATGCCCCTAAGCAATGGCATTATTGCAAGCTTGTAAAAATGGAAAGTACAGTGCCTCTATCTTTCATTGTAATTGTTGCAGGGACAGAAAACAGGGAGCAAAAGGAACTTTCAACAGCGCACTGGGGAAAAAAAACTCAATTTTCAGCATAGAAAGTTCCTCTGTTTTGCAGAAATACCTTCTACAAAGAAGGTGCAAGCAGAGCAGGCAGGATGCAGTAAAATCAGAGCAACTCAGACAACATTTCATAAGAGGATGTCTTAGCTTGGAATTCAACGTTTGCATAAAACTGGAGCAATATCAGAATCAATTGTCAGTGAAGGCAATAAGAGCTACAGATACTTACCTAAGTGGGAGAAGAACACCCAGGACATGCAGTTATATTCATTTTACTCTTTAGGTCCATAAATCTAGGCAACCATCTTTTGAAAAACAAACTGGCTTTATTTTCTTGGTACCATCTGACCTCAACATGTTATTTGTGCAAGGTGCTGTTTCCCTCCCTCAGCCTAGCAGGAGCAAAGGTGTTGTTCAGGCTCTGTACAAAGTGGTACGTAGGAAAGGTCAAGACAGACACAGGAAGACTGCACAGAAAGATAGCTTTTTGGGGAAGCATATTCCCAAGATGAGTAGTTCATGTAGTCAAAATCCTTGTGGGGACTAGTCACCCCATCTAAATTCATTAATATCAAAATTAAGTCATTACCAAAAGAGCAAAGAGCTTCTCAGTCTGAACTACCAGTACTACACATAGCACTTGAGACTAACAGCAGCCTGCTCACATGAAAGGTAAGAGAAGTTAATGCAGCTTATTACACGAACTAAATAGGTGGGAGCAACACTGACTCAGGATTAGGGACCCTGCAGGAGTCAACCAGTAAACTTACTGCTGGAGTTAATTGCCTTTTCATTTCCTGTATGATTGGGAGATAGTGACTTCAGTAATTGCCAATTCAAGATAAAGATATGTCTATGTGACACCTATGTGATACCCCAGCTAACTCGGGTACCAGAAGAGATGTACCACTGGGAACACAGAAGTGCGGGCTAACGTTCTCTACTGCGGAGGATAAATCCTTTTACACAGAATTCCCTGCTGCCACAGTCATAGTGCTAGTGCAATTTTCATATCTAACTAGGCTACACTAATGCAAAAAGTATTAAACAATGACAGACATCCTACATGCACCAGAGCTCACACTGTGGAAAGTGAAAAGCGCAGATTCTTCTGTTTCCTTTTGCCTCTGTGTTTTTCCAGTGTCTCAAGTGGTGGCTAATCTGTAGCACTGAGGTCAGAGTGCTTAATGTGCAAGTTCATAAGTTAAAGGCAATGTTTCCAAAACGTACAACAGATAAAGGGGGAATTCCAGGGTAAAACTGTATGGTTTAAAACACCACACCTTCTTCTTCATTTACAACTTTTAACATCAGCAAACAATCACTACAAAATTATGGTTATATCTTACACTCAGTATATGCTAATTATGGCCCATTATTAATTTTAAAATTAATTCTATTCCTAATTTACAGGACTTCAGTCTTACCCAAACTCATAAACATCTGATTACCTTCCAAATCAAAAGCCTGGTTGCTATAATGTGCCTAGTGGTGTCCATGGAGTCACTCACGCCCCTCCCTCTGTTGGGCTTAAGCTTGTCTGTTTTTACTGAAAATAGGAAAGAGAGTGAGTAGAAAAGTCAGTTTTGCAGGTAATCTGGTCAGGGTGGAAAAGTTTAACTGGACAGAAAGGTTGGGTCTCATGCCACATTTTTGGGGCTTAGAGCAGTGTTCAGGAATTTGCTTTCAAATGAGCTCTACAAGTTTGCTCAGCTTGAAACACTAACTATTATGAAAAACACATCCTGCCAGTTTAGTTCACTTCTACAGCTGGTTGAATAAACCTTTTCAGTGGTTGGTTATAAGATTGCACTTTTCTAGTATGTACAAAGGCTACAAAGTTGCCTCTTCCCAGTCACTAGGTGCACTGAACACACAAATATTATTTTTCATCTCACATCAAGTTTTACTGGCACATAAATGTTCATCAATGGTGACTGTGCTGTACAGAGCTTGTGCAATGGTATCCAACTTCTACTAGACTTTTTTCAGTGAACCACATCTTTCAGAGCGTTCCTAAGTGAGGCAGCGTTGCTTTCTGCTGTATCTGTTTTCACATTAAGTCTCTTCTGGACCACGCGCTGAACTATTAGCAGTATAAGTTTTCCTGGTGTAGCGGGGAGAGTTTTAATTAAAATCTGCCTTTCTACTCCTTACTCCCATTAGTGTACATGCTATTGTACTGCACAAAACCTAGTAACAACAAACCCTTCCATTTGTTTTCTGTATGTAACAATGAGAGAGAAACAACAACTGCTATTCATGATTATTACTGCAATAACAGGATGCAATGAATTAAGTTGCTTGGTTTTTTTTCGTTCTTAAAAAGTCATGCCATTGACCATCTTATCACAGAGATAACTAAATTACCATATTTATTTCCATATTTAGTAACATAAGTAGTGGAACATATTATGTCATTCATAGCTGGATTTCATGCAGCTTAGAAGTTTAAGGAAAGGACTCACCTATACGTGGAAAGTTAGTTTGCATTAAGATTGGCCTGAATTTAAGCTAATTACTCATTAGTTATGAGTAATGAGTCAAAAAAGTAGAATTCCTAAAATGTCACCAGATTAATAGTAACCACAAAAAAAAAGCGATACAAGAGAGAGATATATCTGTTATTTTATTAAAGTTTTCCTCTAAAGGTAACTTCTCCAGGTTCAGAGAGGTTTATGAATGATGAAGGTGAACATGCCCTTGAAGTCCTCCTTGACCACAGCTTTAAAAACAGTGTATCAGGGCAGAGGCATCCCATTCTGCTTCAGAGGTGTTTTTAACTTGGACCTTTGCACAGATAGCCTAGCACATTTACATCTCAGACAGTGGAAGAAAAATATGTGTAACTCATAGAATGCATCTGTGGCAAAGTCACAGGGGAGACGCAAATAAAATGCAACCTTCTTCCTACCTCCCCTGGAAATGTGGAAAAAGTTAAACAAAACAAGAATATGTCAGCAATTTAGCATCAACTAATTTGGAAACTACCTGAATTGGAAAGAAATTCAGCATGCCTGCACCAAAACATATGTTTCCGCTCACCCTAAGATTTAAGTGCCCTTACTCTCGGCAAATTTTTCTTTTGATAACAAGCTGCATGGGCTTTAAGAGACTGCCACAATACCAAAAAAATCGTAGCAAGTTGTGATTTGACAGTATGGTGCTATGCATACAGTATTGTGAGTAGGAGACAGCAGTTTACCAAATCATTTTTTGATGAAAAAAATAACTTGGCCACCAAGAAAGGTCTCCAAAACAAACAGCCAGAAGCACATTTCAGGGGGTCAATCACCATCTGCTTCCAGACAATATGGTCAACAATAATTTATATCACTCTCTAAACCATGTAAATTCAGCTACTTTTACAGCATTCTGATTTTTTGTAAAAGTGCTGGATTTTGACTTATTTTGCTCCTCCAGTTTATCTCCTCTGAAATGTTCAAAGTCTGACAAAAAAGGGCTGGTAGAAAGGACCTACATACATGGAAGAATGGACATGAGAAGAAATACCACCAAGGAGGCTTCAGCTGCCAGTATTCTTCAGTGCCAATATTCTTCAGCTGCCAAGCTTTTACCTTAGTACTTCACTTTATTTCTCCTCTGCATGGTAAGCAGATGGATTCACACTTCAGTATCTGGTGGTATCACGAATCAGTGAATCTCAGCTTGACTGAAGTCTTGGAAGCAAGAAACCAATTAATTATTTTAAGCTTGCAGAAGCCAGACAACCCAGAGGAGTTCTGCCAAGCAAAGATGGAAGAAAATTTATGGATGTGATTGTGAACTTCAGATAAACTGATACTGGGTGGAAAAGGTCTGGTTCATTTCAGAGTGATGTGAACAGGTTTCCAACAAGTATAAGGAAAAATTGTGATGGATGGCTGGAATAACATCCAATTCCAGCTTCTTTCTACAGGTGTCTCAAATTCTCATTTTTACCTCTGATTTTGCTGTTGCGTAATCCCTGTGCAACGTTTAGGATAGGTTCACCTGCTGTTTGTACTTCAGCTGCACACCAGCACTTTGTCTCCTTCACTGCAGTATAACGCTTCACACTATGTTATTTTCTCTATTTCCACAACCCAAACATCACTTCAAGCTTTGTCTTCTAGATGACCTCCTGTTTTCAACAGTGAGCTTTCTTTTATCTCTTCCCTTTATTCAGTCTTGCAGCTCTTTTCTGAAATGTCTGCAAATTAACCAGCTATCTGTCTTCTTCAGTGCTGCACACCAAAACCAGCCACAACGTTCCAGTGGTATCTCTCTGGTATCCCAAATGCAGTTGTAATGCAGCCTTGCATTTTCCTGGTGGTGGATCCATGGGAGCACATTAGCTGTCATGACAGAAGAACCACACTTGCAGCTTCTGCTCATCTGAGTATCAACCATGATTCTGCATCATGTCATGTTGGCTTTTTGTTTCCTACAGACTGTAATGGTGAGGGTAACTTAGCACAGAAGCAGCACAGCAGTAAAAAGCCTGCAGGGAGCCTCCAAGCAGGGTGTTTTTCCAAGTATTTGTCTGAAGTGTACTAATACTAGGACTGACTAAGTAAACAGATTCTCAAGTTGAGCAATGAACTGTCATCTCTTTCCCTCCTCCCACTATAGAGGTCCACACACAGTCTCATACCACACTCATTTAAAAATACATTTACCAGCCTCCCTGCTTAAGCAGTATATAGCAGACATGTGGAATGAGATAGACAGCTGCTGCGAAACATTGGGCCAACTACTCTGCATTTTCTGTACAACAGTAGGGCTGATTGACCAACTGGTAGACAAAGCTAAAGATAAACCCGGTTTGGTTATTTACAGATTCCCAAATGCAAACCTGATAAGAGTGCATAATGATTAACAGCCAGCTGCTCAATAGAATCACAGCAGTCCATAGTTCGTAAGGACTGAAAACACAGTACTTTTTCAGTGGGAGATCAGAGCAGTGAACAACAGCTACCACATGCTCAGCTTCCAGCCACTCGTGCAGAGGCAGAAATGCCAAGTCCTCCCTCAATGGAGTTGGCTAATTACAATTCATTTCTACTGTCTGTGCTTTTACAGTCCTTGCCTCTACCCCGTTAAGGAGATGAACTTGCAAATGCAGGGCCTAAAATGCCCTTTTCTATCTTTTCCATGATTTAATTTCATTTATTTCCATTGTCTATTAGCTTCACCTTTATCAAAGTCAAGAAATACAAAAGGGTTTTGCAAAGAAAAAGCAAGCAGACTAAGCAATAATTTCTTTATGTAATTCTAGCATCACTAAACAAAAAGCGTCCTGAAATGCCGTTTATACATTGCAAACCTTTTCTGTGGGAAAGGCTCTTCCTGATATTGCTTCTGCACGTTCCCAACAGGTGACTTCACTAATACCTACAGAAAGTGTGCTGTCAAGTAAAATTCACATACAGATGGCCCCCAACACTACTAAGTCTCATCTGGAGCAGTTTAATGCTTCTCATGGGGAAGACATCAAAGGAGAGATTTCAGGTGCAAATTTCATACCTGTCATCAAAGCAGCTATTTTGAAAAGCTACTCTTACAAGCTGCAAACCTCTTACAAGTTTATGCAGCTTACACTGAGACAAGAAATATGGAATTCTGTGCATTAACAGAATGAAAAAGCAGCTTTACAGCAGTCACTACTTATAGGTCTTAACAGATATAATTCACTGAAAATGAAAGAACATTAATATTACAGAGTTTTGGTTCCCCCCCTGTATATTAACAGCATGCAACATGTGTTCAATCCAAGAAGAAAGCCTAAAAAATCTTTGCTTACTATCTGTGAAAATAAAAAGATTTTCCTGTAAGCTATTTATAAAACTGATTTGTGCCTGTGGACAAATGCCTATAACTCTGTACCATAACATACTATAACTCTGTATGTGTAATCGTGGTGCTCGTTTGCTCTATAAACTGTCCTCCGACAAGACGAGCATCCAGTTTAAACGGTGGTGGCACAGCTCCTGAAGAATGCTAGAACGGATGCCCTCTTTATGTGGAGATGTTAATGGGAAGAGGTATTGAAAAATAAACGACATTGAAATAGCTCCACTCTCCCTGCAGACACGCTGGTCTGAAATAAAAGTCACTTTATTCTGAAAATAATTATTTCCCTCACAAAGCTCAGTGGTAATTCTGGCCTTGAAAGAACCGACTCTCTTTTCAGCTCATAACACAAAGAACCACAGAATATGAACTTCATGCAAATAACTTGCTCAAAGAAAAACTAAAAAGTTGCTTGCCTTGGTAGACATGAAAAAAAAAAAAAGTCTGTTTTTTATCAAAAGGTTAACCCAGACTGTTATTTGTCTTTTTACAACTAACGGGCAATGTTTCAAGATGGATTTTGATACGGTGGGCTTCTGAACAAGAGCTGTAAGTAGCCCCTTTCTGCTCCTTGCTGGAACACAAGTGTGTGTGGGACCGGGGACAGGCCCCCATTTGCTTCTCCTAGGACAGGTAGCTGGAGAACAGCTAAGGTTTAGAACTGAACAAGTACTGGAAAAAAGCTAAATAGAAGCAGTTTACTGGCAACAAATTGCTAAAACCCTTGAAAAAAAAAAAGAGAAAATTGTGGCTTCCTAAGCACAGTTCATTCCTTGGGAGTCCTGCGATGTTGCTCAGCAACATACCACAATTACTGTGGGTCAAGTCCTCGGGACATAATCTAGCCTATTGACTTTAATTCAACTACCTCCGGCATAAGGTGTTGCCAACTGTGAGCAAGAAGAAAACAGAAGCAATGCAGACTGGAGAGCTCTCAGAAGATGATGAGAGGAAATTCCACACAGTTTCCAAATGTTTTATCCGAATTGTTCTGACCTGCTCAATTCAAAATCTGTGTTCTATGGTCATTCTTTGAAAGAAGTAATTCAGAAACAAATTTTCATTTCAGTTTTATAGGAAATCAAGAACCAACGTTCACTGATGCAGAAGACATTTTTGAGTCCAAACCACTTTCCAGTACTCAGATTCTCACTACAGATACTCTCTCAAAAAAAAAACAATGCCTAATCTTTGTGAAGAATTCTTAGTAAAAATACTTTCCAGTCTATCAAGCATAGTTATTCATGACAAGCTTGACCAGAAAGTCACCCTTTCCTCTTGTGGATATAACTCGACCCTTCTGAAACCCATCCAGCTAATATATTATTAGGAAACTTCACCATAAGTCACAGTCTGAATGTATCTTGTATGACTCTCCAACCTTTCAGGAGGACAAAACTGCTTTGACATGTATATATATGCTTTTTTTTTTAAGGAAGGACAGCTATAAATAGGAGGTGAGGCCTTGGGATGGCATAAAGTTCCACGGAGTATTTGGCTTTCTTGTGTAAAATGCACACAAGCAGCTTTCTGACCCAGGCTGCAGCATGCATAGCACATGCAGCAGCAGTCAACAATCCTTCTGCACGAGTGTTCCTCGCAAAGTCCTGAAAACATTAGCATTAGTATAAAAAAAGAGAGATCATACTGGTTGGAGGAAAGGAAATTTCTTCAGAAAACATTTTCTCTCTCACAGGAACTGCAGTATGACTCTTAAACCCAGGCTAATAAGGAATATTAGTCCACCCACTGAAATCCAAGCATTGTTGGGGGCTGGGGTGAGGGGTGTTCCCCCTCAGAGAAATACTTAGAGTCAATTTTAAACCTATTATTTTTATTACAAATTCACTTTGAACTAATTATGCAAATTTTGCTCAAATACCTTTCTTTGGGATGAAATCTGGGTTTGAAGTTCTCTGTTTAAACCACTGACAAGAACAATGATCACAGGGAAAACAAACCCACCACCTTACTGCATTAAACAAAGCGTGTACTTGTGAATTTAGGGGTTTTGACAGATACAGGTTTAAAACCGATGGCCTGAAAGCTTGAATTAATCCTAGACCCTGGTATTTTACAGAGGCATATGTAATAAAGATGCTCAACAGAGTCCCCTGGACCTGGCAGTCCACAGGCACTGCACCCCAGCCTGCTTATTGACAGCAGCATGCTGCCATATGGCTGCTCCCTACCAAACCTCGGCTAATGACAAAATGACATTCAGTTTCCTTAAGGGAGATGTTTTTAGAAGAAACCAGCAGAAGCCATAAAGAAAACTGAGTATAAACTCACAGCAGCATGCACAGATACACAACTGTAAATGCACATACCTACAATTGTAAACACACACCTATTTCAGCCTCAGCCCTCAGGGAAGAACCACGAACATATAAAATGCGAGCTTTGAAGCACAAATCAATTTTGTTTGGGTCATTACTAATACAGGCATCTAATATCTAAACTAGTTTCTCTGAGGGGCTAGCTTGCGGTTTGAAGTACATTCCTTTCAAAATCTATCCATGGTCTTTCTGTGAAGGCTAATGATAATTTTATCTCTTCTGAGCCTTGCAGTAATAAATGTTGACAGCCCCAGATGCCAGGTCCTCGGTGAGAGCATCTGTTTGTTTATTCAGGATTAAGTTAAACTACTTAGCCGCCATTACAGTAAATCCACCTCTCCTACAGACCTTCTTAAGAGTACCGAAGAAAACAATGAAAAACCACATACTGCTGTGAGATCAATTGCGTTCAGAAGGCTGAGAAAACTTTGACAATTTATTCTTGGTGTGGAGGGGTGAGGAACAGACCACATCAACCATGACGTGCTGCTTGAGCAACACAAAATGCCCCCCAAAAAGAAAAGAAAAAGGCAGTGTGAGCTGCTCTTTGTCTTGATTTCATCACATCACACCTTGATACTGCGGCAGATTTTCAAGCAAAAAAGAGGGACTGTAAAGCTTGATCCTGCAGTCTTTGTCCAACAAGGAATGGGTTTAGATGTGGAAATAATTATGATCTGGTATATGAAAAAAGGACTGGAGGCTTTTTTTTTTTTTCCCTGAGGCAATTCACAATAGACCTTTACCATCTTCCAATATTTGAAATGTAAAGGCCTTTAGATTTAATTTCCTCTTTGTTAAAGGCGTGAAGGAATGTTGTGCTCTTACTGACAGGAATGCAATTTGAGACTCCAAATTACCAGACCTGTAACACAGATGCCATTGCTTCACACTGGCAAAATATTCTCATGTATCATATAAAGATCTAAAGCTGTCAGTGTGTCAGCATGCATGGGATACACATTAAGCAGTCAAACAGCAGAGAATATATTTGAAAAGGGGATTTTCAAGGCATGCTGCACTGCAATCTATTTAATTTTTTAAAAAAAAACAGTCTCAAGATGGCAGAGCTAGCTTCCATTTTGCCATTTAAGGCAGCTGTAAGATTGGCCTTTAATTACTAAAAGGTGGTGCAAAAGCGTGAGAGAGCTCCTGCTCACTAGTTGTTTCTGTAGCACAAGCAGAAACAGTCTCTGGCTACACCCCACAGTATCGGGGGGGTAGACAAGAGTATCTTCATGCTACTGGGTCTGAATGATTTTAATTGTATGAATAGGATTTTGGAGGCTTTTAGTCTCATGAATAGGCAATGGATGGATGCTTTATAGATAGAGTAGCATGGGCTGCAGGATTAAGAGAATTTCAGTTTGATACGGCTGCAGCCTGGGACTTGCTTGAGGTACCCAGGGACCCCCAACTGCACAGGTACCTCTCTGGATTACTGCCCTTGCTCTTCCGTGCCTCATGCCACCAGTGTTTCTCCACCCTGAGCTGGAGCTGATGCGAGAGGGGTGGCTGGCTGGCTCACTGCAGCTTGTCCTAGTGCCAAACACCCAGTGAGAGGTGGGCGGTGAGACCGCCCGAGGCTGCATCTCTGTGGTTGGGAACTCATCCTCAGCTCTCCACATCAAAGGTGAGAAGCCGCTACACTGATGCCGCCCAGCTTCTAAAAATCTCCCAGTCTGCGCAGAGACCGAGGAGACTTTGTGCATCCCGAGGCAGAAGCTGCATCAGCCCAATGTGATCGGTCCCCAGAGGAAGGGCTCTGCAGTGGGAAAAGCTGTAGGAAGTGGGCTGAGGATGGGCTGCCAGGAGACGCTCCGAGGTCAGGGCGTTGAACAAGCAGTTTCCTCTCTGCAAGATGCTGCGCAGCGCTTCCCCCGCAAGTTCACGGAGCAAAAAATGATCGCAGGCAGGAAAAACATATGACATTTTAGTAACATAAATTGACAAGTTCTCAACAGGAACGAAACTATTTTTTCCACTTCATTTCTTTATATAAACAGTATTTGATTTTTAACGTGCAAAAGACTGACAGGGCACAAAGCATAAAATAGATAGTGATCTCCGTAAACCAGGATGGCTGTTATCAGATTGGCAACATAAGAGGCCATTGTTTGAGCTAAAATTACCTCTCACAGTCTCGCGATATGCTCCACCAAAGGACACTGTGTCCCACTGTAAAGACACACTGCCTACACAGACATGCACTACAGGGGCCAGGAGACAAAGGTCCAGGAGAAGTAGAAACCAGACCAGTCACTAGGTTGGCTCATTCTCAAGAGGTTGGTTTTGCATCCCAAACATGCATCAAACATTCAGGAGAAAGAGAGAGAAATACTGAATACTTCTGGGTTTGCTTAAGCTCGTGGAACACAGGTTGTTGACACCCTCCGATGTTCAAAAAAAGACAGCATTTTGTTTACCAAGTATGGCCTTGAAAGCTTGAAATACCTGCAGCCTTTATTCCAACAGATAAATGAGCACTAGTAAGGACACCAGCCACTATCCGTCTGATTTTCACAGCACTACTAATTTTTCTATTCAATTAGAAACCTGAAGGGCGAGGAAGCTGGTTAGTGCTAGAGTTGTCTTTTTCTGCAGCACCATTCATGAATTTTCCTGTAGGCTCCAGGAAACTGTTTCTTTGGTACTTGTCTCACATACAAATGTTTTTGAATGGCATATCTCTATCTTGACACTTTCATTGTAAGACTATCTCAATACACACGCATCATCAGGAGTCTGGTGTACGCAAGGTAAGTTGTAATACACATGGTGTACAATTTCAGAAGAAAACCAAAAGCTTAAACAACTTTCTTTTGGTGAGTTTGCCTTTGAAGAAAGAACGCTGGAAATTATTTAGGACCTTCTGGTTTTCAGTTACATTTTAAAAAGCATATAGTATCTTTGAAAGAAATCTGACCTGACCCGAAAACAACTTGCAAAAACCTTATGACTCAAGTGTAATCTGAAAAAGAATTGCTGCTTATCCCACATATTGATAGCTGGGACCAGGAAGCAATAGAAAATACACCAAGGAAAACCATTTCAAACATGGTTTGTAATGCAATACTGGCAAACTGCATTATACCTCCCATGCCTAGGCTGAATGACAGCAGCGGACAGGGCAGAGCTGGGATAGCTGACAGGAGGGGAAAGCAAAGATGAGCTGAAGAAAGAACAGGATGAGCTGAAGAAACCTGGAAGTCTATGCTTGCTCCTAAAGGGATGCTGTTGCTGCAGGGATGTGAAGAAGGGGGTGAGGGGCTGCTGCCTGTGGGAATGGCAGCTATGGCTCACACATCCTGATAATTTTAATCATGAATAACAGAAGGATTTGAGGCATATATAAAATTTCCTACATAAATCTTACGCACAACAAAACGTGGATTCTTTATGGAGGGATCTTATGCATGCATTATGCCCTACAGGGAGGCGTAAGGCAAACAAATATACCGAGGGCCTTTTCTCATGGCAATTTAACAGGTAAGCATATTATTTGGGGCCAAAATGCTCATTACTCCTATTCCCATAGACTGAACAATGGGGAAGACAGAAAGGTTTGCACTGAGGTGGTCACTCATGGCACCTCTTGTTCATTACTTGTTTTGGTTTATGTCGCACCACAATGTTTAAATACACAGTATTGTGGCACATTATATTTTTTGTTACCATGGAGTTTTGGCAATAGAAAACTGAACAAGATATAGGAATAAGTAGTTTATTGAAGACATGAGTGTCTTGCCATGTAGGAAGTAACTTGTTTAATGAGCACAATCAGAGTCTTTTCCTGGCCTGTATCAGGAATAGTGTAGCCAGTAGGTCCAGGGAGGTGATTTTACCCCTGTACTCAGCACTGGTAGGGCCGCATCTTGAGTTCAGCTTTGGGCCCCCCACCACAAGAAGGACATTGAGGCACTGGAGCACGTCCAAAGAAGGGCAACAAAACTGGTGAGGGGTCTGGACAACAAGTCTTATGAGGAGCAGCTGGGGTTGTTTAGTCTGGAGAAAAGGAGGCTGAGGGGAGACCTTATCGCTCTCTACAACTGCCTGAAAGGAGGTTGCAGCGAGGTGGGAGTTGATCTGTTCTGTCAAGTAACAGGCGATAGAACACAAGGAGATGGCTTCAAGTTGCGCCAGGGAAGGTTTAGATTGGATATTAGGAAAAGTCCCTTCACCAAAAGGGTTATCAAGCATTGGAATAGGCTGCCCAGGGCAGTTGTGGAGTCCCCATCCCTGGAGGTATTTAAGGGTCATGTAGATATAGTGCTTAGGGACATGGTTTAGTGGTGGGCTTGTCAGTGTTGGGTTGATGATTGGACTAGATGATCTTACAGGTCTTTTCCAATCTAGGAGATTCTCTGAAAATAACAGCTTTGATTAGCAGCAGACAGTAGTGGTCATGGAAGTCACTGATTTCTTTTAATTGGCTTGAGATCTTGGTAGCATTAATTTTTCCACTCATGAAATGCAAGTTTCTTACTCACAAAGGCTTAATTCTGCTATCAATGATCTCTGTATTTAGTGCAGCACATCTTCAGTAATTAAGTCTCTTAAACTTCTGTTTATTCTGCTAGGGATGGAAAACCAGTGAATGAGTTTTCATTTCAAGGGTGCGGGGGAGGCGAGTAGTGGAGGAGAAAGACTTTTTACTGAAGGTTAGGGGGGAGGATTAAACAGAAATGGCTCAGGAGAAAGTCAGACATTGACTCATAGTAATTGAAGGGAGCTGGAGCGGGGCTCCTGGCACTGAAAGCACTGTGTGACAACAAAAAACAACCTCAATCCCTCCTACTCCCACCGTGCATTGAAGAAGGAAAAAGTTAATAGCTCCTCCATCAGCGCTTGAGAGATCTAGCAGTGAGAAACACCTGGAAGAAGTCAGCAGTGAGGCTGCAGAGGGCACACCAAGGAGCAGCTGGCTCCACTGTCCCCTGTCCCCCCACAAGCTGTGGACGACAGCCTTGGCAGGGGCACTGCGCAGAAAAGGAGGGTGTATCCCTAGGCTTTGTGCTGTGTTGTGCTTACGAAAACCTTCTTGCTCTACTGGCTGCAATAAACATGAGCAGTCTGGTTTGAAGGTGACTTATGGTCTCACGGTGTCACTGAGCAGCATCCCCCAGCGGCCCTCTGTGGGTTGCGGTACCAGGAGCAGTGGGGGCTCCCCGTGGGGCAGCAGAGCAAGGTTTGGCAGACAGGGTCTGTCCCACCATCCCAGCCAGGAGCAGGGCAACCAGGGGGCACCAGGGCAGCTCCAGCTGCGGCTAGGCCAGGATGTGGATCCTGCTCAGGGGTCCCGTGGCCAGGCCAGGCTGTGTGGAGAGGGAGACCAGCCCTGCTGGGGCACCGCTGGGGCAGGGGCTGACGACCCAGGGGGCTGACATGGGGTCCTGGGCACATGGGGGTTCTGAGCCCTGAGGAGGAAGAGCTACAAGATGCATCCCAGCACTGAGAATACAGACAAGGCCTGAGATGCCACTTGGGCTCGCACAGACCGGACACAGCTGCCCCTGTAGCCCACAGCAAACCAAGCCTGGTATTCCTCCAATTTGCACCGAAATAAAACGGCAACAAGGTTGTTTCGTTTGTTGGGGGTTTGGGTTTTTTTTGGGGGGGGTGGTTTGTTTGTTTTTTTCAAGTTGAAGTTATTTGTACTTATTTCAGAGCTAACAGACAACCTGCTCCCCAGGCCCTGATCCAGCAACACCTGTCCCTAATGTCAGAGGCCTCTGCCTTTTACAGAGCTACTAACATGGCTGCATTTATGTGCACGCATTAGCACACGCAGCACACCAGCATTTAAGAAAGTCTGATATCAGTACTATACTACATAATTATTTAAATATGTAGGAAAATAGGTCTTGCATATGTAAGAAAACACTGTAGATGAAATACGCCTCCTTCCTGTCAAAGGTAACAATTTTTAATGACTAATTTAGCATAATACATTTAAAAGATGCAGTTTGCTGCACAAACAGAACGTACCCATGGACAGCTCAATTTTTAACTGTTCAACATCTTTCCCCAGTTAACAGCAAGTTGAAGGACAAACTTTCTTGACTGTTAATGATGAGAAAAGCTAACAACCACTGTCCTGCCTCAAGATGTCCACTCCTCCAGCTGGCCACGATCCAAGGGGAAATTCCAGATGGGGAGGCAATTATTTATATATCTGTCTCCTTCCAACCTCCCCCCAAACCTTAAATTTGCTTCTGACTAAGCAGGAATTAATCCTGCCTGGAACACTTTAAACACTGCTGTATCTTTACAGTAAGGCCAACACCGGGTTTTGCTTCAGCCAGGCTTGTGACATTTTTGTCCATATTACTAGCAAATTTAGTTTTATTGTGCTTGAGAGAAAACAATTCTCCAGTTCTGGGGTGTGTTTTTTTTAAGCACACCACCACACTTAAACCAGCAGTCACATTCCTGCCTACTACAACCTGCTGTTGCAAGTTTTATTAAAATTCTTTCATGTTTAAAAAGACATTTTTGTTACTAACGATTGAAAAAAAAACCAAATTCACACGTACAAGAAAATGCCATTTTTACTTTAGGCTCTGGCTCAATTCTCCAAGAGAAAAGGGTCTCGCCAACAAGCATTCACTATAACATTTTTCCCCTCAAGTCTTTTCGTGGATAAACAACAACAAAACTCACATAATCTACTGACTAGATCTTATACTTTTGGACTGAAATAAATGCTCTTTCTTGTGTAATGGATTAAGAGAGACTGAAAAAAAAATATTCTTCTCTTAATTCGTTTCCCTTGTCGAAACAGAACAATTCTTTATTTCACGCAGAAAATGTTTCTCCAAGTGATCCAACTTCAGATGAGAACAAAGTATCATCTTTTCATACAGCTCTTGAGAAAGGCTTCAGTATGTGCAGTAACATTTGAAACAAATGATACTTATCCAACAGTGGGTATGTTCCAACACAGGTTTTAAACAATCTAATTGGGGCTTTTATTTGAAAATACCTCTTTCTACCGGTGGTTTTGCAAAAGAGAAATGTCTCTTAAGCCTGTAAACATCAGGCATTCAAATGCAATTAAGTGATCTATTAGGGCGCTGTAAGTCACTGCTGTAATACTTAACTATTGCAGTTGAATCCCTGAGGAGCTATAGCACACAACTTGCAGACAACCAGAGAGGGCTCTTATAAAGCATGCAGTATATCTTACTTGCATTGAGCAGAGCTCCCAGAGGAATCCTCCAGCGGAGAGAGACGAAGCCACAACTCAGCCAGGCAGCCATTAAGTGAACCTAAATAATCAAGAGCTGTGATCTGTGCAGGAGATAACAGGTCAGCAGTGCCAGACTGCTCTGAATTAGCATTTTTCAAAGGATGGGCTACAGAGGATGAAAGTTGCCCCCTGTGCTCAGCCCAGCAAAGCAGTGTGAATGCTTACTGGGCAAACAGACATGGATGAATGATTTCCTGAGGTTGTATGATCCAGTTGGCCAAAACATGGCCTATCAACAAGAGAACTTCCCCAAAGGACAACAAGGGTCAGACCTGGCAGCAGCTGTAGGAAGCTGGGAGATGATGGATGTGAGGCAGGAGCTAACAGAGACACAAACTTCAAACTACCACCCTGGATCTGAAAAGGAAGCTCTTAAAGACACCAGGGACAGAGCACACTTTGCAGCTACCCAGTGACACCAGTCACCTCAAATAGCAAATTATTTCTACAAAAAAAGGTGTGTTGTTTTTTTTTTTTATTATCATCTAAGGCAAATGCATGTGGAGAGCCACATATCTGGGACAATCCACAGACTGTGACAATTATAATTTCCCCATGTTTCTATACACTTTCACCACCGGGCAAGACCCACAAGCAGATACCTTCACTTCTTTTACAGACCAGAGCTTTGCTTTAATACATGCAGAAGTGTCACTGCAAATTTCATTCTCCTCCCTGAAACCATCCAACCTAGTGGACATGATCTGTGCCTCATTTACTGTGTCTGCAGCTGGTAAATCTATTCAACAAACTCTACTTGCTAGAAAAATTATCATGGTAACCCAAACAGCTTTGTCTCGGAGCACCATTGCCATTCTTTTTCCTCAGTGGACAGCAGCTCAGTCGTGCTCCCATTTGCCTTAACGGTGCTTCAGTATTCAGCTGTCAGCTTATGTAGGCTAACAACACATGCAAAGGTCTTTTTAGTTTTTCAAGATGGGATCTACTGTTTCAGAATAATTCAAAACCTAAAGCTAGACAAAGAGGTATAAAGAATTTTAGGGAAATGGAACAAATTGGTAATATATATATATATATATCATTTGAAGATTCACTTTCAACGAACCGAGTCAAGGAAGATTCGGTTTCAATGAACAGAATAAGGGCCCTGCAGAGAGACTGCATTATGCGTATGAATTTTGAATGGGATGGAAGGAAAGATAATAAATGGATAGGAATAAGCAAAAATGGTGAGGATGAAACTAAAGAAAGCCTGCAAGGAGGTTTGAGGGAAAAAAGGATGGTAAACAGGTAACAGAACCTGCTTATTGCATTTTTAGTTTTTGTCCAATCTCTGAAAATTAAATGTTCTGTAAAAAAAAGGCAGCAGATGCAGAGAGGAAGCAGATATACAAAGGCAGCAGATGCAGAAAGGAGGTACTGATGACTTGTTCTTTCTCAACTATACTGCTAGCATTTGGTTCTCCTAAAAACAAACAAACAAAAAAACGCTCACACTAACACAAGCATTTAGGACAAGAGATGTCTTTTTCCTTGTCAGGAATGAGTTGTAATGTCCTTAGAAATGTGGCCTTTAAATGTTCCCTGCTTGAGAGCAATTTGCTCAGTTTTGTCACCCTGTCCTCTGGTAACATAAGTCACATGCAAACAAGAACATAATGCTGAGTAATCAAAGCGTTTAGTGTTACGGTGTGCAATCCTTTCCATGATAACCCGTAGCTTTTGATGTTATCTCTATATTCTGTATATTTCTATATCACTTCCTGATTGGCTATACGCTACCTCTTCCTCTTTTCGTGACTAGGTACAACAAAAGCAACTGCTGGAAGCCTATTATCTAATTATCTTGTTAGATCCTCTAAGGACTGTGGTGCTCATATAAGCAGATCACACACATTTTGGCCTCTCAGATTGATATTTCTTATCTAGCACACAAAACATACTGCTGTATGTTCTCGAGATGTGCTGGGTGTTTGAGTTGTCAGAAAATTATTTTCTTTGTCATTGTCATCACTCTGGTTGTTTTCAGCCACAAGTATCTCCTATTTTAGCAAGAGCTGTAGGGTTGGAGTGCCTCACCAGATCAGGGCCTGGATGCAGCCCTGTATCTCAGCAGCTCTTCCAGGTGTCGGCGGCCAGTGACAACACTAGGATGAAATTGCTGGTTTCCAGTGTTGGAGCTGACTAGGCACACACATTTCTACTGGTTGTCACCTGCCCCTGTGTCAGGTTCTTGCTCTGAGCCTCAAGAGTCTGCATACATCTGGATCACCATCAAATTATTTTGGATTACTGACTATTTTGAAAAGCCCATTTGAATTCGGTCACTGAACATCTATCAGAAGACAGAAGAATTATAAGGTACAGGAAAACCGCACCCAGCATCTGGTGCTGGCACCCCTGTGTGCATGGACAGAAAACAGAGAAGCACTCCGTGCGGAAGAGTTGTCATTCGTAAAGAACTTCTTATAATCATCCCAGGGAGCTCTGCCCTTGAAATGCTGACAATACAGCCAGCATGAATATAACACTCCAATTCAAAACCTCAGGGTCATTACCAGATCAACCTGCTCTCCCATTGCTCCGCTAACTCCAGCTTGCTTTGCCATGCTGAAAGTCTTTGAATTACTGAACTAGATGAAGCTGACCAACAATGTAAGGTACTTGAAAGAAAAAAAGTCTATAATCTCTAAACTCTATGAAAATGCCAGGTCCTGGATTTTTCTGAAAGCAAATCCAAAAATAGTTTGAAAAACTCTGAACACTTTCTATCAGCTTTTAAAGCTCTAACAAGCAATTTATATTCTCTCCAGATGGAAGAACTAAGGAAGAGCAATTTTTTTTTCAGAAAACAATACAATGTGCTATTGTTTTCTCCCTTCCATACCTTATCTACTCTCCAATGCAAAAGAATAAGCTTCAAACGCTTAAAAACATATCTATTAAACTTTTACATTTATGTTGATTCTACTCTTAATTTTCAGAAATACTTGGAAAATACTTGAGAAATACCCCAACATAAATTCTGAACTGAACAGATCCTTGTTGCAGATAATAAAAATTACACTTTCAGACTGTACTTTTCATGAAACAGAGGCTATTCTTAACTATTGTACTACATATAAGCTAACCTATATTTCAATACAGTGTTTGTGTCCAGTCTGCCTGCTTGTAATAGGCTAGAAGTACACAGTTGAAAGCATGATCCAGCACAGCAAATCCTATCAACAGTCAATCTATTTCAACGCTCTGCCTCTGATGTGACCCTGCAGAGGAGAGCAAAGTCTTTAGTCACCTCTCAGCTAGTTATGATCTACCAAGCTTGGGGTCTGAGAGAGCACAGATTTCTTCTCAGTCTCCTTAACACAACTACTTTATGCCCTAGTTTATTTTGATTAATTTTTTATTTTTATTACAATTACCTTAGCATACATAGCTCTTGATATGGTAAAAATTTACCTAGCTCGTAAAAAAATGAGCAGAAATATTTTATTCCTTCTCTTTCTGTAGCAGCAAGTATTGTAATGGAAAAAATACAATTAATTTTGTCAGCTGAGCTTTTGATTATCTAAAGGATTTTTTGAAGCCTAGAAGGGAGGGTAAAGATTTGAATAATGACATTAAATGTAAGTAGTGAATATTGATAGCTTCAAAACTTCTCGCTTATATTGCACTGCTCTGCAAACTGCCTCTTCAGTTCAGAGCAGCAGAAACCAGTAGGAAAGAAATGGAACAGTGTACGATATATAAGATTTATTTGATAAACAAATTCAATTAACTTCTACATTCTTTTTCAGCTTTGAAAGTAGCTGTGGCCTTCAAATATGAATTCTGGGCCAAATTACAGTTTAGGTAAACGCATCAACAGAAATTCAGTGCAATGGATTTGATACATATCAAATATTGGAAATACACAAGGCTCCTTTGTGAAGCAAAGTAACAATGGTATGCTTAGAGGCTTAATTAGCGAGGAAATGTCAAGCTAAGACCGTTACACTTTCGTACTTGTCATCCTTGTTTCTGCTCATTTTTGTGTGAAGTACTAATGTTTACAGCCTATATACACTGTTAACATTATATCAAGCTTTACGACAAATGCACTGCTACTATCAGCACATACTTAGCACTTGGTTCTCAGCATGTCTTTAAATATCATTTTCTGCCCGTGCACTTGCAAGTCAGTACACACATCTATTATTATATGGAACTGCCCATGTATTTGTACATAATTGTATTTATCCTCTTACAGTAATATTTACCTGATAAAAATATGAAAAATGTTTTTGTAAGTTCTATATGTAATCAAAGCAGCCCAGGAAATACTAGTATGTCAGCATATTCAATTTCCTTTAAAAAATAAAGTTGGTACACTGATATTTGGTGAACTCTCAAATAGGCATTTAAATATAAGTCCCAGTTAACTGAGTTTTCACAAGTAAATGATGGTTCTGTTATTAATACAATATGGAATTTTTTAACACCTGTTGGTAGGGAAAGTGTTTTGAAAGAAGGTATAAACAAAAAGGCCAGCCTCACCCCTTCAGGCTAAGCTATCTTCTACATTGAAAGAGGCATTTTTGTGGAGCAGAAGCACATCTGACATAGGTGTGCACAAATCAACAGTCTTCACATGGGACATTCTGATTTAACACTTTGTCTGGTCTTCCCCTGCCTTCCTTTTCCTCCACAGTAATCCTCCCTTCCTGCTTGGTGTCCTCAATCCTTTTGCTGCTTTCAGTATCTTCAAGAATTGGAGTGTGGCTGTACTTGAAAGTAACTGTCAGGAACAAGTTTCACAGTAAGGCATGGGTTTCTCTGGGCTTAAAGCCAGGAACGGGACAGAACTGAAAGCACAGCGTACTGTATTTTTAAGATAGGAGAAAGGAGGAACAAAAAGAGTAAGAAATCCATTAATAAACATTTTCTACTCTTCTTACTCTGTTCCACAGCTGACTTCTTCATGCACGCAGGTAATGAGGATCTCAGTCTCTTCCTTCACCACACAGCCACCTGCCCTTCATCCCGCTGGGTCCTGCCAGCCTACTGACTACAGCAGAATGGGGGACCACAGCACATGGAGGCAGAAGTGCTGCGCTATCCAAAACACAGCACCACGACAACTGCTTGACACTGTAACATAACCCCACTTCTAACCACACTGCTCAGTGCCTGTACCTCCCTTCCTTTCCTCTGGAAAAGCAGCCAGCCACTTCCAGGGTAGGTAGCTGCAGATGCTTTTCTGGATCAGGGTGGCAGCGACCCAAAGCTCTTCTAGCATAACCTCGCACCTCTCTCCTTTCAGGTCTTGCTGCTCCCCCAGGCAGGTCAATAACAACCCCCAGGCCCAGCAGAAAGACAGATAGATGTTCTCATGGAGAAAGAAACAAGGAAACAGGGAGGAGAGACCTTCCAAGCAGAGCTATCTTCCAACGATAGTTCACTCAACAAGTTGGGCTATGCTGGCAGAACAAACTTTCAGCACTGAGAGGATATGCAGTCAAACTCACGTCTCCCAAGCTCTTGGAACCCACTCTCACTAATTCTCAAGTTTCAACATTGCAGATTAGCCTAACCAACTTCATATACGTGGCAGAAATTCTCTGGCTGGCAAAGTAATTCAGGGAACTGATGCAGCTAAAAGACCAACCTGACTAAAAGGACAAAAAAAAAAAGAAGAAAAAAAAGAAGGGGCATTATTATTGGGCTAGATTAAATCCTGATCTTCTTCACTGCCAAAACAGCTTTGATAGCACAACAGAATAAGTAGCAACTCCAGGAATCGGAACATCAAAAACATAGCTCCTAATATACTGTCACTACCAAATATTAGAAGCTTTTCCACAAGATAAGCTCGCAAGTGACAGATCTTTACTGTAGACAGAGCTGTACAGCAGATTGATTTGTTAATATTTTATAAAGTCTGTGTTTGTACGTGAGATACACGTAAAGGTCAATTAGGATAAATATTCCAAATGTGACTGCAGAAATACACAATAAAAGAATTATAGAAATCCCAAACAGTTGAACCTATACATGCTTTGAATTTTACTAATGCATCTCAGTGGTAGAACAGGGCAATGCAGAATCAACTGTAGGTCAAAAAACATGACCTCATTTTCTGCATTCCAGCTGACTACTGCGTGACCTCTAAGTTTCTGTTACAAATTATCCAGACCTTCTTTGAGTTGAATGGATACACAAGCCGTCTTAAGGCTTATAAGCAGGGGTTTTGATTTGGATTCTGAAAATTGAAGAGGTAATCAGCTTTAAAGCAGAGAAACTGAAACCCAGTTTTATCTTGCTTTTCCAGTTTTTTTTTTGTCACCAAAATCTATGTTTTTTTTCCTTGAGAAACGACCTCTGTAAAGTAAAACAAAATTTACCAAACCACATTGAAACACAGAGTGTCTGCCTCTCATGGAAGTTTCTCTACAAGCTTATCTATAATTAGACAGATAAATGCATACATGCTTTATACAGGAGAAAGAGACAGAGAAAGGCAATGTAACATTCTAGTCCTGTGTTGTGTTTTTTTTGTTTATAAGCATTCATATAACTAGAAGACAGCGCAGTGCCCATGAAAGTCTTTTGGAGATCTAAAGCTGAACAGATTTTGCTGGTAACACATCTTATGAAACAGAGTATCACAGTTGAAGGCATTTCAACAAAACTCATGTCCTATATTTTACGATGAGCACAACTGCAGAGGCCATGTGATGATTCTTAGTGCTAATCCTCCCTTTGTACAAGCATGTGGAACTTATTTAATTGGGTTTTCCATGTAGAGGAAATGTTCTTCCTTTAACAAGTATTACAGCTATTGATTATCTAGACACTGAGCTTCTCAAGAAGTGTTTAAATACCAAAGAAAAGAAGGTAAAGCAAACCCCTTCTGAAAAATTAAAATCTCTGCTTTACTTAGTACATAAATACTTTAATTTCAATCACTGAAACCAGAGAAATGTCTTCTGGCAGTAAACTATTGGCACAACCTTCGCTAGGCATTTTTTTAAAAAAATCATCATTAGGCATGGTGCCTTTGAGAGTTGACTTGCACAGCTCAGCTCAGAGCTTGTTTCCACGACCCATCACTCATAATCAAAATTCTGGGTCTCATTTCTTCCCTTGTTCCCAGTTTCCCAAAGAGAAATAAATCCTAACTTCATTTATGTAGAGGCTAAGGAGAAACAAAGCTCCACTTGTTTCTAAAGGATTTTGAGATAATTTGTTTTGTAGGTGCAAATTCTCCATATAAAAGCCTGTGTGCCATGTCCAAGAACCCTCTCACAACATGAAGAATAAGCTACATGTTTTGCAGGCTTCCAGGAATAGTGTCCATACAATACATTCCCTTGTTAAAGGCAAGCAGTTTTCAGATCAATAAAACTGATGCCCTGCAAACTTCTTGCTGCATACTCACACATTCTCCTCACCATAGGAACATGGGATCCTTGTCCATAATCTCCATGCATCCCTCCCAACTGTGATAATCCACAGTCCATGTTTCACAACCTAAATACTTCCAGTTTCCCCCCAGCCACAGCAACCCCAGCTCTCACTCATGTTCTCTCATTACCCAGTGAGTGAGAAGCAGCACTGAGCCGTGGCTCAACTAGATTCCCACCAAACCATACACAATACAACTGCTGAGCTTATCTTACACCTTTTCCCTTAGATGAGAAAAGTCATTTGTGTGTCTCTCCTCTACCAAACCAATGAAACTTAGGCTTAACAGCACTGAGACCTCACTCTCTCCAGCAAACTGGGGTAGTTGATCATTGGCTTCAAAAAGCTTAGTGGAAGACAGATGGATAGATACAGCCATCCTATAAACTTCAGTTCCTCAGGAAACCAGGCTGAAAATAGCTGATCTCAAAAACTCAGGGAACAAATTGAACTCAAATTAACATAAATACCAACTGGAATGTTAAAATGTGTTGGCTCTTAAATATTCTTTTTAAAAAATGGTGTCTCAAAGGGTCAAAATTAAAACAATATTTATGTATAGCAGCAGAAGAGCATTAATTGACTTACAAGGTCCACAACCAGAACAGGTTACAGTCTAGGGTGACATCAGTGCAGACTGTTAGATGCAATATATGACATGACCGAGCAGGGACATCTAGCATGTCTCCTGCTCATTCCACAGATCATTAGCTTGTCAGAGTGGGTACAGAAAACATCCAGACTTCAATTCCCTTTAAACAAAAGTGGGTACTTTCTTGAGTTTTATTGCTTGCTTCCTAGATTTCCAAAAGGTTTTAAAATTTCTTTCAGTTTAAGATGTTAGAACCTATTAGTTTCAACCGTAAAAAATTTTGGCCCAGATCCTTCAAAGAGTTATGCACAAAGCTGAATTTATATTAAACCAAAACATAACAAAACATTTCACAGGCAAAGATAACCTCTGAGTTAACATTTGCCAAACTCAGGCCTTAGTTTTTCTTATTGACAGTACATGACTCCAAATAACCCTTGAGATTCACAGCGTGGGGAATACCAAACATATCTTACTTAAATTGATATTTCTTCATGGTGATGTCTCATGGCAAAATTACTACCTACTACTTCCCAAACATCCTCATTTCACCTCCTCTACTAGGATAACTTCAGACAATGTACTTGTAGAATCCACATGCCAAAACTTTCTCTCCTTTTCTCTTCTCTCAAGAATAAAACAGAGCAAGCCTCTGCAAAGTTCTTACAATCCCTTCCTCCAGGCACCACAGGAATTTTGATGTTATTTCCCACCAAAAAAAAATAATAAGCATATTGGTCTAAGTCCAATGGAATACTAATAATCCTAACTTTCTACCAAGATCAATAGGAAATTAGGACCTTAAATACTTCTTTCTACCTTAGTCATTTACATCCAGCCCTCAGACAGCCCAACACAAAATCAAGGTATCAGCAGGTATCTAGACTGGTTAAAAGTTTGTCAGACATGAGATGTTCTGGATTAAAACAAACACCTCAAGTTTGGTTCTCACTCAACAAATGTAGTGTTTCCCAAAATTCTTCCTTGTAAAACTTCCAATCTACTCAGATATCTAGATAACCAAAAGTGAGAACTGTACACAAGCAAAAATCTGGTATTACTGCCTAAGACTTCACGGATTCAGACAACAATAATGTTATGGGGGGACTGAGAAGAATTCTATTTCATATTGAGAGTAGGCTCCCCTGAGAATAAATATGCTTTTTCTCATCTTTTTCCGACTCAAGTCAACTGAATGTCAACTTATTATTTAGAGTTAATTTTCACAGGTTAGATGGTGAAAGCAGGATCAACTCAGCTTCACTGAGGGAGGGGGGGAAAAAGTAATTAAGAAGAAATTTTTTAATTCTGCTATACTCCCCCATTAAATTTAAGTCATTTCAAAAACTGAAGAGAGCTGGGTTTGCAACATCTTCAGCAAAGGAAGTACTGTAGTGCCTTTGTACCTGTTGAAAAGGAACTGCAATAATAACTCAAGTGATTGTGTCCTGGAGAACCATAACACAGAATTCTTCCAAAGAGAGCAATTTACAAGGGAACAGAGAACAACACACTGTCCATGAGAAAGGAAAAAAGTGACTTGGAACAGCATTTGGCACAGCTTAAACAATAGAAAGCAGCAAAGAAACTGTGTAACATTGAGGATGACACTGGAGTAAACTGTACATTTTTAGTCTAAATACATTCAACACATGCAAAAACCTTTTTTAAACTATAAGCCACAGAAACATGTGTTTTGATTTAGTTTGTGTTGCAGCATACAAACATGAAAGACCATTGCCTGTATTTTCCCCTGGGACTCTTTTGGGGGGAAGGAGTGCTGTTTATAACATTTGTGCTACAATCAGAGAATTACAAAATAACTTAGGTTGGATGGAAGCTCTGAAGATCATCTGGTTCAGCCTCCCTCTCACCCCATCAAAGCAAGGCCAACTTCAAAGTTAGATCAAATTTCAAAGTTTGGTCACATTCCTTAGGGCCTTGTTCAATTAAAGCTTTGAGTATCTCCTCCAAGGATGGAGACACCACAGCCTCTCTGGGTAACCTCTTCTAGCGTTTGACCACCTTCATGGGGAAAAAACTCCTTCTCTGTCACAGTGATGCATCGCTGTCTCATGTTCAACTTATCATCCACCAGGGCCCCCCGATCGTTTTTGGCAAAACTGCTTTCCAGTCAGTTCATCCCCAGCCTGTACTGGTGCGCAGGGTTACTCCTCCCAGGGGCAGAACTTTGCCTTTGCTGAACTTCATGAGGTTCCCATCAGCCCATTTCCTCAGCCTGTCAAGGTCCACTTAAATGGCAGCACAAGCAACTGGTGTGTTAACCGCTACTCCCAATTTTGAATCAGCTGCAGACTTGTTAAGGGTGCGTCATGCCTCATCATCCAGGTTATTAAAAAGGATGTTCACCAGTATTGGTCTCAGTGTCAAATAGTGACTTGCCTCTGGCTGAACTTTGTGCTGCTGATCTTTGAGCACTTTTGAGTACCAGCAGTTCTGTCAGGTTTCAGTCCTTTCAGTCCACCCTACCATCTACTTACCTGACACTTCACCAGTGTCTGTGAGAATGTTATGGGAGACAGTATCAAAAGCTTTGCTAAAGCTGAGAGAAACAACATCCACTACTTTCCCCTCATCCACCATGCCAGTCATCTCACTGCAGAAGGCTATCAGGTTGGCCAAGCCGAATTTCTCCTTTATAAATCCATGCTGACTACTCTGAATCACCTTCTTGTCCTTCACTTGTTCAGAATGGTTTCCAGAGTTATTTGCACCATCATTTTCCCAGGGACCAAGATGAGGCTGATCAGCCTGTAGTACCCCAGATCTTCCTTCTTACCCTTCTCAAAGATAGGAGAGACATTTGCTTTCTTCCAGTCCCTCAGGAGCCTCCCCTGATCACCACAACCTTTCAAGAGTGGTCTTGCAAAGATACTGACCAGCTCCTTCAGCACCCATGCATGCATCCCATCAGGTCCCATGGACTTGCGTATGTCCAGCTTGTTTAAATATTCTCTAACTTGATCCTCCCCTTCAGTGAGGGTAAATCTTCCTTGCCTCGGATTTTTCCAGTGGTCTTAGGGGCCTCGTGGACTTCCCAAAGGCAAGTCTTACACCAGAGAAGATTGAAGTGAACTCATTGAGTACTTCAGCCTTCCCCACGTCTATTGCAACCAAGTCTCCATCCCCATTCAGCAGTAAGCGCATATTTTCCCAAGTCTTCCTTTTGCCGCTGATATACCTGGAGGAGCACTTCTTTTTGTCCTTCGCGTACCCTGACAGATTCAATTCCAGGTGGGATTTGTCTTTCTGAACCCCATCCTTGCATACTTGGATCATGTTTCTATATTCCTCCTGGGTCTGCTGCATCTGTCCCTGCTTCCAACTGTTGTGTGCTTCCCTTTTTATGTCTGAGTTTTAGTTAGTTTGCTCATCCATACATGCTTCCTGCCACCTTTGCTTGTTTTCCTGTATATTGGGATGGATTGTCCCCAATCAGGAGATCCTGATTTTTTTCCCCAAAAACAACCAGGATGTCCTTCTCCAAGCACAAGAATGGTCAATCCCAGTGTGCAGGCAATCAACCAAAGGTCCTACTAATTCAAAGACATTAAAACCACAAAGTTTGCTTTCTACTATACAACTGAATTTTTGGAAATATCTATTCAGATCTAGGACATTGTCCAGTGATTGTTTAAGGCAAAATCTGCTCTGGCAGAAGGAACCAAGAACTGCAGATTCCCTTCTCTCAGTTACTTAATTTGTTTTTGTGGATGTGATTTTTTTGGTGGTAGGGTTTTAAATGCTGCACAGACCTTGAACATCTTCCTAGAGTGCCCCTTCTCATCCCAACCTCTATTTGGGGTTAAGAGCAGCTGTCCTGAGAAAATTGAGATGCTAGTGTAAAGCCTGCCCAGCTGAGTCAAGAGCAAAGCTGAGAGCTTGTGCTTGTGGGTGTGTGCTCTCGTAGGGTTCTCCATCCATAAAATAAGGAAGAATAACAATCCCTCACACCACTTAGGTGACAGAAGAATACAATAGCTAGTGCTTGTGAAAGAGCAGAGTTAACCCTTTATCCAAAATGTGTGCCCTCCATTCACAAATTTCAAGACCCTCTGCTCTAGAGCACTGTGACATTAGGAGCTTTCAAAAAAAAAAAAAAAAAGTTAACAAGCACAGCAAACCTGTTTTTCTAGCTCACAACTCAGAACTGGTATCTCAGCACAACCAAAAAAATAACAGAATGAGATGTGTTAGTTTAAAATTCAGTGAAGCCTCTGTATTTACGTTACATTTGTTGAGAACTAGGAAGATGAACAAGAGCGTGATTAAGATGATGCACAGCACCTCATAACTTAAATGAATTTCTGTGACATCATGAACTATTTTTGTTGAAAAAATTCAGAGACAAATTCAGGGTCAGGCAAACACCCTTAATGAAAAGCACTATGCATATTAAAAAAAACCCAGCACAGTAACAAGTGAATTAAAATGGTATCATTGTGTGAAAATATCATGAAAATTCAATAAGTGGAACAAACTTCTCATTTATACCACCATAGATCATCACTCTACGCAAGCACTCTTTTTTATGTAAGTTTGTCTTCTTTGCTCTAGCTTACATCACCCAGCAAGGGACCAAAGAAAAAAAACCACAACCCTGTCAGAATGTAATAGGATTGTGCTCTACTTCCCTAACAGGTACTGGTGTAAACTGTTCCTGTGTAACCACGATAGCTTTCCCAGGCCTACCACTTCCAAAGTAGATACAATTCTGAACTTGGTAACCTGAACTACTTCTCACCCACTGTGTGGGAGGGGAAGAGTCAGCCCAGTAGCCACTCCCTTCACAGGCAAGAGGCAGAAGGATGCCATCACTTTTGGGACTCTTGACAAGGTGGGGAAGGCACCCAGAAAGGTGGAGAATCTTCATGTGAATATTTTGTATGTGCTGCAAGTTGAGTTTTTCAGTTTATAACTGTCATACATGCATTGCCAGAAAGGTCAGAGAAAGTTTAAAAGCGTGAAGGAAGATTTTTTTATGAACATAATAACTACCAACATGATTCTTAAGTCTTTTCAACTGGATGTTTAAACTCTTGGGTTTGGCAAATATGTGAATAGCTCTGCAAATACTTAAAAACAAAAACAAAAAACAACAAAAACCCCCAAATTTGTAAGTTGAAGAAGCAACAACAAACTCCACATTTTTTTAATTATCGTGGTTTCCATTTTTCTTTTCCTGTTTCCTCCTACATGTGATTTTAATATTTGAATAGTTTTAATGAATCTTCAGTCCCAGTCTCACAAGCTGCTCTGTGAGTGGCTAGGCAGAATCCCACTGGCATCTGCCTGACCAGATCAGCTGCAGAACACGATCTTTGCTTAAATGACACTCAGATGCATTTCCTTGGAGGGAAGATCCCCAGGTGGTTAACAGGCACTTAACGGATAAATAATTCTTGATGGTTTTTTTTTCTTTCTTTCTCATTTTAAGCAATGCAAGCCAGGTGAACCTCCAGAAAAATATACTGTACAGTAGGGACATAAGTCAGGGCAAATGAGAGAACTAAATCCCTCAAACAGTAAGACAAGGGAAAGTGATGAAAGACTATATGGCTGATGTGTCCACAGTAAGGGTTTATTACTTTAATCATACAATCCTTACAAACAAAACCTAGGTTTGATTACTTATGATTATTCTAAGTTAATTGTTAGAGTTGGAAGTTTAGAATTAGACTAGAATTCATACTGAAGTCAGAAGAAAAGTAAGGTGGCTTGACTGATAAAACATTTTAATGATTAAGCGGCTTTTATTGTTGGGTCTTTTATGGTTTGTTCTTTGTTGTTTGAATACGACCCTTCTCCTTTGCTAAGCCCAGAGCACGGCTTGGGTTAACATCGTTCAGTTCTCATAAAAGTTCTGGAAGCTGCTAGTTGATGAGCAGTCACAAGAACACAAAAAAAGCAGGGACTGTACAGTCGCAGTTTACTTGGGGTTAAATATGTAAAAGTTTCCTTTCCTACAGCATTTAGTTGGCAGGCTCAGCAAACAAGAAATCCAACATGCTATTGAGCTGCTGCCATTACGAATACGGTGTTTAGTACAGACGGCTCGCTGAAAGGTTGGCAAGACTCTGTACAAGAACCACATTAGCCTTGAGTTCTGCTCGTGGTGAAACCAGGGACATACAAGCCTTTATATTGTCTTTCTGAATAGTAATTGAATTCCTTCTGCGTCATGGACTATAAGATACTGAGTATTAGCTGGGATTTTCTGGAGAGAGCTTTGACTCCGAGATGAATTTACTGTCTCTATTCCCGATGGCCATTCAAAACACACTACACGTACCAGCTACTGGGTTCCGAAGACAAATCACTCTGAACATCCATTGCAATACTTTTCATTACTGTCACCAAAAAGATACAACAGTAAGAAGCAGAATTTCACTAAGAGGTATCGCTCTCTGCACGCAGCTTTGAGAGACAGTGCAGTGGAGGAACACTGGTAACTATGAATATGCAGTAACAGTCACAACACACCTACTTTAATTTAATAACTTTTTTTATTTTGTTTTCCTTTATTTATGAGTTGGTAGAATAAATTTGACAATCTCTTGTTGAGGGCTGAGAAACTAAAGAGCCTTATCCCATGGGAAAATAATGCATTATCAGGTACAACCTTCTGGTAGCCTGGAATAGTAACATTTTGCCCAGATGCTGCCTACATTGGCTGGCTTAAGTTCCTATATCTAACACACGGCAGAAGGAAAACCAAACAATACAACCAAAAATATCTAATTAGAATATTCAGATAGGTTTGTATCAGATGTGATAAAAGTTACAAAGATGTATTTTGAAATATTAAGAGCCCTTTCTGATGACAAGCTGTGAGTGCTCCAATTTAGTTTGTATTTTTAAAGCAAATCTTATGGGAAGCGACATGCTGGCCTTCAGGCACTATACTGAGTTCAGCTAATTAATAGGCTAAATTGATTTTTCTTCATAAAGGACGCTTGATTTGATTGATTTTGAAGGAAAAAAAAAAAGTGACATTGTTGATAGCATTAGTAGGGTGAGATTTTAACTTTGGGAGAGAAACACCACAGCAGTGTACTGAAAAGAGTGGAGATTTTTTATTGTTATGTTGAATGTTGGGTTTTTTACTTAGATGGTACTTCTGCTAAACATTTTTCAGAAGTTAGAAGCTCTTCTAAATCATAGTGGTAGCAAGAAAAAAGACCGACTCCAACAACAATGCAAGGATTCAGAACTGCACCATTCATGTGTTGTTTCCTAGATAGGTGCATTGAAATGAAATGTTTACGTAATAACCACTGAAAAAAAAAATCAGAAAAGCCCTTTCTGCCTTGATATTTAGTTTCCTGATTAGAAACAAAATTAGACTTAGCTAATAAGAAGTAGGCCATTTAGCCTTTAATTGGTGTGCAAACAATTAATGCCTTTTACACAGAGCTGCCTAGGGTTATTCCTCAGTTTCATGAACACACATTTTTTCCCAGCCTGTTTTCCCTTCCCAAAGTAGATGAATTAGCTAGAAAACTGTAAGAACACAGAAGCTTTCACAGATATCAATTTCAATATATCTATATTCAAATTCAACATATCTGTTGGAGAATACTGGTTTTGCTTTTTATACTTACGGAATTGTATCTACATTTGAAGTCTAACAAACTGCTGTGGGAACCTTCCCCTTCCCCACCCTCAATACATATTTTATAAGTTGGGAAAAAAACAAAATTAACTGCTCCAAATAACCTAATTTTGCTCTGTGTATGTTCTATATTGTACCGCATTTCCAGGCAGCGGTTTAGTATGCCCTGCATACACTCTGTCATGCATCAAATGGGAAGATAGAGCCTAGTGGCACTCCTGCAGAGACCAGAAAAATCAAAGAGAACCTCAGGAATTACTGAGAACTTATTTATTTATTTAAACTCTTATGTATGCTCTCTGAGAAGTCACTGCATTAAATATGACAGCAGAAAGAGAAGATAGTTACAGAACCACTTGAGGCAGTTGGTAACTTCACAAAACTTGCTGTTCAACTTTGAGGCAGGAGTGATGCTGCAGCTTTGTGAGGGGCAGAAGAAAGAAGGGCTGGACACAGGTAAGGAGCAACTTGTACCCATCCCACTGAATCAGCGGGGCATGTCAGGAGCACGCTTGCCATTCAATACCCCTGACTTCCTGGGGAATGGGACTGAAGCCCATCATCAGACAACATGCTGCAGCAGTCTCCATTTCCATACCCAAAACCCAGCTTTACGACCCTTCTCCATCCCTTCTGCCCTACATCAGCCCTCAGCTTTCATCTCACTACATGTACTGTAACTAATCCAGCTCTCCCAACTGTGGCCCTCCTTGCACGCAAGGCGATGCCAGGAAAATACACCTTTTGCATCTCACAGTTTTCAGCTCTGCCATCAACAGTAGCTGTGTTACACCCATGGTGGGGGCCTGAGGAATGACAACCAAGGCTTGTGCCTCTCGATTTCACATACTGTGTAGAAGAAGTGGCAGTATCCTGGCAGCTACCTTCTGCACCCGCACCACCACTGAGGGGAGCTACGCCTCAGCCAGGGCAGGGACCTGGTCTTCATGGAGTGAAAGCTCAGGGAGGCCCACCATCAGCACAAGCGTGAGTCACTGGGGTTTGGTTGCTCCCTGAAGCACAAATAAATTAAACCTCAAAACAAACAATTTCTGTCAGGTATATTTCCCCATTGCCACAATATATATAGAGAGAGGTATTGACTGTAAAAAGAACAGTTTCTTCCCAAGTACTTTCTCTGTTCAATGTTATTTGCTGTGGCATAAGAAAGCACCACCACCATTCCCAAACTGCTCCTGTGGAAATTATATAATTCAGGAATGAAAGACACAGGAGTAGGTGAATGAGTAACAAAGATCCTGATTGCATTCAAATACATCAATTTGCAGAAGGAAAAACATAATCCATTATAACGTTCTCTAAATCAAATATTTATCAGAAGTTTTCCATGAGATAACAGAGTCTGATGGGTATTCTCAAAATCATTTGTACCACTTTATCAACACGTATCTTGTACACACATAGCAGGAAAAAAGTCGTCCTAGTGTTTCCATATCAAAACAACTGTATAGCTTCCTTTCTTTTTACCATTTACAAAATAAACCTGCATGAGTTTTCCTCTTCTTTGTATATTGACTCAAGACAGAAGAGAATATTCTGATTGAGACTGATCTGGGAAACACATTTCAACAGAGATGCTGCCCCTCAGACACAAGGGATTACAAAAATATTCCTCATGCATATGTTAGTCACTAGATAAAAAGAATTTGTAAAATCAATATAGCAAAAAAGAAACCAACAGAACACTTTCTAAAACAGATATTTTCTAATCCTCTACCTATGCATAGTCTTATTAAAAATGCTGAAGTATCTGCATGTATTGAAATTCACTGCCTGCATACTTACTTACTAACACTTCACAAACTTTTGATTCCAGGCATGTTATCATCTTGAAAAAGGCAGGCTGCATTTAGAGACTGCTACTAAAAGTAATACGTCATAAATAGTGAATTCCCAGTACAAGTCTTTGAGAGAGAAGCAAGACTAGTTTCAATGCAGCCTTGGGGGGGTGGGGTGGGGGGGTGGTGGTGTGGCAGGAAGCCAGGTGTATCTATCATCCTAAATCACTTCTTGTCCAAAGATCAGAAACTGCTCAGTGTTAGAAAGTGTATCACCCATGTCCTATCAAAGGCAAACTCCAGAACAGGTACTTCTTGTGGCACAGAGGCAGAGATTTTTAGGAGTCACTACTATCCGCCCTGTGCAGCTGCTGTTTAGTTACAGCAAGTATGACTGAGTATTACAGCTAAGACTAACATCATGGGGACATGCCTAACCAGGGCTTAATATAATCCTAAAGAAGTTACCAGTGGAGTTTTTACTTGCCTTTACAATCTTCCAAGTTTGTCACTTTCTCCAGTTTTTACTATGAAATTCTCTCAAACTGCACAAAAACAAATCAAGGATTGAGATAAAAATCCCTTCAATTTTTCACTTCCCTTTAACCTTCAATCTTAGTGAAATAGAACAGAGGAGATAATTACAGACAGGAGTTGCATTTTAAGCAAGCTTCCTCTTAAAAGGAGCAACCCAGTTTGAAGAAAATGGACTCAGTAGTTTAAAGTGCTTAATATATAACAGAAGTAAACTTAAAGCTTTTTACTTTCTTTGCTCCATGTAAAACATGGCTCAGCACTAAGCATTTCTTCCTTGAGCCAACAATTTTGAATTTTTGGATTTTGGAGTGGGGATCTGCCATTGGAGAAGACAGATATAAAAAGCACAACCTTGCTGACTATGAATTTGCAGCTTAGTAACAGGCTTTAAAAGTTATCTATAAAGTCTCCACTCCACTTCAAAAAAGGTTGTCTAAGATGTTGTCTGCATGTTTTGCGACTTTTCATTGTCAGTGAAATGAGGACCACAGGATAAAACAGCAACATGTTATTAGATTTTCATCTTCAGTGAAATTTTAAAATGAGTCAGATCTAAAAATTGTATATAGTAGGTCATACTTAGGATACTCTAGTTACAATATATCGTATAATTGTATTCCTTGATCCTGGTCATGCCTGAAATCATGGACAGAGAGAAATAAAAGCTGAGTTTTCAACCACACAATGCTGTATTTCCCAACTGCATTTACTGAGTTTTCCCATCCTGCAGTTGCATTCTGCTAGCTTTTCACATCCAATGGATAATAAAAGACGTAACCACAACCACCTGGTTACATATTCAAATTAATTCAATCCAGATATAAATAGCCTCAATGTAAAAACATGAATTCAAACTGCTGAGAATTCAGTATCTTAGTTCACTGCTGGGATTAATTGCTTTTCAACAGACTGGTTGTCTAGAGAATACCCATAATGCAGTAAATGAAAACATGTGTGTTACTGCCAGCAGTGAGAATTCATGGAACTGTAACTGATGGATATTCAAAAACCAGAACCATGGTGGGAAAACCAATGCTTTGGCAGTCACTGGAACAAGAATGATAAAGCTAAAGATTCCTGTTTACGGCTGTATTTTCCTCTCACTTAAAAATGAAATAAACATTGTCTCATATGGAGCTTAATCAGGGGAATATTTCCAGATAGAGATGCTTCAAAACCAGAAGATTCAGACTTTTGCCCGGTTGCAAAAAACATGGAGTGGATAAACTATAGGGAAAAAGACTTGACTCTCCCTTTAATATAAAGTATATACCTCAGTGTTTAGAACATAAATATTTTTGGGCACTTTTAAAAATGACACAAGCAGTCTGAGCATTTTACACTACCCTGTTCTACAGGTATCTCAAAAGAATTATATTTGAACTTTCTTAATACTTTTAACAGTAAATTATTCAGGTAGAGGGATACAGGATGCTTTATAAACACTTAACTGAATAACTTGCCCAACAGAAGTTGAAAACAGCTGCTAATAGTAACAAGTTATACAGATAATTTGTCTTGGCTTGCATTTTGGGTTCCTTTCCCTTCCCTTGTAAGGCATTTCAGTATGATCTCCATTTCATAAGTTTTCACATGCATATTTTTGACTGTCACAGCGCACCTGCCGCTCAAGAATTTAGGTCTGTAAATGCCAGCAGGTACCAAAGTGAAACACAAGAATCTAACTGCAGACAGAGAATGCAAAATAATACAATAAGTGCTGATGCCAGCTACAGTTCTGCTTACATTCAAAACAGCAACTACTGCCTGGTTTAGTAGTTCAAGGTTAATGTGACAAAAATTATCAGTGGAGTTAGTAACCCAGCATTTCTGACTTACTAGAACCATTATTCAGAGTGTTTGCAACAAAAATCTTGGATCTGGGCTACTTTGGACTCTTGGAAAAGAATTCCTGCAGTGAAGGGACGCTTACATCCCTACATAGCACTATGTTCCTGCTAGCTGGNATCAAAGACAGTTTATTGAATAAAAGCATCCCAAACAAATGACACATGAGATAAACCCAAGCTTAGTATGGCTCTAGGGGACAAAGTTCTAACCAAGCCTAAATACCTATTTATCAGATGGTTTTGCAGCTTATGAAGCCTCATCCCATGGGATTACACTAGTGCTTCCAGATATCTTTAACTGTTAGAAATGAATGTAGATGCTTAATCTTTGGCAAGGAACTCTGCTAAAATATCCATAATTCCTCGTATTAGAGAAAATGGTTATTTTGTGATTACTGCACTCAGCTTAGTCCCAAGAAACCACTTTTTTTTTTTCACAGTTATGGTACAAAACTCTTGTGTCATCCCTCAAATCACATCCCTTAATCTCTCTCCTTTTGCAAAGAATGAATGGAAGTAGAGAGAGAACAAAGCTCTCTTCTCTGTATAGATTACAAATCTGAACATTAAGCAGGAACTTTCTATCCCTGTTTGTAGTTACTGTGCCTAACACCACAAGTCCATGTATTCCAGGGGTTATATGATGTGCATTATTGATTAACTCCAAAATGCAAATAATAATTTCCCATGCTAACGCATATATGTTAAAATACATTTTCTGAAACTTATCTTTTACAATAGCAGGAACACTGAAAGCTGTGCTAGTGCTAGAAGCATCAACCTTTCTTCCAAGCAGTTTAAAATCACAAAATCTAACATTAATTTCTCCAATTACTTCCATCAAGTCCTGTTACAAAATCACCACTCAAAAGTAAGAAAACAAAAGACACCTCTAAGACACATAAGTTTGTAAAAGACTTCTGGCATTAATTCTGTTGTTTCAGAACATGTGCATGGCATCCAGTCCACCTAGTCCCACGTAGGAACTGGCTCATGTGTCAAAGGTTTCTATACAGTTGATGACAGGTGCCTTTGAAGCCTTCTTGATATGAGATCCTATATCTTTACGTTCCACATGTGGCAGGAGTTCAAATGCAGTTTTATCCCTTAACTCCTGGTGCATAGGAGTGGAGTGTCCACTGCTGAGAGTTCACCAGCCAAACAGTAAAAGTAACGTAATGCATACAGTGAAACTTCCTTGCCAACACTACATGCCCCAAAGTGACAAGTGTACATGTGGGGCCCTGCAGAGTGACTGTCAATACAGCATTCAATGATCTAGAAATTGTGAGGAGGGTGACCGAATACTGGCATAGGTTGCCCAGGGGTGTTGTGGAGTCTCCATTCTTGGAGGTTTTCAAAAGCCATCTGGACATGATCCTGGGCAACCAGTTCTGGGTGGCCCTGCTTGAGCAGGGGGGTTGGGCCAGATGACCTCCACAGGTCCCTTCTAACCTCAGCCAGTCTGTGATCCTGTAATGTCATATACCAATACACACACACTCTCTCGCTTTCTCTTTAAATAGTGTATTAATACAACACTACTGTTTGACTGATATAAAATCTAACTACTTCTGCTCAGTGATCTGGAATTTGAAACAGATTACCTAACTGTAGGAGAGAAATGAGACATTTTAATAATCGTCGGGTTTATTTTGCTTATTCACTGTATTCTTTTAATGCAACCCACAGAGCTAGGTTTGTTGCAGAAGTCTACAGCAGAGTTACCTCCCTGTCAAAAACAAGCAACACTTTTAGCTCCTGTACCCAGTAACGAGTGCTTCTCTAGGTTTGTGAGTTCCTCTGCCCCCACGCAAAAGGGGACATGCAGATTAACGCCAAGATTTTTCTCTCTGCTTTTGAGCTTTTCCCATGTGGTTAGCAAAAGTTTGAGACAAACTGGCAACACATTCTTGCTCTGCTTCAAGTAGCTGCCCTGTTGTGAGAAAGTGCCGTTGTACAAAAGAACAGACAGAACTGGGATTCCAGCTTAATTTCCTTTTCCTCTGGAGACATTAGAAGTCTGACAACACACACAGTAAAAAACAGGAGAGATATTTAAGTGCTCTCAGCACTTGGACCAGAAGTAAAAATAAGCAATTAAAGCTTCCTATTTTCTTCCCCCAAATGAAACTAGAGGTAATTAAAAAAAAAAAAAAGTTAACCTCTCCTTATATACAATTCTTCAATGTATGACGAATTCTATAAAATGTTGTCCTTATCATAGATTACAGATACAGATTGCTCAATAAGAAAATAGCTGGTCAGATTTTGTAACTAAAAATATACTAGTTTTCTTGGAAGTAAAACTGAAAAATAGCTACAGATTTTTAAAAAAATATACAATCAATATCCTGCTGAACAGGATGCAGAGGTCTTTATGATGTTTCTGAGAGTATTGAATGCATGTGTTTTGAATATGCCCTCTGCTACCAAAGATGTTTTCTAACAGCTGGGGTTTCAACCCTTACGTTTATGTCAACGTAAGATTAGCATTGTTACGTATTCCTCCTTCCCTCTCTTTCACACATAAATGGCTTTGAAGCTTCAAGCAGTTGCGAGTCTAAAAACAAAGGTTGAAATTCCTTCAACTTGCTAAGAGAAACCTGAGCTGTATCCTTTCCCTCTACTCTGAACAACTGAAAAAGCACAATAAATTCCCAACCCTCCTCTCAACCTTAGCCCACTGAGCTCTACTAGTAGCTGAGGTGGGTCTGCAAGCTACAAAATAAATCTGCAAGCAAAGACTACACTGCATGCTTGACAAAGAGTCAAAGTTACTTTCAACATATCAATTAGTAGTTACATCTACATTATACACATAAAGTATTCCCATATTTTAAATTACTTCCAGTGTGAATGTGCTTGCTGCTAATGAAAGTTAAGGAAAACCAGACTTCAGATGGATGTACAATACAGCTCACCCACCTCTATACAGTTCTGCTATTTTGAGGCAGATTGGTTATCTGCATCAAATGGTGCCAGATAATCTTTAATCTTGTGAAGTGGACGAAGAGCAACTAAGCGCTAAAAACAGCACCTATTATAACAACCTGTAATCTTAAACCAGAGCCATAACCAGTTCATTTAGGGGTCAAAAGTTTTTTTTTGTTGTTGTTTTGGGTTTTTTTTGTTTGTTTGTTTGTTTGTTTTTTAATGAACACATCTGATTCACTGTGAATTAGCACAAAAATATCAGAGGTTATTTTAATTTTGCCAGTTTGAGAAGGGAGTGTAAATTGATAACCAGCATTCAAGCTTTTTCCCAACTCTACTCAAGAGGTCAATCAAAAGCAATTCAGAGCAGTATTTTCTGCCTTTTGGAAGGTCAGTCCAAACAACATAGATACTTATTCATCTTCATAAACGGTGACCTGGGTCTTGGACATGAAGGCTTAGTATGACTATGTGTTCAAAGAACTATATTATCTGAATGTATATTTGTAATGGTTGAGCCTCTGTGACTTGTTTGTTTCCAATACTTTTTGAGTACACAAACTTCCATCACCAAAAATCCATATATGCCTCTGCACTTATTGTTAATATCATCTTTATCTTTGGTACTCGTAAAAAACCTGGGAGGCGGCCTGTTCCAAAGTACAGTGGAGATCACTGAATGTCATCTATGAACACAGAACCCAGATCTGGTTTGTTCTTTGAGTCTATATAAGCCAGTAGGATTCCTTCATTACATTACTGAAAACACCTCCCGGACCACCAACTTCAGTGGTTAAACGAGGAGCTTCAATTTATCAGTGAATGGAGCATCCACACAGCATTTGTTGGGAGAGTTCATTCAAGGAAGTGTATAGGGAAGAACATTAATGACCTGAGGCTTGGTTTATATCAAATCCTTGTACCTTAGCACATTTGGTCATCCACCTCCAAAATATATATATCTATTTTCATGCTAATTGCTTGTGCTTTAGAGCTGTTTTCACCTGCTTGCTTTCTGGAAATGGACAATCGACTGGATAGTATCTTGTGTTGTTTAAAAACTTGGTATAACTTCTAGTGCTCTGGTATAATGAAATGGTATGCATTGTTCTAGTGCTCTCTCTTCTCTGAATTTGCCAATTATAATGTGAATTCCTTTCTTTTCAATTATCTTTCTTGGTAACCCACACTGACATCTTGACTTGACTTGAACTCATTAGGACAAGAAAGGACAGTCAAGTAAGGTCCAAACTCCAGATCATGTACACCTGTCACATCAAGATTTTAACCAGCGAGGCACCACCAGTCTGCAAGCTGTTTCAAGCAGGACAAATACTGGTGTAGTTACTTGTTTGCAACCTTTAAGCAAGCAGATTCTTAAGCTACCCCAAACCATGGTGGCTCTTGGGTGGTAATTACTCAAATTAAAGTCAGCCCTTTACCACTTTCCAGTTGGTGGCCTGGGCAGACTTGAAATGTGTGCTTTCTGCTTTATTTTTTTGGTTAATGGCCCACCTAGTTAAAATACTGCAAGAGCCTGTGCCTTCCCTCTTCCTCAGCAAACTCAGCAGGCATTCTGCCAACTCCTCCTTTTTGGTTGTGAGGGAGAACAAGAACATCCTGCTGCAGCAGCCAGCTGGCTACCTTCTCCTGTCAAGGACTTAATATACTTCCATAAAGCATTCAGCCGTTGCTGGATGAGAGACAGAGCGCTCTATAGTGCCTTCTTCAAACAGTCCTCCTCCTTGACTAGCACAGGCTGAATGGATGAAAGAACCATATGCAAAAGGAACAGGCACAAGGGTACAAACACAGCCTTCATTCTTTGGATAATCAAAAGTCACCTAATTCATCTTAACCTTCAAGCTAAACATTTTCTTTGCAGGACAAAGGCTCACCGGACAAAAGTTCATGCAAACTTGAAAAACCTTCAAGCTACTTACAAGTTTTGACTTCTCATCATACTTGGCTCAAGCTTGGCTCAATAAAAGCTTTCTTGTACCAAGGATGAAAATGTTTCCACTCTCTTAAAAAGAATGTGAGAAAACCAAACATTTCCAATTTTGTTTTAAGCATGAACATTCCCTTCCTATGTCTCTATCTCAAACACTGCATCACTGAGAAACTGAAAACAAAAGCGTAGAAGAACAAGCAGGACTAGCCTTGCCAATTCTTACCGTATTTTTTCCATGCACCACAAATTCAGACAGGACTGGAACTTCTGTTGCCACAGTAGCAGGAAGACTACCTTTCTGGTAATTTGGAATTACCTTGTTGGTCATTTCAGCTGGATGCTGGGAAACTTGCTCCAACTGCTCTTGCCTCACTTCCCTGCCATTCTGGAGAAGACATCCTACCCTACAAGGGCCAGACTGCACCATCCTCCATCTCCTCCCCAAGGGTCAGCACTCACACAGCAAGCAATACTCAGCATCCTATGGCAGCTCTTCCCTGGACAGCTGGCAACAGGCTGAAACAGGGGCAAGAGCCTTGGAAATGAGAAGCTGAGCCCTGGAACTGGCACAAGGGGACAGGAGAGCCACAGGGCTCTTGCTCTGGTGTGAAGATGGGGGCAGCAGAAAGAGGAAACGAGCAGGTGTGAAGCTGAGAAGGAGATGAACTCCCTCAAGCAGCTGGAGCAGGCCATTCCTGGAGGGGATCAAAATCCCCCAAACTTTCTACATTCTGAGAACTCAAAACATTAAACTGCCTCTCAAACAGGTTCAAAAATCAAAATAAACCCAAATCATAGTTCTTTTCTCCATCACTTGCATTTTTAGAAGCTTGGGTTTCTTTTTAAACTGCCGCAGCTTGCAATGTGTAAAAGCATGGAACTGACACAAGCTGATTTGCACCACCTCACTGTTAAGTTGACCACTTAAGTTTTGTTTTGGAAGTGAAGTGTCCATTGTTTTGGGATATCTGTAATGGCCTGTACTGATTTGGTTGTTTTGGGTATTTTTATTGAAAGTATTTTCTTCACTTGAATATATTTTAGACCACTGTAATTTGAATTCAATATATCATCTAAAAGATCACTCTCCCAACACCTATATTGATACTGCCTAAAATAAAATTAACAGATCAGTCCTTTTCTGCCGTTACAGAACACGGACAGAAAGGAACAAGCAGTTATGCTATGGCTGCACATACAACTTTACAGCTCTACACACAACTGTGCCTTAGCAGTATCTTAGCTACAGCTTTTAGTTCACATTAATCATATTAATGTAACAGACTTGCAATTTGCAGTAATTTTTAAGAACTACATCATTAACTCTGCAATGTGCAAGCATCTGATAGGAGGCAACTAAACACAGGAGGGAGTGAGGGATTCTGCTTCCAATTCTGACACTGACTGTGTTGTTCAGTCACTGCTATTTTCTAGTGCTCTTCCTTTATGTGACTCTGTCATGCTGTGATGTTTAAGACACAAATGCAGACCACCAACGTTGCAAGTACAACCAAAAAAAATATTAATTCAGGAAAGTTACAGTTTTATACAAGTCCAGAACAATTCTTTCCCCCTTCTCTTAATGTGCTTTCTTATAAATTTGCATCTTCAGATGCACCTTTTTCCCCACCTGTCCTACCCTTTTTCCATCACTCTTTCCTGCATTTGATCTGTCACCAAAATAGATTTGCCCTCCCCTAAACAGACCCATCTTCTTCACCTATCACTCTGCTAGTCAGTCAGTGACCAAAGACCTTAATTTGCACTAAAATGTAATCATCCCCAATAATAATAATTGGCCTGGTTTTGTGATGCAGTTTAAATGGAATGGCTCAAACCTTAAAAAGCAGAGTAAGGGGAACAGTTGATGAAACTAATGCACCAGTTTAGAGGAGGAAAAAGAAGGCAGCAAAGTGCTAGAACTTTCTGCCACAGAAGATTGTGGAGGTAGGAGGCATCAGCAGGTTCAAAAGGGACTTTGGATGCTGGGGAATAATGACAGAAAGGCAGAGGGGCGAACTCATGTGCCAGGGTGGGAGACAAAACTTTAAGCCAGAAGGATCGCCAGCCTTACTCAGAGCATTTATGCTTCCATGAAATGATTTTATCAGAGAGGGTCGGGGTACACAGAAACAACGTAAGAAGAAAATGAAGCCAAGCTTACTATCTGGCATGCTAGAAGAGTTGCCACATTTTCAGCTGTACCCCGGGGCTACCCTTATAGCTGTAAATAAAAGAGGATGAGAAGAAATGCATATACTGACTTGCAGGTCATGATGAGTCCTCACCCAAAGCTAGAATTATCTCAGAGAGATCTGCTTGAAACAGCTTAAAACACAGCCAGAAACCCAGCCAACAACTAAGGAGTGTGGAAAATCATGGGCCTAGTGCTCCAGCTTGCTCTCTGGTCCGCTTAGCTACCAGTATAGGAATGCAAAAGAAACCCACTCCAAGACCGAGACCTGACACCAAAGGCATTCCCTTTACGGAGCAGGGCTCCACTTGTTGCTACAGTGCTCTTCAGGGCCAGAATACTGTGCATAGTTGTGACAGATGCAGAAGAGTAAAAAATAGCGAATATGTTGAGGTAACAGAGCTATATACGTACCCAAGCACTTCATGTCCTGGCACAGTGGTTTTCAGCCTGTGGTAACAAGCGCCCAGGAATCCATGGACCATGTCCACAAGAAGTTAGTGCATTGATACAGTATCGCCTTCTACACACATGACCTTTTAAAAGGAATTTGCACCATCACTACACAGCTTTTCCAGGCCTTCAAACGCCCCAGATGAAAACAGCAGTAACTGGTAACACCCATTCACCTGGGAAATATCAATGTGAGGGCCTGATGGCTAAAGAAGGACAAATGAATTACCTGTCAGTGGTGCTAAGATGTTTGCAGGAGAGGAAGACAAGTTATTTATCTTCAGGAATAATCATAATTCACAGTCAAATTAGGCAGGCATCACCTGTTAAATAAGCATCTCCTGTTAAGACATCTTGCTAATTTGAAATAGAAAACTTAGATGTTAACACCTAAGCTATCAGCAGATTAAAAAATATTAATTTGTGCTAATTATTTTAGTTATTTAATCCTTTCAAGCTACTTTACTGTCAGGTGAACAAGCTCCATTTTCAAGTAATTATTTAACAGGCAGTGGCTAGTGAATTAATTCTGAGAGTGCTGAAGGAGTTAACTTTCAGTTTAACTCTCAGTAAAATCCGGCCACAGAGGCCGAGGACTTGAGTTCTGGGGTTTTTTTTCTTCCCCCACAGCATCCTAAATAGAAGAAGCTCAAGGGGGAAAGAAAAGCACCACCATATCCAAAACACATACAATCAAATTTACTTCACAGCTACACCTATATGGGAAATCGGTCATTTCAGTGCAACTAGCAACAACAGTGTTAACTGACCCCTCAAAGATTTGTTCCCTCAGCCCAAGAAAATGCTGAACTGTTTCCGCAGTAACCTTTTGTCACTTCTCCTGGCTATGATGTGCGTATGTGATCTTCCTTGTAATGAAACACAAGCAGTACAGATCCGAAATGCTCTGCAGAGAAGTGACCTTTCCATTGAAAGGCATATATCTGTTGAAAGTTACTTGTTTCACAGAACAGATACAAAAAGAAATGGCAACAGCTGGATTTAGCTTAAGTTAGTGAAACAAAAAGGTTACCTGCTCCTAATTCTGTTTCTCTAACGAGCAATCCACTTTGACTTGACAGAAAAAAAGTCTGAAAACTTAGCTTTTCCACAGAAGAGCTGGTGTGAATCCAGGTTTTCACAAGATTTTTAGGGGGAAGTTGCTGTTTTTTTTTAAGCAGCTGCAGTTATGAAAGTCTCCCCTGTTCACAAAGCCTGCTCTCCTGCAGCTTGATGTTTCTACCTTGCTCTTCCTGAGATTGCCAAAATCACAGTTGAACATGTTGTGACACAATCAGCCATTTGAAGCGTCTGCTTTCCACTTCAGCTTTATTTTTAGAATCTTCCATAGTCTTTCAGAGCACACATACTCAAAGCTAGATTTTGACATAAAGCAAAAAATTATGAAAATCTGAAGGTTTGACAAACTTTAGAACATAAGCAAGCTTATGACATGTCTCTCATTTATAAAATGACTACTGCCTCGTTTCTTTTATAAGCCCACAGATACAGCTGCAAACACCTGTTTGTCACACAGAAACCCGAAGCTTTCTACCTCAGAGCTGCCAGTCTCAGGATTAAAAGTGGCAGATCTTCAACTGGTAACTCTGAACTTCAACTAAGTCTCTCAACGAAAAGAGATCCTAAAACACAATAGTCCTGAATCATTACAGGTAGTGTTTCTTAGGGATCTGGAGCAATCTGCTCCCTCCTGGCCCTGCCTTGAGGGAAGACCTGGAAGACACTACCTCCAGAGGTCATTTCCAATCTATATCATGCTATAAGCAAGTAATTCAAGAGCTTTCATGAAAAGTGCTTTCTTTTGCCAGCCACCAGTGTTTGTCCCTAAGTGCAGAGGTGTTTCTGAATTACTCTGGAAGATCTAAGAGCATAAAACACTGGGTTACATTTATTTCTGGTTGCAGAGTTCATCTGTGTGAATCCAACACTAGAAACTACTTGATAAGGTCCTTTTATAATTCCTGTAAGATATCTTTTTATATAAGGTTTGACAAAGCGTTCTTTCACATCAGTTTACATGTATTAACTTACTTAATTCTGCAAAAATCCCTTTTATTTCAATTCTGTTCACCGAAATTGTGGTATCTGAGATTAATTTCAATAGGCAACACTTTCAGAGGAGACTGGTGGATCACACCATCACATAATGTAACTCAGCTTATGTCCAGTAACTCCAGACAACCTAAGGCAATGAACAGTGGGTGAGGATCTGGCTTATCACTGCCAGTAATCAGGAAGGGAAGGTGCTCCCCTAACTTACAGTCACTGCCCAAATGTACTCCTTGTAAAAGACCAGAAAGAGAGCTCTGTGACACAGTATTACAAGGAGCTATACAACTTGTCCATACAGAGGACACAAAGATGGATACTTTCTAAGAAAGGACAATACTGAGAAGTTAGATGGGGGTGAAATGACAGAAGGGAATAAAACTGAGCATCTGCACCAGGTAAAGAAACAATGAAATGTGAAGAGTCATTTAAGAGCAAAAGATGTTCCTCTTTAGGCACGAAGGACTAGCCTCTGAATACTAAGCAACATCTACGCACAAATACTGACCACTATCTACTAAATGGAGGTTATTATAAATAAATTCAGCAAGAACCACATGAAGATATTACGGCATGAGAACAGGACAAGAATTATAAAAGCTAGGCAAAGTGAATGGGGAAAAAAAAAAAGAAGAAAGGACCGCAGGCTCGATCAGTAAACCAGGTGTAAAGGTAACAGTAAAAGAAATGAGGAGAAAAAACTGCCTGCTGTGCGCTGCATGAATATTTGCATCTGCCAACAGGCCATCAAAAAGCAAATTGGCACTAAGTCACAACTCACCATTTGCTATTTATATTCTGGCAGCATTATGTTTGTCCAATATCTATCAGTCAAAGCCTCCTTTTTGGGGGTGGGGATAAGAAAAAGAGATATTATAATCTACTTCTGCTATTGCTGTTTGTATTCGCTGAGTTACCTGGTGCTTGCAGGTAACATAATACCTCATGCATTACATTTTATTCAAAATTTGACATATTTATCCAAAAATGATTTTAACACACTAGCCTTATTCAAATATGTACAAAGGCTTTGGCAGATGTTTTCAGCCATGGATTTTATGTGATTTATGCATTGGCATGCAAAAGCAACATTTAATTGTGCATGCGTATTGTAATCACAGCCTTGTCAAAACACCTCGTTGGAGCAGTGGAGACAGGTTTACAGGTAAGCAGCCCGTTACTAAGTCTTTCTGAAGGCTGTTAAACCTGGGAAGTGGTGGAGCCCCTTTTGATTGTACCAAGATTAGACAAAGACATACTGTTTTTATCACTTCATCCTAGTCGTAGGTTTTTTAGTTTATTTTAAACTGGTCAAATTTCACTTTAAAAACACAAATTATATTACGTAAAATTTAGATGGGTCATCCCACTTGCAGAGTTCGGGTATGGATGAGAATTTGACTACGCTATTGCAGAAGGTGTCCCTAGTTCTGCAGTGCACATACAGCCTTTAAAGGAGATCAGCGCTTGCTCCTCTATAAAGCCCAACACACAACTTGTAATACAACAGCCTGATGTTGCTCTGAGGAAGATCATCATCAGAATGAAGTTGGTTGAAGACCTAGGAGATACACCCAGGATTCCCGCATCTTTCTGCACTGCTATCTCCTGTTTGGAGAATATCAATAGCAAGCAATTGAACCAACAGTTGCAAAGGAGCTGTGGAGAGGCAGACAGGACAAGGAAGATAAGCAATATAAGGTGGCATGTACTAGTGTCAAGCAAGGAAGGAAAAATTTGAGATACCAATGAGAAAACCATGTGCTAAAATATGAACCGATATAAAGTTATATTCTTAAGCATTTTAAGGGTTGAAGGAGTTCCTAACATTTTTTCCTCTCTTCCACCTCTGCAGCTATGTACCTCCACAACAGCTTTGCCCAAGTCTGAACCACTGCTAACATGGTCTTGTCCCTTCCCTTCCCTCTGTTGCATGCACATCAACTTCTATCCAATTTTGCAGCAAGCTCATGGTTCTAAGTAAACTGGTGAAAAATAAAGCTTTTTATGCAGGGTTGCCCCTGTAGGCTGCATTACCACAGAGTCAGACTAGCATCCTTGCCAGCACAGCACAGCAGGTGTGAATGCCATCTCCAGTAGCTGGCTCCACCAGCTGAGCAACCCAGGCATCCTGCAGAAGCAGGGAGGAAGAGAGGGCTTGTGGCAGACTTAAAGTTTGAGGGAAGAAAAAGCTCAGGTGATGACCTCTGACAAAAATACAGAGAAGAATCCCAGTCCAAAAGGAGAAAAATGAACATTCCAAGCTAAAAGGCAAAGCAGGGTTGAAATCAGAGCAAGTAACCCACAGTAGGCAAACAAGCCTGGAGAGAGGCATTTCAGCAGGCTGCGTTATCACCTGGCAAAAGTTGTTAACACATGACCATATTCAACAGAGAATGAACTGAAAGGGAAATGAATGGACAATTTATAACATTTTGCTATTCTTTCATCCTGTACTGCCTAAGCCTTTGTTTATACAGACAGCTTTCCATTCTGTTCAAAATAATGGAGGAAAGCAACTGCACGGGGATTCCACAATAAAGGTTCCTTCATCTCTCAAACAGGTGAGAGAACAAGTTACAGGGAGATATGCTTTTACTTGCAATTTAAGTTACTGAAATTCACAGTGCTCTAAAAGGCGATTCATCACACTGTGTAATATAATCACATACCAGTAGTGCTGTACATCTGACCCCAAGTTTTCTGATCTTTTGCTCAGTGCAGGACTATAGACTGAATGTGCTTTGAAATGCCTGAAGTCTAACATAAGATTGCGCTCTTGGCAAAGTATCACACTTATGCCGCATTTCTTTAGCTATGGACAACACACACTTATTTAATTCAGGAGGAGGAGAAAGGCAGCTATTTTTTCCCAGAAGCTTATCCTGCTCATTTATTATGCCCCTCCAGAGCATATGGCCAGAAGCAAAGACAACTGTTTTTCATGCAGAGCTTAAGGAAAGTAACTTAAGCTCAACCACCTTGTCCTGACAAAGAATGGGTTTAAGTAAACCATGGCATGCATGTGTACCACTGCAGCACAGCACCAACGCACTGTTCCTCCACAGCGCACTTTATTTTGCAACTTCTCTGCTACAGCTAGGTCAGAGAAAAGCAACATTGCGGCAGGTATAATTCACCCACCCCAGCACATCAGAACTAGGCAGCATTGCCGGACAGCTATGGGGTGCAGGGAAGACTCACATATCACTTTGGCATGGTTGGGAACTAAAAGGAAACAAAGGAATTTCTGTGGAACAAGTTAGGTGCCTAGATGATAAATGACCTCTAAGCTATCGCCCTATGCTCCTCTTACAGGGATATACAAGCACCACCAGAGAGCAATTAATCTCATCCTAAAATACACGTTTGAGACAGGCATGATGAACAGCCTGTTGAAGGTACCATGTTTTTCATCCTAACTATGAAGTAAAGAGTGATTAGCTGAGGCTTTGACATCTAGTTTTAAAATCTTTAAAGCTGGAAGAGATGAACCTCAAGTCTCCGGGGGAAGGAAAGAAGCACACAACAGACAGTTCAGCTCCCCTCCTTCCTCTGACCAGAGGCAGAACATCCTTCCTATTGCCCCTGAAATAGGAAAATGTAGTCCTAGTAGAATCGGCCTCTATTTCTGCCCCTAGCTACCCACTCACCCATACATGTACACTTTGAAGAGGAAAGATGGCAAATACCTCCCACTGTTCCTTGGACAGCTGCCGCCTCCAAACAGGGTGGCCAAGGAGAACGCCTCGTAGCTGTGGAGGGAGCCCATGCTCCCCATGCCAGAGCATCAATCCAGCCTCACCAGTACTGCTCAAACCAACTTACAGGCACAGACATGGTTACCAAAATTAACAGCATGATTTCACTGACCCCTTCAGTCAGGGCAGCAATGTTCAGAAACACTCACTCACTGCCTCTTCAGCCACAGCTGCCCTTCGCTATGCCAGCTCTGTCCTTCACTTAGTGCCGGCTCGTGCATTGGTGCATGATTTGGCGAGTCAGCTGAACCAAGAGAGGTGAAAAAGCATTATTTGAGAAGCCTTCCCTGATTACAAGTTAGGCTAATTCAGTCAAGAAAATTACATTCATTTCCCAGTTATCTTCAAACACATCAATCCAGTCTGAAAATGGACTGGATCTGTTGGCACTTAAAATTATATTCCCACTTAATTCTGTTCATTCTACAGAATATTGTAACAAAGAAAGCAGCAGTTTAAACAGCCTGCTGCCTCAGGTTACAGAAGTTCGCTTGTGGATTATTTTCTCTTCTGTTTTGAAAAGCACATAAATTATTAACACAAGTCACTAAAATTTCCTGTCTTTCAACAAGGACATTCTAATCATTTGTCAACAAAAAAAAAAAAAAAAAAATCACAGTTTACTGGGTATCTACTAATAATCTTCTGCTGAGAAAAACACAACTGATGTGTTTCAGAATGACAGAAAAAAAAAAGCTTTTCTTCCCGTAATGTCAGAAGATCCAGCAGGGTTGGTGTGACAATTAGTGAATATTTAAATACTTGATATTCAATGGAAATAGTCTGACAGTGATGGCCAAATAATTTCAGGCATGAGAAGAAAAGAAAGTCTCAGACTGATGAATAACTGACATTTGACCTGCTGTTCACTTCCTAAGCTGGAAAAAAATGCAATTCATATTGAACTGAAGTTGAAGCTGGCTAAGAAAGCATAAAACCCTGTTTCATGTTTCTGCATTGCCTTACTGTCTAATGCTTTTTTTATAAAATTGTTTTATTCACTGGTTATAATATGCATATTGAGGACAGGGTAAATACCTAGGACAACACAATCACTGTAACCTATAAATATTACAGAAAATAATTTAAACATTTATAAAACCATGGCTGAAATTTCAAATTTAAAAGAGTAACACAATGCTTGTGCAAATTTATAACAAAGCACATGTAATCTTTGTTGTTAAGTATCGAGACCTCCTAATAATGAGCTTTTTCTGGCATGCTTACACTGGCCTGAAGTTGTTGGGAAGTACGCTTAACAGAAGGCATTTTCCTCACAAAGGGAATGTGAACCACCATTATATAGCTGCACGAACAAACAAAACCAGCCAAAAAAAAAACCCCACCCAGAACATTAGCCTTCAGACACAGAGCCCCAGCAGAATTATTAAGTCCTCTGAAAATCTGGGACATGAGGCACAGAAATTCCCTGCTAAGGCACTACAGCTGAACTCTAGTGGAAGATAAACAGTTGTAGACCAAGACCATTTGGTCTTTATTCTCAGATAACCTGAAGATGAGGAAGCCTTTCTCTTCTGAGAGAAAAGCAAATTGAAATGAAATGTTTACAACCGATGTTTACTAAGGATTATACCCTCACCCTGCTTTCTATTAAGAGACTCCTGTTGCTTAAGAAACCAGGTGTTAATCCCTCAAAGCGGATGACATTTTCCAACCCTGCATATTTCACAAAGCTTGAACACATTCAGAGGGAAAGAAAGTTTACATAAGACACAAACCAGATGTTTAATAAACTTGAGTAATCTGACAGGCAAGTATGTTTTGGCAGCAACTATTTTCTTCCAGACACAATAAAGAGGACTTTGGTTTGGTTTTAATTAAAAGACACTGGATCCTAACAGAAAGAAGAATTCTTACCTCCTGTGATGTACTTTGATCTCACCATTGATGCTAACGGGAAGGAAACAACTCTGACTTCCTATTTAGCATCAGTAGTATCGTTCCAGTCACATCAGCGTCATTGACCCAGAGAGTAGGATATGATCACTGACAAGCACCATGTCAGTCATGGTTAAACCTGGTCTGAGTCACCAAATCATCCCAGCAGTCTAACATGAGAATCAGTCATGTCTTCAGCATTACCTAGAAAGGAAGAACCCTGACTCTCTCTGCTTAGGAGTAGTTTCAAGCAGATAACTTCTGGCACTGAAACTACAATAAAAGTGAATAAGACTATAAATAACATAAACAGTATACATTAAAGGGTTGTCATCCCCAGAAGAAGTAGCTACAACGATCAGCTATTTTTACTGTTCCTTAAAAACGTGTGGAGTTTTTTGATGTTTTTTTTTGTTTGGTTGTTTGGTTGGGGGTTTTTTTGTTTGGCTTTTTTTTGCCTAAACTGGTTTGAATCTAGAGGGGAGACCGTACTAAAACAAACAAGAAAATCTGTAAGTTTTACTATGGCTTTATGGAATCAATCCCATTCTCTTTCAACTAACTTTGAGGAGACTGGCAGAAATAAATCCAGAGCAAACCCCAAAAGAACAGTACACCTCCATCCTCTCTTGTATAATACACAACTTATATTTGGCAATGTTGGGTTTCGCAAGTCTTACGATTGAAGTGTCAACCTTTCAAAATGGCCAAGATCTATCTATATATGATAATCATTATGTGTACAATGGTGAAAAATTATTCTTCCTCTTTCACTTTAGCCATTTTAGCTAAAGCTGTTGTCCTCTTACCTAGCAGAAAGGGACCATATTTGCTCATTCTATTATGTAGTCACAACTCAGCCAAACACTAGCTGAAACAGACTGCTGTAGACTTCTGCAGTCTTCAGTTAGCATATCTAACTAATTTTTCAGTAAATACAGCCAAACAAGAAATTAGAAACAAAAAGCAAATGACAAAAATGTATTCTGCACTTGCATGCAACCCCTCCATAAAGCTAACACCAGGACCAACAGCTGCAAGTGCTGAACAGTCATGAACTTTCAACTCATGGCCTGATTTTCAGGCACTAATCACCTAGAACTGCAGCTGAAGCCAGCTCTCGTCTGGCTTCAGTTCACAACAGACTCAAACTAAAAGTACAGTAATTCGGTCATAAAATGCTGAATAACTTAAAAGGGGGAAGGATATTCTACATAATTTATCTTCTCACAGCAGAATAGACAAAAATGTGCTCAAAAAGACAATTGATTAATTTTATACTTTCCTTTTATGTTAAAGGCAGTAAATACGAAGTTAAACAATCTTTTCTGTGAAAGTAGCAGTGCCTACCTTTCCCCTGCCTCCCCCAAGCATCTGAATCTGCTTGAAAAGAGTCATGCAACCAGCTAACTGGATGTAAAAGATCCAGGATTCAAGGTTTCACTGGCTTAGGAATGTCTGGAAATTCTGCAATGTTCATTAACAGCAAGCAGCGTATAAGATTTTTCTTATGTACCCTTCCTTTTACAGTACTGCAAAGACTGATGAAAAGGCCTTCATTATGGTTTGTTTTTCAAGTCTCCCATACAAACTATTGCCATATACTCTATGGGGTTTTTTCCTGGCAAAAAAAATATCATTTACGAGCCCCTGTGAAATCATGTGTATCTTCTTCCCTTTTTTTTTTTTTTTTTTTTGGCTTTTGAGAAGCTAATACAAGCCAGACATGGTATGATTATAGACCACCAAAACACTAACACCAAAAGAATCAACTTTCCTTTAGACGGACAAATGAGACCAGAGTTAATTCACTTTTAAACAGCCCAATGAGCAGCAGCACTGGGGGGGAACAGAAGTAGGTCATGTTTTTCTCCTATTTTATTATATACAGACCAGACATAGAAATCTGAAGGATTTTTCTCTAATAAAAAGAGATGGGAGATGGGAGAAAGGGAATTACCTAGGTGCAAGGGCATTGAATCTTCCCTCCTGGAAGATAATTAAAAAAAAAAAGAAACCCAAAACAAACCCCAACAAACAAAACAAAAAAAAAAACCCCACCAAAAAAAACCCCAAACACACAACAACCCCAAACCAAAACAAAAACAAATCCAAGAAAAACACTACAGGGACAATATCTTTTTCCAGTTTTAGCTAATGGGGGAGGTGGTGAACTTGTAACAAAAGAAATTGTAGGAGTAGCAAGGAAGGAGGACTAGACAGATGGATAGTCCCAACTACTTCACTACTTCCCCCAGATTCAGGAAGAAGTAGCACCAGTATCTGTTTCTATTTTTACACAGACTTCACAACCAAATAATAAATTGGCATGACTTAAACTTCATACTGTCCTACAAGGCCCATTTGCTAATAGAGAAAAGATGACTCAGCAAAATTCCTAAAACTGTAGGAAACACAAAACCTTCTCAGTTTATACTTGTATCATATTTGGAAGATTTTTTTCATAACCGTGGCAGCTCAAGTTTTGGAAAGAGTAGTTCAGACCTTCAGTCATGCAAAAAGCCTTTATTTCTCCACTGAAGAGAAAGCCTACAGATATGCTTAGGCATGTATGTTTAACATCCTCTGCCCACAGCCACACTTGCTGCTCCTAAAATATTTTGTTGAAAAGGTGTCACTTTCTTTTTCTGTGTATACTGCATCAATTTGCCTAAAAACAGCAAGCTCGTAAATGGGAATATGGGTTTTCCAACATGAATAAACATCTCAATGTAGACATATTAAAAATCTTTCTGTTTTGTGAGAAGGGACTAAAAAATGAATTCCTTTTAGAGCAGACTGAAAACAAGGTGTGTTGCTCCATTTGACTATGCATATCTTAAAGAGAAAAGGCTTTAGAAATCTGCTCTGAGAGACTTTATAATCTAAGCATCCTGCAAATTTCACCAAGATTTGACTTTAAACCCACCTGGGCTTTCCTTGAATAGAGGTAGTTATGAAATAAAAGCCTCTGAAAAAAATCATATTGAAGTGATCTGAAGAGAGAGTGTTTAAACACCCAGGTCTTCCAGGTGTTGCTGAAGTTTAAAAACAAAAAGTAATGTTGATGTTTTCTAATACTGAAGATTGTAAAAATACTGTTTTCTCAAACTCCCAATAGTAAAGCTGGAGTTACATGGGTACACTGCATCCATGTGTTACTTACGTTTGCTTCTGATTTTAATTTAATTTAATGAAAGGGATCTGACCTGACCTCAGAATGGTTCCTACTAAGTGTTTGTTAGATAGAATTATTAACTGTTATAAATTGCATGTCATTTCCAACGTATGGTGAAGTAGCATCTGTAGAGGGGGGAAAAAAAAGGTTGTCTCTGGGATAATAGGGCTATTTCTACCACATAAGATAAGCGGCACAACTTTCATTAGCATTTGATAATTTAAACTAGAACTACACTTTCCAACAGCAATGATTACCTAATTTCAGTCTGTTTGCTATGGATATTTGATAGGCATTCTGAAGGGCACAAAAGTATAACAAGTTGCTACATACATGAGCATTTCACTTGATGGTTCAGTTCACACATACCTGCCTGTCCAGAAAATTTACTTTCTACATCAAAATCTGAGACTGAACACAGAGTCGCTGGGTCACAAACAGCAGCAGAGAGCAGACCAAAAAGCATGTGCGTGTACACACACAAAACAGACAAATAAAACCTTATAAACAGCTAAAAAAAGATATTTTCTTTTAAATGAGGATTTTCCTTCATCTTTAATACAAGGTTAACATTTTTTCATTTTTTCAGCCACAGAGCACTATATGTGTAAGAGCTATGTATCTCGCTAGTAACCCCCCATTTCACAGAAGGGAAAACTAAGCCAATGAAGGCATGGAAGTTACCATAGCTACATAAAATGCAAGTAACAAAGGATGAAATTTGAACTCAGGTTTTCAGTTTCCTATTCACTGAACCCTGAGGACTTTGAAAAATATAAATTCCACTACACTTTCATAACAGCAACAGTGTTCAACAATCTTACATGTTAATTACCTAAGCAGGGCATGTTAAAATCATTAGTGGTTACTAACAGCTAGGTAGTATAAAACAGGATCAGTCTTTGTATCAAAACGAATTCAAACTAATTCTTCTGATCACACACACACAAAAGCAGTAGTAACTCTGTTGCCTTGGCAAGTACAAGCCCAGATTAATTTCAATGGGGTACAGAGAAACTTTAGATGAGATTGCTTTGATTCTTTCCTTGCACTCAGCATGTGAGAGAGCAATTGGTGCCTTTAAGAGTGACAGAAATTAGTGAAAACTTTGATGATTTCAAGTTACTATACTAAGGACTTGCCAGAGGAAAAGAAAAAAAAAAATCTCTATAGATCTATGGTTTACTGGATCAAGAGAAAACAGCACCAGGGAAATATATCAACTGTTCAGAAAGTAGAGGAAACCACTTATGTAATATTCGAAGAAGAAAAACCACCAAGGACTTTCACCTCTTCTGAAACTGTTCAAACAGAAACAGAATAATAACTGTAATTTACAGTTCACTTCACTGTTTAATGTTATTCTATTGCACCATCATCTATTTAAAGCTGATATAACAGCCATTTTCTCCACAACATGAATTCATTAGCCAAAGAATCACAGTTAAAATAAAAAGAGAACTGTTTGAAAACATGCATTTTTAGAACTGCCTGAATAATCTTTAGCTGCCCCAACCTCCACATCCTTACCGGAACATCAAAAGTTTCTTGTGTGTCGTCCAGCATCTGAATTTTGATGGAGATGAGTTTTCCTGGAGGTGTCATAGGTGGTTTCTGTCCATGCTCCAAGGTACTGATCCCAGCATTTTCCTGAGCTCCTAACCGGGATCCTGCTGTTGGTCTCTGTTCTGTTTCACCCATGTTTAGGGAAACACGTTTCTTATATCTGATAAAAGAATAAGGGCAAAGAAGACCATATCACTTATTTATAAGATGTTTTGCACATAAGCATTATGGTATATATACTTACAGTTAATAAACCATATAACCATTAACACAATGTAATAACCATTATGATTTGTTTTTTTTTAATGTCTCACATGAAGACAACAAAAACAGGGAAACTTTATACTTTTCAAAATACACAGGCTAATCGCCTGCTGGGGGTAAGGTCGATAAACTGGATACAGTATTGCACAATTATTACCTTTCTCCTGGAAAAGGAAACAAGACTACATTGGAAACAGAGCTTGACAGAACCCAGATTTCAATGAATTATGCTAATTTTTATGTATTATGAATCAGACTGTTATCAGCCACAGGCAGGGCTCCCAGAAAAAGGAGGAAGGTGAGGAGAGCAGGTGGGATAGCTCACCACTTGCTGACTGTCATTCCCTCTGGCTTTATTAGCATTTTTTCCTATAGTCCTTCCAGCCTTCTCTGGCCCTTTGCAGCTGCCACCTTGCTTAAGGGTCTGCAAAGCAGGAAAGCCAAAGGGGTACAGGATGACCCCAATTACATGGCCTAAATATTTTGTTTGCTTTGGGGACCAGAGCTGCTCTAGAACCTGGAGCTGGCCTGATCCACTGATGGGCCAAGGACTAAGAGGATGTGCTACTGGGAAGTCCAGAAGAAGTCAGAGCAAAAACTCTGGTTGGGAAAAGCAAGGGAAATCTGATTTCCCACAGAGCACTGCGAGCAGGAGGGCAACAGCAAGGAACGCACATTCCTCACTTTGTACGGGGAAGGTTACACCTTGCACCACCTTGCCTGCACCACTCGCTGAATGTAGATGCCTGCTTCGTATCCGTAGAAAGTAACTTCAGAAACTGGCTTGCTAATTTTGTTTCCGTACAGCTTTTGCACCACGTTACACAGCACATTTCTGCTAAATAATTATTCTGTCCTAAAAAGGCAGCAGAGCTACAACAGTGATTCAGTGTGATTTTTCATTAACTGGCACAACTTTGAACTTTGTTTTTTTAATTCAAGGACCGTTAGTTTTACTTGTCAAATGTTACATATCATACTAGAATTTTATTTCACTTCCCCCCCCCATCTTTTGGCACTCCAGCTGGGTTTCTGATGAAACCCGCTGCTGCTGTCTATTTATCTTTCTTGGTAATTGCATTTCCATTCTGCATGACTTTTATATGCTGATCAATGACCATTAAAAAAACATGTAGCACACAGAAAGCATGGAAGTGTGACTTTCCAGCTGAACAGAGGCACAGGAAGAGTACTGCCAATCATTGTCTGGCTTTTACTCTGAGATTACAGATATTGAGAAGCCTATGGGAAAAATAGGAAGCACAAGATAGCCTATGTATTAGTATACTGTAGAACTGGTGGTGCATTCACTATAAAGAAAAGCGCCATATAATAAGATACCAGTTCCCCTCTGTAAGGCCAGAATAAAACCAGTCCTGTTTTCAGCAGGATATACTATTTACTACACCTCACTCTTCCATGTCCTGACTAATTTTTCCCACAGATTTTTTTTACACAGCAAGTGGCTTGGAATAAAAATTTTTAAACCAGCACTCTGATTAAAAGAAAGAAAAAAAGAAAAAAAAAGCATTAGCTGAGAAGGATGGGAATGAAAAATTAGGGATCATGCACTTCCACATATCAGCTCAACAAGCACAAGTGAAGGAGAACAAAAAAAATGCAGTAAAACTTTTGCAATGAACTGGCACTATCCTACCCAACAGGGTTGGAGAGGCTAGTGAAACTTACGCAAGTGCATGCCAAACACTACTGAGAAGCAAATTTTTCCTCAGTTGGCACGGTAATCTGAAATTTAAAAGAATAAAATCAATTTAATTGAATTAAATTAAAATCTTTTTATGAGACAAGAAGTGCCAAAAAGAAAGCTGCAGTTGGAGGCAGCAATTCCAGAAGAAAACACACCAACCTCTATATTGCAAGACTCCAGGTCTACTTACAAATAAATCTGGTTTTCCTGCATGTAAAGTAAACTATGGACATTTAAAAAGTTGCCACCACACACAAAGATACTGGTCCATGTCCTTATTAATTCAAAAACTGTCTTAAGAGCTCTTCTGAAGTCACCATATACCACAGACAGCACCAACACAGCAGAAAAGACCTCTACAATTGCTGTGTTTCTACAGTAGTTTTTGGCCAGGTACAGACATTTAAAGTGGATGAAGAAGAAATCTGTTCCTTCCATTAAATCCTAAACATAGGAATCAATCCAGTCAGTTCAAGTGACACCATTAAGTAATCAATGCAAGGAAATATTACAGAGCTTGAACGTTCCTATAAATCTTCTGACTAGATGGTCTAGTGGCCCACACACACATTCAGACAGGCTAATAAACTTACTGAAACAAGGAAAAAAGACCCAAATTTAGGAGCCAAAAAAATCATGGAGGAAATGTACAAGCCAAACCACTCCATACATACAGCTGAGAGGTTTATTATTATTAACAGTTAGTAATACAGAAACTCTTGCAATATATATATTGAACCATTCAGTTACACACACATGCTTCCCTTTGGAAGCAAAGATCTAAGAAGTATTGGCCACCCTGATCACATGCATCTGCTACTTACAAAATTAAAAGCAGACCTTTCTTTTTTTAATCTCTATGTATATCTAAACATCAGCGTGCTGCACTGGGCATTATTTAAGGTTTGTTCCTGTATGACACTAGTCTCATTATGGTGCTGTCATAATATCAGCATAATATCTTTATTATGCCTTTATTGAAGAGGCCTTAAAGACTGTTACAATTACCCTCTCTAAAATAATGCAGCGCATCAGTCAAGCTGCATACCTTTCTCTAAATCACTTTGATCTAGAAGACAGCAAAGTAAGGTCACAGAATGCACCAGAACAGTATTAAGCAAATATTGAGCAAACGTGGGGGGATTAGGATACCTAACATCTGTCATGATGAGGAGAAGGATCAAGTTTGGACAGAGAATGGAGAATTCTAAAGACACTCTAGTTAGAAAGATGACGTCGATGAATTGGGGAGGATATTAATGGAGAAGAAAAAGTGCTGGCCACCAGACTCCAAAAACTGCAAAATACTGAGGAAAAGAGAAGCAACAAGCCACTGTTAGAAATGTGAGCATAGCTCATGGTGGAACAGATGCTAATCTGATCTGTTAATTACTCTGCTCTTCTAGATCGGACACGAGGTTTGGACATTTGATGCAAGAGGTTCCCTAAGCCTGAAGACTCCTGTTATAGGAGGAGATGGTACCAGGTATCTAGGCCTTTTCCACTTCTTTTGTGTTGCTTAAATACATTTTCACAGCAGAAAACAGAAGGCAGCACACTTCGTTCACTATTCTCCTGTTAAAGGTGGGGAAGCCTGAGGCACAGTGGGATGATGTGACTGGCCTCTAAAGTCACTGAGCAGACCAGCTGCAGACCTAAAGCTGCACTCAAAGCCTCTCAGATGTTGGCCCAACACTGCATCCCAGGTCATATGGCAATGAAACATTTGAAAGAGATTAAAGTAATCGATATAATACCAGATGAGATGATTCAAACTGACTCAGTGGCTTATAAACCATCAGTAAGAACTGGGAAGGCACCAAAGGACTAGAAAGCAACAAATTCAATCCAGATTTTCCAAAGGATAATGAATGTGAAACAGCAAGGAGAAAGAGGGGCAATCCAGGCAAACTGCTCACACATGCTTGTAACTCTCAGCTTCTTGTAAAACTTTCTGAATGCCTCAGCTGTGGAGAGGACTACAGTGAATACTGCTAGCTAACACTCCTGTCAAGTACTCATCTTCAGTCCTAAGCACCTTCACACTTGCAGAAAAACATAAAACTTGACAAATTGCAGTAAGTTTAAGGAATCATAATAACTAAGCTATAAGGAAAGACAGGATAATATGTACAGATCACACATGGAGGGCTCAGGGAGAGCAGCTGTGACAAAACTAACTGTGAAGGTAAAGAGGCCACCTCTCTCCAAGGCCCAGTCCACCAGACATTAGTGCTCCAAAGGAGAGGGAGCAGGATGTGTCTGCACCTCAGCTGCTCCACTGCAGAGGCTAATTTATCAGCCAAGCCCACGTCTCATATGATGTGCTGATCCTTCATATTTCCTTTTCCCTCCCCCTGGACAACAGCAAAGTAGGTATAAATGTATAGCCCTGCCAAAAGCACATACCAGACCTGTACACTTTCAGTAAGGGAAAGTTCTATACCTGCAGCATAAATTGTCAATGAAGCTACATTTTCATTAATATACCAGAATTACCATAAACATGAAATAGGAGAGCAAGTTTCTTGAACCCGCATTAAAAAAAATAAAAAATAAAAAAATGTAACAAGGCAAGAGGACCAGGAAGACTGAAACTGAATTTAGTCTAAAATGATGGGGAGCGGACAGCTCAGGTTTTTACATTTTGTGAAGTGTTATCCCAATTAGTTTCTGCAAGTCCATGGCAGACTTGTACAAAGCAAACATGGCGATAACAAAAATTTAAGCTAGTGATCTAAATGAAATTAGTAAGATTTCTTCTCTAAAAAACCACAATTTTGGAAGTTATGACAAATCAGTGCCAAAGAAAGAAACCATCCTCAGCACTTGCTCAGCAGAGAGGTCAGGCACACTGGGCACAGCAGTGGTGAAAGTCAGCCCGTGAGGTAGCAAACACCATGCACATGGCTAGTGGCAGCAGCAATAAATGGCAAATTTTCAAGACATGCTAAATGAAGTGACCGGGTCAGTCCCATTCCAAGCAAACGACAATAACCCAAATCTGTTTCTTGAGTAGGAGTCACAAGGTACCATGTGGGACAGCTGTGTGGGAATACCTAGAGGTGTTTAATAAATCCTAGAGGATTTATCCTTTCCACAAATACAAACAATTTGGAGCAAGGAGAAGTCCACAGCAGAGAAGGGGGGATTTTTCTGAAAGCTTTGAAGTCATCATTGTCTTATGAGTCTTCAGCAGTCCCCCATGGGAGAATATCAAATGTTTCTTGGAAAATCTTCTCTTTAGAGTCTGATTTTCTTAAGGAGCTACCAACACACACAAACAACTGCCTCGCTAACACAACATTAACGCTTCATGTTATTCTGTACAGAATCTCATACACCCTTGAAATTCCAGGAAGGTCCTTACAAAGAAAAACATACATTAGAAATTTGACATAAATCCAGAAACTTTTCATTAGGCTAATGGACCAGCAGTTTTGTGGAAGCAAAGAAATGTGACACCAAAAGCTCTTAATAGAAAAATAGCTCAAGCTTGAAGGGCAGGAGTACAGACACAGGTGCTCGGTGTCTGCTTCTTTGCTTGCATCCAGCAGACTAAACTTGGTTGCTCAGCCTCTAATGGAAAGATTGCACGAGAAGGTGGTTTCTGGATTCCTGTTCAGACTGCTGTCTGCCCTTTCTGTTCACATGCAAAATATTCAGATAGAAAAAGAAGTATTACCAAAAGACAATTCTTCTGTACCATTGGGCTATCTTCTTGGATTAAAAAAAAAAAAAAACAAAAAAAAAAACAACATTGTAAATGATGGCTGTTTCATGAAGTCAGAAGCAGGGAGGCTCTAGGTAAACTATGGTCAAGAAGATGAGCATTAGAAGCTCATGTCTAATCCCCTGCAGAGTCAGTGGAGAACAGGATGGACGAGGAGCTCCTAAACTGGGCTTGATTTCTAAACATATTTATTTTTTCTTATTCCTGTCCCTAAAGACATAGAAACTTAACCTCTTAAAACCTGCCTGCCCAAGAAAACACCATGTCTGTCTAGTTTTTGCAACTGGATACTCCAGCACTCTGCAGACTTCCTAAAATTTGCATTTGCAGCAATAAGAAATGCCCTCAATTAAGGCAGAGTATCCACAATGGAATAAAATACATCACCTGACATGAAAATAAAGATAGCCCACAAAGTTGCCCATCTTGGTCAGACTCTGAAAACTGCTAAATCACCCTGTCTTATCCCTTTACTCAGTTTCTATGGTAAAAGGGTCATGTAGATGGACACACTAAGCACCCAGATTTGTAGAGCAATCCAGTACACTTAGTCATTAACACCAAACTAGCTAGAATGTGAAACCAACGTCAAATTCAGGGACCCAAGCAGTAACACATAGCTTTACAAATTCAAGCTATTCAGTGCACCGATAATGTAGCCTGCAATCCAGAATAACGAATGTTTATGTACATACAGGACAAAAAAACCCACCTCTTGCAAGCCTATCTGCACAGCATTCAGAGTGCCTGCATTCATTACTGCTTCTACCTTTAGGGCCATTCAGCTTCCAACTGGAGCTCATTTATCTTCACTGCATTCAGGTCCTAAAGCTGTTTGCAATTCTGTGGCGCTAGCAGCTGTCCCAGATTCCAAATCTTCTGCCAGATGTCTGCAAAGAGCAGTCCCATCCCACACAAATCTGATGTATGCTACCTTTTTTCCTCAACCACACACCTGTCAGTAGATCTATCAACAAGTGCAGTAATAGATTTTTGTATGCTTTTGCAATTGCCTCTGTGTAAAACCTCATCCCTTAAGCATAAATACAGATTGTTCTGTGAATCAAGCCAGTCTGGTCTACAAATTTTTTTTTTAAACTCACAAAATTAGAATTACTTTTGATGACAATGATATTAAACAAGACAGTAAACATATTGATTCACTCTGTGCTATGTTTTCTGGACAACTTTGCATTAGAAACTTATTGCAGGCAAGGAACACTTCTTTTTCTTCCCTGCATCTCACACAAGTAAGCAAAGCCATCATATATATGTAAGTGAAGCCTTCACATGCTCACCCTCTCAAAGGACCCCTCAGAAACCTCTTCATACAAGTTACTCTTGGGACTGGTTGTGATAATTTCCCAATCTCTAGGGACTTGTCTTCACTATTTACTCTTCACTACCCCTTCATGGTACCCTTGTACCATGATCAACACTCTTCACTTGAATCAGGAATGCCAATATCCTATTCAAGCCAATACAGCCAATTTAAAAGTTTTTTCTTCTGGTTTTAAATCAGCCAACTTGAAGGCACTGTACAAACAGGTAATTCTGGCTGTTCCTGGAAGGAAAATCAGCATCTCATCTGCTAAGCCAAGGGGATGATTAGCTCCAATCGCTCAGTTAGTGACTCTCCCCCAACAACTGTGTTTTCCTTTCAAATCCAAAGGCATAGCCTGAGCAAAATGGGGAGCTACCGGAGCCATGAATCCCTTAATAGCTCAGAGGGAGATATTTCTACCCAAATGCTTCATTTGTTATTAGACACATAAAAATTTGAATTAAATATTGCCCACTTGCTTTGCATTTATTGTATCACCATTTAACTACCATGTATATATTTATAACTTACATGTACGTGAAGTTCAACACTGGTTTTCCTTAAAAATACTTTCCTGCCACTTTTCCAATTGAACAGACCACATCTTTTCTACAAAATTTCTGCTTTATCTCAGGGCAGGGAGAGGATATTTCTTCTTTCCTGTGAAATTCACAACCCGCTTTCCGAGATGTTTTTCAACCTGTTGTCAAAACTGCCTGCATAAGAAATGATGCTTAGGAAGAATCTGCAGTAGTAAAACTCAACATGCTTGCACAAGTGATAAAATGAAATTAAAAAAAAATCCAGGGGGGAAGGGGGATGACAGGAGTAAAAAGTGCATGAAATACATGTTGAAGTCACCCAGCTAGTCCTTTACTGGTGATAAAATGTGTTGTAGAAGTGACAAAGTACATGTTACCATTTTACAAAGGCCTAAAGCATTTTAAAGTTGAGATATAAAAGCATCATCATATGGACAAAAAGTTATTTCACATTATGGACAGAAAGACACTGGAAGCTTTATTGCCACGTGATAAATGCTAGGAACATATAAAGAGTTTAAGAAAACCTCTCTTGTGTTTCCAGCCAGCACAATTTCTTGATCAACTGAGTCATCACCTAAGCCCACAGTTTGTCACTGGAAAACACAAGCAAAACGGGTAAGAACCTAAAGCAGTTTGGTGGCTCAATAGTAGTACAAATCACTCCTGAAGCCATTAAAAGCACTTTCCAAAACCCTTTCATGCCATCACTCTGCATAAATAAAGCTGTTACACCAGCTGGAGTGCTCTGGGCTCATTCACCCATACAACACCTCATGTGAAAGCCAAGCCGAATGTGCTTATAGTAGAAGAAAGTAATCTGATTTACTTCCAGATTTAACAGAATTCTGAAAGGGATCCAGCAACTCATAACCAGCCTCAAGCATAACGTAGACGTTTTCCATGAAATAAAAACATGTCAAAAGAATAAATAACACACTACATTAATACTACTGTTCAGCAGTTGGGGGAAAATCTGATACAGTCCTGGTTTTGAGAAATAAAACAGCTCAGGGGAAAAACTATTTCTCTGAACCAAGTATGAGTATACAGTAGAGGTATTCATGCTGCCCAAATGCAAGCTGAGTCCTCCAGAGAGAGCTGTTAAGCACCAGAGCCTAATTCAGACGTTCAGTGGCCTTTCAGAGGAGCTTCTCCCTTCCTTGAGCACACGGACCCCTAGCAGATGACCAAAATGCAGCGGTCAGCATGCCAAGACCCCATTTCCTCTCCTGTTGAGAGAGACCGGTTACTATTTGTTGAGTTGGTGGTGTATTGACAAAGTGCAGAGCAGAAGCTCGTAAGCTTGCCACCATGCATGCTGCACTGCACGAAAGCGGTACCCTTATGACCCAGTGGCTCGAAACTGCAGAGGACAACGACATCAGTGTTCAGCATTGTGCACCCGGGGAAGAAGCCTACCCAAACATGTTAAACTGAAGCCGTAATGGCCTTGCCTTGTTTCCTTTTTGCCCAAAGCTTGTGATCAGACTCCCACAAAATTATTACATAGGTCTTCCACCAGGAAAAACATATTTATGGTCACAGTTGTGTGCTGACTATACAACCCACTATAAAATCAGAAAAAAATCCTGCAGGCTTTAAATACTTAAACATCTGTTTCCAAAAGAGACTTTTTATAAGTTTGTAAAAATGCTCAATATATTTGAATATGCAACGATTTTTTTATTTAATTAAGTCTTTCACCAGAAGCCTTTACTATGCTTGACCAAGGAAATACCACATTTGGTAATGACACAGTTTCCAGTAAGAAATGCTGTCTTGGTTTGAGGTAAAACTGGACCAATTTTGTTCAGTAACTTTGCTTCTTAGCTGGGCCTCTTCTAACTACTGAAATTAACAGCATATTGTGCAGACAATGTTCACTCTCTCAGAGTGATAAGACCTCTCCTATGCGGGAGAGGCTCTTGCTTATACTTATCGCTATAACAGCCAAGGCCAACCAACTTTGTTGTTTGCCACGTTGGAGGGCCGGAAGCGGAAAAGCTCAGTGGGGTCCCGCCTGCAGGGAAGAGCAGACAGGCCAGGTGACCCAAAATTGACCAACAGGGTATTCCATCCTATCTGCATCATGCTCAGTATAAAAGCTGAGGGTCAGATCCCTCTCTCTCTCTCTCTCTCTTTTTTTTCCTCTCTTTTACACTCTCTCACTCTTTCACTCTCTTCACTTCAATCATCTGCCTTTGGTCCCAATCCTGAAGGCAGACCCGGAATCCAGTTCCCGTCCACCACTGAGTCCAGCCTGGGACTGCCCCAGTGCCAGCCAGTGATTATCATCTTGGGAGCTTGATACGGTTTTGTATATATTTCATTATTTCCTTGTATGTTATTATTAATATCTCATTAAAGTAGTTTAGTTTCTTCTAAACTCTTAAGTCTCTTTTTCCCTCCTCTGCCTCTCTTTTTTGAAGAGGGGTAGAGGGGAGCATCTGTCGGTCCCATCTGGGGTCCCCCATGTCCCCAGTGGCCAATTTGGCCTAAACCACGACAAATGCTCATATCATCAAGAAAAAAAATAAATAAATATCGCTTTATGTACTGCTGTTTAGAAAACAACAGATTCCTTGGCATTCTTGTGAAGATCTAACAGGTCATGAAGCATGACTGTATAGTATCCAGACTCAAACATCCTACAGTGTTTTAATCTTTAAGGTCCCTTCCAACCTAAACCATTCTATGATTCTTCCTTCACAAAATATTTTTAAAGTTATAGCAAAACTTTCAAACTTGCTTAGGTTGCTATCTCATTTCTCTTTGTGCAAATACTTGAACCACTAAAGGATCCCTGGAGAAACTCTATCTGTGCTGAACAGCAGTCTAGACACTGTCTGCCCCTGTTTGACGACAGCCCTCCCAGTTTTTCAAGATGCAGTACTTCTGTCTTTAGATAATTGATAAAACCACATGTATTCTGTGAACAGCTATCAGAAATACTGTGATACAGAGATGTAGACATATTGCTGCCACAGGTAAGTCCTCATTTTATGTCTGGCTAAAATATAAGTATTGTGTATGCTGCATGAAGACAGACTAGGGTTGCTTTTCATAGAAGACACCTTTAGACCAAAAAAAACCTCTGTTAGATGCTGTTGTGTCTGCAAAAATAAACTGCTTTTCCCACTGTAACTTATTTCACAATGAAAACTAATTACTCACTTGTTTAGAAGCATGAAAAAGCATTATCTGTGGAATCTGTACTTTTTACTATTGAAGGAGACAGTGGAAAGCATCAGTTCTCCTGTTCTCATCCTTGCAGCGTTTGCAAGGAGAGAAAGCAGAAATACTGCCAAAGCAGCCCTCCGGTCTGCACCGATCTCAATATACCATCAGAAATAACACTCCAAAATAACTTTTACAATCTGAGCAGGACTGAGAGACATAAGACTCAGATCCTTTTTTAAAATTAAGACATCAAGAGGTAGAATTTGTCAGTGAAAGACCAGCAGAAAGAAGGGCGTGTTAAATAATACATTTCAGATCATTCAAACTGAATGCTGCCTGAAAGATTTTGACAGGTCCTCTCACTAAATACAAGGCTCCCAATAAAGCAGCACAGCAGAGCGCACTACTGCACCAGGCAAACAGGGAGACTGGGTATTAGATTGCGCTTCCCTTGGAGAACATCCTATACTCCTCATATTCCTTTCTTGGCTCCTGAGTCTCAAGTAACTTTAGATTATGCTAAACACGGAAAGCAGCTTTTATACCCATATCCGACAGTAGTATACAGTGTACCCATGGCGGGAAAAGACCTCTAAAGAGGAAATAATGAGCATCCCCCAGGAGTTTTTCCTTGCTGAGCATGCTCGAACTTCGCACACTTCCCCAATGACAACCCAACGTCTCCCCACAGAGTGGGCGAGCACGCACCAGACTGGGAACAGAGGAGCCCAAGACGCCTTTCATTTCCATGGCTGCCCAAACTGGAGCAGGTCCAGGCCCTGGAGTGGGTCCAGGCCCTGGAGAGGAAAGGAAGGAGCCCATCTTTCCTGCGCTAGCCATGGCAGGGCTGCCGGCACCCGGGCAGTGAGGCAGCGGAAGGCATGCATCTGGAGCGCAGCGGGGACAGGTGCCAAACCCGAGGAAGGCGAAGGAGCAGACTGGGACAAGGGCCCAAAACAGGAGGGAGAGAGCAAAACGGGCAGGGAAGGGAGCCAGGGATCCCGAGGCAGTGAACAAAACAAGGCAGGGAAAGGGAAAAAGGCGACTGCATGTGAGAGAAAAACAGCATGAGGCTGGGTCAGGCATGGTGTCTGGTCTCCAACAATGAGTCTAGTAGGGAGGAGAAGCCACAGGTGAAAGAGAGTAAGAATCCAAGAACTGGATACAAGCCCCAAAAAGTCCAAAAGGATTGTCAGGAAGGCAAGACAAGAGAGAGGAAAAAGTGCTCTTCAGAGGACTAAATCCATTTTCTCCCAGAACTGGGACCTAAAGTCAACAGTCCTGTCCTCCACATGTGCAACAGTGCAGGTGCCTCCCCCTCTCATGGTGCAGAGCCACACAGAGGAGCACGACGGTCTGCTGCCACTGCCACTCACTTCTCTCACCCCAGTGCCAGAAATCACCAGTGAGGGTGTCAACTTTACAGCTGCTATGGCAGCTTTCATTTTCAAAAAAAGAAAAAAAAAAAGAGAAAATCCATTCTAAGTAAGAGAATATTGCACACCTTACAGGAGGGGTTAAGAATCAGGAACTGGTTGTGTTAAAGCATGCCATCAAACCACAAGCTACCCTTTCTTGTTCTTGCACACCATAACCTTCACAGATTTCCCTCCTTGGCCCTGCCACAGACCACTCTGCCTCGTTCACCACACAGGGAGCACAGCCAGTTACAGGGAAGGCACTCAGGATTTCTTTTTTCCTCCCTGTTCTATCCTTAAGGCTTATTAACTACCTGTACTCTGCTGTTACGGCAGAATTAACAACTATCTTTCCACATTTTCCATATGGCAGGCTGATTTCTTCCTCAAAAAGTACTTACTCTACCTTCACCACACCCTTGTAAGAGAAGCAGGCATCACAGTATCCTTACTTCCTATACGGGGAATTACAGACAGAAAACCCAGCTCCTCAAGACACGTAGATATTGGCTCCCCTGGGATTTGGAAGTCTAAATCCATTAATTGATCCAGATCAAACAGACTGAAGCCCAAAGCAAACCCACTGATTCTGTATTCCCAAACCGAAACTCTTGGGGACAATTCTTCAAGTACTTCACGTCCTGTAGCTTTCTTTACCCATGATTACAGATCCTTTTACTACAGACTGCACCCAGGAGCATGAGGCTTTCTGAAAATTAGCTCACAGATACCAAGTTTTGTCAAGAGTTTAACTATTCTCTGCATGTTTAAGCCTCTTCTAACAACACAGGGAACTCTGTCAAGAATTTAATCCAGTTCCTTAAAAGCAGGAGGCCATCAGCTCTCTTCAGCCACCCTCCTCTTCCAATATCTGCAAAAATATCTGCACCTTTCTCACAGACAATGTAATACACAACAGTGCATTGCTGTAGGACGACAACTACCATATCCAACAAACAAGATGGAGATCGTGAAAGGGAGAGAAATGTAACTAAATAATTAAAGATTGCATCATAAGTCACAAAAAGGGAGAATTACAGCTTTTCACTGTGGACTTTTGCTTTGCAACATTAATCGTGTTCTTTAAATAGAATCTAATCTATAATTATATTTGAAGTATTAAGATGCTTTGACTTCCTGAGTGAACATTAAAGAAAGCAAGTAACATGACTGGCACTACCTCCAGAGTCCAGAAAACAGTACCTTCATTTTCATCCTTCCTGAATATGAATACTCTGATTCCTACAAGGTCTACAAGGGAAGCATTTGCCTTCAAATACCACCTCGTTATCCAGACAAAACAAACAGCATACAACTTGATGCTTTTGTCACTGCTTTCACCTTTCCCCCAGCTTTTCTGTTCCTGTAGGTGCACACAGCAACCTAAGAGCTCCTCCATATACACTCCCTCATCTCTTCCCTATCTCTGCTTCTAGCCATCCACCACCCCCAGACACACACCCACCCCGTCTCAGTCTCTGCATCTTTCCACAGAGGAAGTGAGCACCCATGCAAAGCTCTGGGCATATTTCAGGAGCATACCCACATCAAGCACGCTGGTGCGCCCTGAGCGGTGTCAGGGAGCAAGGAAGTGGTTGGAAGGGTTGGAAGGAACAAAGATGGATGTAAAATGACAACGTTTAAAACAAGTGTTGGATTGATGGGAGGGGAAATAGATGATCATCTACTGTGCATTGATGTAATATTATGCAAGCTGATTTATTTTATGTAAATTCATGCATAGAATATTTCCAGGGGTTTAAATCATTACAGCAGAAGGGAGGTCCGCTTAAAGAATATGCAAAGATCTGCCAGGTATGGAAAATCTTCCCCTCTAGCAGCAGACAGGATTATACTTTTGAAGGGTCACTAATATGGCCTGGCTCTGCAATCTAGGCTGGCTGGCATGAAGCAGTCTGCGCTTCTCCTTAAGGAGCACACGACCGTACACAGATGGTAGTCATCCTTTCATCCCTGGGGGCCTCTAGGAACTCCTTCAGCTTCAGTTTGGGTTGGGAAATTGAAAATCACTGAATGGGAAAATACTGCATGGCTACTCCTTACAGCCAGGGAGCCCTGTATTTTGTGGAAATCCCAGTGTGCATCCTTCAAAAGGATGGCACGCTCAACTCTGCTCCAAGAGGAACAGAGCAGTTCTTCAGAACAACAACACAACAGCCACCCCAATGCTCCCATGTCCCTGCCCCAAATACTCTGTCCTGTGCTGGTGATGAACAGGCCAAGGCAGGTCCCTGCTCTGTGGAAGGCTGAGGCACGTTTCCCTCATCTGTACTCGGGGGCTGCTTTTCTCCTGCTCTCCAGCTGTTAAAGTCAGGCACATAAATACTGCAGAATATCACACAGAGGAACAGCAAAGTGTAGGCACATGTTACAGCTACCAAGTGCAATGCAGCATGCAAGCAACAGAAAAAACTTCGTAGCAAAACATCAAAAATTCAACTGTCAGGCTATATCTGACCCTTCTACCCCTCACACACACTCCTGGATACGGTTTAATCTCTTCTGAATAGCAGTTCCTCCCTTAAGTTGTCCTAAACACATCTATACTGTCCAAACAGACAAGAAGAATCGCTATCCACTGTCCTATCCATCCTGTACCACCTTCTTCCTAAAGATACAAATTTTGTCCACTACGGTATATGGAAAAAGAAACCACAACTCTGATCTGTTCAGAAACATGGGAAAATTTGAAAGTATTTACAACCAGTAAATAAGCCAAGAAAGTAAAGGAAATAGCAATACTCTGCAGCCATTTACTAACATACTTGCACCCTGACATCACATCAGCCCTTCTCCATTTAGTCTCCACAGAGAAAGGTTAGGGCACCCTGACCACAAAAGCAACAGCAGGAAGAAAGAAAAGGCCTGGTACCAGTAGCAACACATACAAATCAATAAACTTACCGCAGCTTCTCTTGGGCACTCAAATCCTTGGTCATGAAAAATGGATTGGCAGAACCGACAACTTGTTTGCCATACAATCTGCTAAGAGACCACACAGGATTTTTCCCCCATTGCAATTCAACCTGGAACACTTTCTGTTCGCTCCAAAACTTGTCATTAAAAGACATGAATTGATAAGTCTGCTGTGGGGCTCTTTACTTACTTTCCAAGATAAACAGGCACAGTGCAAACCTCAGGAGCTGCATGCCGAATACAGGCCCTGTAACACAGTATCTCCCCTCTTAGCTTTTGGCCCATCAATTCAACAGGAAGCAATGCAGGAAATCCAAGGCATCGGTGTGATTCCAATCCATGCCCTTCCTGTCTGGGGAGAGAGATCTAAAAGTATCCGGAACTCCTGCTAACAGAAACAGTCAACACCTCTGTTGAAGGCGAGGGGGAGGGAAATTCAACTACCCAACCCAAAGCTAAACATAGTTTAGCCGGTACACATCAGAAGAGAGCATATTAACTGCCAAGCAGCGTTCCACCTCCATTTTTCTGACATACATAGACAAACAGCACTGCAGTCGGGAGGCAGTGAAGCCATGCCCGAGCAAGCTTTAAGCGTGCCAGCCAGGGCTGCATAGCTGTCCTGCTGTCCCAGCGAGGATACAGAGATGAGGAAGCAGTGGTCACCCAGTTTGCCTCCCCTAGCTCCTTGCTGCTGCAGCCCAGGCGCTGTTGTACACAAAGGAGTAGTTTAAAACTCATCCTGCTAGTTACAACCATGATCCTTAACCTGTTTGCAACATCCCAGCTGTGGGGGTTGCAGGGGACACAGTAAAGCAGCCAGCCTGACTGCGGAAAAGAAGCCTGTTCAAGCAGCAGCACAGGTGGCTAAAGGCACATCATCATACATACGCTGCCCATTTCCCCTGCTGAGCACAAAGCAACGTCAAGGTTATAATTTTCAAAGGTATCCCCAGGATGGTGCCTTACACAGCTTGGACTACTGCACTGGCTTGTAATACGCTACAGTCGACCAGAGCAGCACACTCAAGTGTAAGAGGCAGAAGCAGGAGGTAATAGCCTTGGCACACATCCAGGGAAGTCACTGCAGTCACTCCCCCGTGTATTAAATACTATGATGAACTTTCCTTTTCCAAACAAAATGTCAAACAAATTTGCTTGACCTGTCAATCAGTAAATCCATAACAACAAAAACATGCAAACACAAAAGGAAATTCCAATTAGTTAGAGAGCTGGGGGAGGGAGAGAAGGGAAGAGAAGATTCTTTCCTGTATCTATTTTTAGGCTATGTAAGGCTGTCTGAAACCATGGCAATGAACCTGCTATAAATCCCCTCACCAGCTCGATGTCTTGTTTCCTTATAGACAAGAATAAATGAGTGCATACTATGGATTAAATGGTCTAAACCAGAAATGAATCAACTAGCAGGCTACTGGAAATGCATTTGTCAGTTATGAAAAATGCTGGTTAAGAGAGGCAGCAGTAGCCGATCAGAGAGACCAAGTGCTCAACAATCTTATACCTGGTAAGAGATCTTTTACTGTCCTAATAAACAGCACTGAAGTGGGATCGGCCCCCAGACTGCATCTCTCCACCACCACCACCATCATCTGCTTCTGGGGGTATTTTGACATCAACGGCTGCACCCTCAGTGCCCAGACTTGTTCTGGCTGTGGAGGTCCATGCCCCCACACCTCATCATTACCTTTCCTCCACCCCATCAGCAGAGCTGTTTGCCAGGTTGCTCTCTAAGACTGTCCAGCGCTGGGGTCCAGGCTTGAAGGAACAGCTGACCTGGCAGCGCTGAGACAGCAGGTACCAGGCACCTGAAAGGCTGCAGTGGCTTACCCAATTGTTTTGGCTAACTGTACACAAAGCTTGCAAGAAGCCTGGCATGCCTTCCTGCACCAAGGGAGAGTTTCTGAAAAAGAAATGGCGAGCTTGTGCTTACTGTGGCACAAACATCATTGCATGAAACAAAAAAAATAAATAAATGTCTAATCACTTTTTTATACCTGCTATACAGCTACACTCAAATATAATTGCCATCAAAGAAAGAAAAGATGTCAGGATCCAAAAGTCCTTCCAGGCTGATGGGGAACACCCTCTCAGTCTCCCCACAAGGACTGTAAGTAAAAACTTTGCTATGTATTCTGACTGGTTTAAAAGGGGAAAATACCACCCTCACATTTATCCTACCCTATGATTTAAATACGGGGTTATCCCACACTATTCAATATTGTATGAAGAACGAGAGCAACCACCTGGTAAAACTGTGGCTCAAAGATGTTTGCTTCACCTATATGCATTTTTTCTAGTGCTTCTTATTAAAAAGGAGATAAGGGAGAGAAGGAAACAAGCAGATTTTTTTTTTAATGTATACTCCCTTGGCTTTGGAAAAAGTGACAAAGCAAGAAAGTGGGGAAAAAAATACTTTAGTTCTTTTGCCATTTAAATGAGACTGAAATCTATGCACAGCTGAAAATCTGGAGATTTCAATGCTTACTAAGCATCAACAATTTTAAAGAAACATTTCAGAACTAATATAAGGTGACCCGCTTGGTGGATGAGGGAAGAGCTGTGGATGTGATCTACCTGGATTTTAGCAAAGCTTTTGACACAGTTTCCCACAGCATTCTTCTGGAGAAACTGGCTGCTCATGGCCTGGACAGGTGTACTCTTCGCTGGGTAAAAAACTGGCTGGATGGCCGTGCCCAGAGAGTGGTGGTAAACGGAGTTAAATCCATTTGGCATCCGGTCACAAGTGCTGTTCCTCAGGGCGTGGTGCTGGGGCCAGTTCTCTTTAACATCTTTATCAACGACCTGGATGAGGATGAGTGTACCCTCAGTAAGTTTGCAGATGACACTAAGCTAGGTGGGCGTGTTGATCTGCTTGAGGGTAGGATGGCTCTCCAGAGGGATCTGGACAGGCTGGACCGATGGGCCGAGGCCAACGGTATGAGGTTCAACAAGGCCAAGTGCCAGGTGCTGCACTTGGGTCACAACAACCCCATGCAGCGCTACAGGCTTGGGGCGGAGTGGCTCGAAAGCTGCCCAGCGGAGAAGGACCTGGGGGTGTTGGTGGACAGTCGGCTGAATATGAGCTGGCAGTGTGCCCAGGTGGCCAAGAAGGCCAACGGCATCCTGGCCTGTATCAGGAATACTGTGGTGAGCAGGACTCGGGAAGTGATCATCCCCCTGTACTCGGCACTGGTGAGACCCCACCTCGAGTACTGTGTTCAGTTCTGGGAATGTCGCTACATGAAAGACATTGAGGTGCTGGAGCGTGTCCAGAGAAGGGCAACGAAGCTGGTGAGGGGTCTCGGGGACAAGTCTTATGAGGAACAGCTGAGGGAACTGGGGCTGTTTAGCCTGGAGAAGAGGAGGCTGAGGGGAGACCTTATCCCTCTCTACAAATACCTGAAAGGAGGTTGTAGAGGGATGGGGACTGACCTCTTTTCCCTAGTGACAAGTGATAGGACGAGAGGAAATGGGTTCAAGTTAAGCCAGGCGAGGTTTACGTTGGATAGTAGGAAAAATTTTTTCACTGAAAGGGCTATCCAGCATTGGAATAAGCTGCCCAGGGAGGTGGTGGATTCGCCATCCCTGGAGGTTTTTAAAAAAAAGGGTAGACGTGGTACTTGGGGATATGGTTTAGAAGTGGTTTTGTCAGGTTAGGTTAATGGTTGGACTCAATGATCTTAAAGGTCCCTTCCAACCTTAACGATTCTATAATAATAACTTCCATTAACACCTTTACACTTGCTGCTGAATTAACTCATTCTGTATTCTTACATGGTTGGCGGTATCAAATTCATTCTGGTTTTTAATCCTCTACCATGCACACTAGATTCGTTGCCAGTCTATCCTGCTTTGGAGGACTGAAACATCCTATAAGGCTCTGCTCTGCCTTCATGACAGCTTTGCTTGGTATGTGGGGGAGGAAGACAGAAAACATACCTATCTCAAGACAGTTAATTAGGTACCCAGCTCTTTAAAGATCGACATCACAATTATATTTTGATTCTACATGCTATGAAGTTTTTTACACTTGCGTGTATCAGGAAGAAGGGGGAAGGAACATCTGTAAGTCTATAAAACTGTTACTCAGCAACATTAAAGGAAAAAAAACAAACCCACCAAACACATAAAGGCAAGAATGCTGAAAAAAATCATTAGAAAAAACACATTAGAAAATGCAAGATTTCTTCTCTGCATGGGCCACAGAGGACAGGTAGCCTCTTTTGCTCAGCGCGGTTACAGCGCACACACCACCCAGGCAGTATCAGCTTCCCGGCATTGCTAAGCAACACCACGCCACATTACCTCAATTGATTCAAGGGAGGGAAGTTGATTCAGAAGCCACTGAAAAAGGCAGAAGCTAGATAAAAATGGTTGCACAAACCTCACACACACGCCAGGATCCTGCACAGTCAGAGCAAAAAGCAATTAAGGAAAACTCTAGTACACGCATGCTCACAAACTGAAGCAGAATAAAAAATATCCACTTACAGAAGGACAGAAGAAGCGGAGAAATGAAGCAGGTAAGAGAGGAAGAATGCTGTCTTACCTCAGGTGTTCTGAGACTAAAACGATGAATTAAATCTTTCTTTCCATGGAGTAAAAACCAGAAAAACAGCCAGAAAGCCATTAGAGACACAGGAGCATAAGTCTGATCCACACCAAAAATAGAGCTTGCAAACAATTGATGATTTTTGTTACAAATATTGAAGATCAATGGCAGGAATGAATATGAAACACTGAATTTTGGACAGCTTCAAAATCAAAATGTACATTAACTCTTCTGAACAACATCATCTTCACGCTGATCCGAATTTGAATAGTTGCATTAAAATCTTGTTATGAATATAATCCAAAACAGAACAGTATATACTAATATACTAAATAAATCCATTATCTATGCAAAAAATTGAAAAAGCTCAACCATGTAAGTGTATTTTAATTGAAAGTGAGGTTTGTTCTGAGTGATAAGAACTAGAAACAATTGCATTCAACTACACCTTCCAAGCAAATAATTCATCCAATAAAAGCCAACATATATATATGCCATGGCTTCTGGACCTGCTTAAGCCAACGTAAACTAGGACTGAGGCAGAAAAAGGTGCTCCCCCATGGCTACATATTCCTGCCTTCCAGCAGCCTCCTCCTTTCCAGCTCCTGTTTCACACATGAGAAGCACTCAGGGCAGCAACACAGGAGAAGGAAGGTCTGCCCGCCTACTCAGCAGGGCCAAGTGACAATGCAAAAAAATTGGCCGCCACTCTCCTAAAACTCAGGAAAATGCAAGGTGTGTACAGGAGCAAGATGACTGTCAAAAACACGTCACCATTAGATCAGACTTTAGGACCAACAGCAGGCTACCAGAATTTGATTCTTATTCACCCAGGAATTTTAAAGGCACTCCAACACGCAACCATAGAACTATTAACCATGCCGCCTAGCTTCCCTCTAAGCCAAACTTAACAAGATACAAAAAGCTGAGGATGTGCTGCCAGTTTCAAGAAAAGGGCTCCAGGGAACTACAGGCTGGCAGCTATAGGCTCACCCCTACACTGAGAAAATTGATAGAAATTGTAAGAACAAATTAGCAGGTATGCAAATAAACATGATATAGGAGTGCCATCATGGCATGGCTTCTTTTACAACAAACTTCCCATGACATATATGGGTAAGTGTAGTATGTATGATATATAGCGTGCTTAGATCTCTAACAAAGCTTTGACAATGTCTCTCACCACACGCTTTCAAAGAAATTGAACTGTCATGGAATAAGATGGAAGGTCCTTCTGTGAATTAACAACTGGTTAGATGACAAGAAACAGCACAGGAATAAATAGCCAGTTTTCACAACAGCTCTGGTTTTACATTTGTGCTACTCAATATATTCATCATTTAATGTGGAAAATGGAGCAAGCAGCAAGATGATAAAGTTTGCTGGTGATTACAGAATCAAGAGAACTAACTGCAAAGAGCGGCAGATAGATTTGCCAGGTACTTATACACACACAACACAAAGTAATAGCCAATATAGGGAATGGAATCCCTGGAGTCCCTGCAGTTTAATTAAAGTGAGGAATCACTCACTCACAGATGGCAAAGCTCAGTGCCCATAGGGAGAGCAAAGGGAATGTTGGGAGTGAGCAGGTCAGGGAAACCCAACGCAACACGGAATGCCACTGTACCACTGCAAATCCTTGGTGCAGCCTAGGGCTGCCGCTCTGAGCAACCCTCAGAGAAGGATATAGCAGAACAAGAAAAGGTTCAAAGAAGGGTGACAACAGTGAGAGGTCTGGAGCAACTTTAACCTAAGGAGAACTAAACAAACAAGTGCTCTTAGATTAGAAGGGGAGATAGATGAGATAATAGACATAAAAGCATGAATGGTATCATAGAGAAAGCAAATAGGAAACCATGTCTCAGAATAAATGAATTAGTCGGTATAAAATGAAGTTTATCAGGCAGCTTGTTTAAAAACAAGAGGAAAAGGAGGTACTTTTTCCATACTACAATTAACTGCAGAACCCATTGTCACAGGATATTGTGAAGGCAAAAATTTAAAACAGAATAACGCATGATTAGATGTATTCATGAAAGAAGGTCTGTCAAGGACTGTTAAACAAAGGTGCAGACCTGACTTTCTTGCTCCAAGTCCTTGAACTGCCAAAAGCCGGGAGACATCACTGGCTTTACTAACACTTTTTCCCCCCTAAGCATTACTACTAACCATTATTAGAGGTAGGATGCTGGGCTAAACCACATCTCTGGCTGGAAATACCAGGGCTAAATTCCATGTTACATGCCCAGGAATCTTCAGCAAGATGTGCAGTTCTGGGAAGCCCCAGCTTTTGATGTCCATCTCCTAAAGCATTACCTCTTCCGCTCTCTTCTTGAGAGTTCCCCCCAGGCTGTGCAGCAACATCCGTAAGCAGTACCTGCTGAAGCCACAAGACAGACAGGTTTGCTTCCTATTAGAGAACTGCACTTGATTAAGAATGTTCCTGTTACATGAGCACAGCTGCACTACATGTTTCTAGACTTTAGGTGTGGCAAACCTGTAATTTTGCCTACATTAAACAGTTAGATTAACCTACTTCTGTTGCGTCCTGGTACTAAAAACCTCGTTAGAGCTGAGTTATACAAGAAGAGCTCCTGTCCCCGACTTTAAGTGGCTGGGCGCAATTACGGTCCTGTGCTACTGAATTTGAAAGTCATTTGAGAAGTTGCACAGCTTCTGAAAGGCAGTAGCAGAAGGGGATGAGGAAGATGAAGGAGGAAGAGGAAAGAGGCCACACTACTTCTGCAGGGATTCAGAAGCTGATCATTAAGGGAAGGCACTACAGACAACATTAAAGCTTGTTCTGCCTTCATATTCCCTGCCACTCACACAGCTCTCCTCCCAAGAACCTCCTAAAATGGTTGGCAGGCAAACTATGAATCTGGGAGATGTCAAGAAAATGGCCTCTTGATAAAGATTTATGAGGCACTAACAGATTTATGCAGCCACTCATAAGGTGAGATATATGCCCCCTTGCATAGCCTTAGCACTACATTATAAATACAATTATATTTTGTGCCTAGCAGCTAACCTGTTGGATTTCTCACCTGTTGTTAAAAACATGCTTCAAGTCTCTTAAAGAAAGTATATAAACTTTGGTTCCCTTTCAGAAATACTAAGTGAGCTTCCAGTAAGAAGCGAATTTGCATTTCCCAGTATCACCCACTTTTAGCTCAAGTACGGAGAAAACATTTAAAGCTTAGGTATGTTATTTCTCTTGGGAGAAACTGATAGAGCTGAAACCCAGAGAAAAATCCTTCCCCTGGGAAGTAGGAATCAGTCATGCAGAAACTTCCAACTTGCAATCTCTTTCCAGAAAGCAGCCTGCTCAACAAGCTCTCTCTTGCCTCGTGCACTCTCTCTCTCACTACTTCTTACACTTTTCTATTATGTTCTGCACACGAAGTTTCACAAAAAAACACCCAAAACACAACCAATAAACCAATCTGTTCTAACACTATATTGGGCTCAGCTGCCATTTCAGCTGCCTTGTAACTTCTACCACAGGTGGTGGCTTTCCTGCTCTGCACAATCACTCAAAGCCACAGAAGCTGGAGGAGATCACCTTCATCCACTGTCTAGGTTCTCAGCTGTACAGTGCTGACCCACAAACCTCCACATAAAACCACAATTGGTTCCCACTGGCTCCTATAATAGACTTGCAATGGAACAGTTGCCCACATTTTCCTTCCTGCACAGAAATAACTAACAATAACTCTTAGCATGATATGAAATACATCTGAGCAGCTTGTTAAACAACAAAGCTCAGTCACTGATGTGCCTTATGCTGTTGTGTGAAGAGGTCAACTCTTCCTTGAGATCTTAGCACCACTTGTCAGATGGCAGTAAGTCTGTTTGTGCTTATTTTATCATTTTCTCGGGCTTACTTGTCTCAGCTCAGTGATTATCCCACAAATTTCAATACTAGCACTAAGATGACTGATTCAGTGACTTGCCTCTACTTCTCCACTGTGATTTCAAAACAGTGCCAGGTATCTCACCAAAGTGCAACTCCATCCAGAGCACCAACTTCATGTAATTTCTGCCCTACCTCTTGTGATAACGCTGTGCTCCCACAACAATCCACCTTATCTACAATTTTAGCAAAAACATAGAAGCATTTGGACTACAGCTCTACTCTAGTCCTTGGTATGTCATTTGTCTTTGCGTGCCTCTGAACTCCCACTAATTCTGAGACCATTTCTTAAATAAAAGCACAGTTGCTTAGTTTTCAAATAGACAGAAGGATACGAGTCTCCATGAATGTTTCAGCGGTACTACTCTGTAATTTACCAGTGCTAGGTACAGATCAGAACATATGGCTCCAGATCATTTAGTAGCAGGTAATTTATTATTCTGGGGCTACCTTTAGCCAACCACTCCAACTGGACAGATATTGGCCATTAGAAGTCTTCACATGTACTTTCCTATAAACACCCAGAAACATGCTGATTCAGTCACAGGATCCATCACTTTTATGGCAAATATAAACAGATTTAGGAAAATGAGACCTCATCACTATGGTTAACTGTTTAGTCCAAATAGAAGATAATTCAAAACTATCTTATGAAAGGAAGAGGAGGCCATTTTTTTCCCCTCTCAGGCCAGTGGTCAGCATTACCTTATTCCATGCTCTTCTGCTTTCAACACTAACTCTTCCCCTTTTGTATGAAACATATATCCAGAAAGTCAGCCTTAACAACTTCCTCTGTGTTATAGACCCTTTGAAGTTAATGTTAAGATATATTTGTCCGTCCTGGGTTTTTTCAGCCCCTGAAATTCCTTTCATGTTTCCAATTTCAGCAGCTTATGATCCTGGTATTTTTCAAACAAACCCTATGAAGGAATGGAAACAACGCTGCACCAAGCTTCACAGCTTTCTGCAAGACCTCCTCACCAGCACCTCACTGCTTTGCCATAATTTCACACAGCAGTGATTTCACACTTTGCCCAGCATCAGACATACTCTTGAAAAGTTGTTCTTAATATTCCACTGCCTGGAAGGGGTATTTTGGGCATACTGCACTTCCTGCCCCCATTTGTTTCTATATACAGCCTCTAGACTTTGGTCCTCTAAACTGGTATGTGCTCCAGACTTCTTATCTACCGGGTGTCTCTGCAATCACCAACCCTCTTCTGCATTCAGGTTCAATTTGCAAGCCAAACTGCCGTAGCAAAGAATGCTCTCCAGGGAAATTTGCTAAACCCTTTTGGTAATAGTAATATGACATTCAGTGTCATATGACGACGTGTTTTTTAATATGCTTCTTTTTGTTGTTTGGGAATCATTCAGAGTCAAGAAGTCAGTCAATGAAGCCAAGCACCAGCAGAGCTCTAACTGCTCAGCACAAGCCTCTGTGTTCAGTCTCACAAGACCATTGTTAAGGAAAAAAAAAAAACCAAACAAAAACAACTTTCTGAGACTATTGTCTCACCTAAAAAGGGTATTTAACTACTCCCTCATTGAATCCAAATGTAAAGCTATTGTTCTTCCAGTTGTCTTTGGGAGTGTTTGTGACTACCCATAAATCAAAGATAAATATTCTCGAAACTACTGCCACCAGTATGACCATCCCTTCTACATCCAATTGCAGAAAGAAGAAGTGCGCAAGTTTTCATATTGTTAAAGGAGGTCAGCAGACATATCTATGCAAAGCAGCCAATTTCTGGTATCATGTAGTATCCAAGCAAAAAAATAAAAAAATCTCAATAATGTAAAGTTAAGGCTTGGATGTAACCACAAGGGGAGCAGCTGGGAGAAGGGAGGAGAAGGGCATGAAAAAACACTGCAAAGCCCCATCACGTCGTGTAGAATGTTTCTTTATCCTCCAACTCCACTAAGACCTGAAGGCAAAACAGCCTTGGACTACAGACAAAATGGAGCCTGAAGACTGGACTAAGCTGCTGACCACTCTGAAAAGGAAAGTTCAAGTATAGCTCTTTTCAGTTTTTTTAAGCATATATGAGAGATTGATTTTGAGGTTTTGCCCTTGCCTTTGCTGAAGAAGTCTCTCTAACTTTACAGGATAATGTAGCTCTAGACTTGAGGTATCCTTTAATCAGACTCACAGAAAAAGTCTCCCTAGTCTCTACAAAGGAAAATAAGAGTTTAGTAGCATGAAGCGATCTGCTGTTGCTTATGTAAATGACATTTTGCTATAACAGGTTTTTAAATAAACTGTCTGCTCCCTTCCTCAAAAAGTTGAGGTTATCACAGCAAGGAGACAAGTAGAAAATAAACATGCCCACAACAGTATACAGTTGCCAGGAATTGTGCTTGGGAGGATCTGCTTGTAGGTTATTTCTTATTTCACTGCAACACGTGAAATGGCAGGAAATTCAAGTTCACATGTGTACGGGACAGAAATCTCATCTTAATACACTACCAGCCACGTGCAAAGTAGTCTGCAAGGGAAAATGAGGTGAAAATCCCTCACACAGAGATGAGCATATCGAAAGTACACCTGAGGCACATACATCTCATAATCATTGTCCATTCCAACTGCAAATATTCTATTCTAACTTCTCGGACTAGGACCAGTAGCATCACAGGCCTTGTTTGGAAAGAACTGGCTATTTTTCTGCAGCAAAGCACAAGTAATAACAAAAAAACGCATCTTTCTATGCATCTGTCCTTCAACATTTAAGAGAGATAAAGTTGTGTTGTAGTCTGTGCCTTGGCAGTGTTCCTTTCGGCTCACCTCTGTGGCTGAATACATGCTCAGTCAGTACGTGAAACTAAGGGAAGTTAAAAAAAAAAAAAAAGACAGCATAAGACTATTTTTGAAGTATTTTTAAATAAATTTTACGGTCCAAATGAAAGAAAAATAAACCAGATGGCTTAAGTCATTACTGGAAAGTGAACACACTAGTAAGCACAAAACCCTACATTAAAATTGCTTTTGTTATTTTCCTCTAGAAGTTAATTTGGATTAGTTGATACATCTCAAAAACTCATTTGCAATTAAATATAGTCTTTACATTTACTTTAGTACCTCTTTTTTCATGACCAGCAGGTTAGAAAAATGTGTAAATATTGTTTAAGTGTTACATAGTCTTGTTTACATTTATTGCTTTTACACCTTTTGTCTTAGAAATTAGCAGTGGATTTGTTTCTTTATACTGAGATGCCAAATTTACCATGGCTTTCAATGCACTGCATTTGGAAGGAACTAAACTTAAACCACTATGGTGTCTTAAAAGTCACCCTAAAAACACATCAGAAAATGAAAAAAAAACCTTTACCACAAATAAGACTGCTATTTAAAAGAGAATGATTTATTACACAATAGAGAGATTAAGATTTGGTGACCACAATTAATTTTTCCATTCACTAATGGCCAAATTTACTGAAATATCAAGAAAGTCTATTAGGTATCTAAAAACACTAAGCCTGTGTGAGATACCTAATTTGCATGATGCCTTCAGTTAGATACCTGGAGTTCTTTGTGTGCTTCAAGGTTTCATGCACGTAACCCTAATTTTCTTCCATCTGATTATTTTGTTCATAGGTTAAAAGGGACAAAGGAAGAAGAAAAAGCTTTCCTACTTCCTGAGCTCCCAGATGAGTTCTCAGTCCTGAGTTTATTCAAAAAAGAAAATATTCTGTCTGCATCTGGTAGCTAAACTGAAAGCAAATACATTATGCAAAAGCTTTTCTGCTTCTCAAAAAATGAAAAGTACTTACACTTGGAAAAATGTAAAACCAGAACTTTATCCAGTGTAAAGACACTAAAATAGAGATCAAAAAAAAATGTAAATGGTAGCTCCCCTTCAGTTGCCTTATGTATTTTAAATGACTGTGTACAATGTTTACAATAAATGACAATACAAAAGGTGCATAATTTGACCTACTTAATTTGAGAAGTCACTGATACAAGTATTTCATTTAAGTCAAACTAGCCGGTACAGGTAAGGCCTCCACAGAAGTAGTTATGGTTCAAATTTAATTTGCCAGTTTATTCCTAACAAGAAGGTTTTTTTAAAAAAAGACATTTACATTATTTTTATCCATCCTGCTGTCAACCTGCTTATCATCCACAGCTTTGCTACTCCACAAGCTCTGTATTAAACACTGCAGCCCTCTCACATTACAGATTTTAAGTTAATGTTTCCAATTTGTTGCTTTCACACTGAAACAATTTTACTCAAAATCCTGGTGAAATACCAGCAGACCGCTGCCAGCATTCAGGACCTGACCTCTCATTAGTGTTTAACAAAAACACATCCAAGAAGTTCAAAATTTATCTGCCAGTTTCTCAGTGCTTTCATAGCTCCTCGTTTCAGGGACAGCACTCCAGGCTGCCCCAGCAGAGCCTGCAGACTTTCACGGGACTCCAAAGAAGGACACGCAGACACGGAGTGCAGCAGCCGTAAAACCAGCCTCAACCAGGCCACAGAATGAGACCGTAAATGAACGTTTTGAGTTACAGGAGATTCCCAAACCATCTATGAGAAAGTAGCCCCTAAGAATGCTGGAACACTTCAGAAAGAGGGATGTCTCCCCCTGCTTTGGAAAGAAATCTTAATGGTTTCTATGTTTCTACCTTTGGTTATTTTGTAAGGTTAAAAAAGTGAAAATACGGCTCAATTTCTCTTTTCCTACCAGTGGAGGCTGAATTTCAGGTTGCACACAGCTAAAGAACACCAACGTTTCTGGCTCACTGTGCAGACAGGGATGCTCTCAGCAAGATGATTATCCGGGAATCAAGCACAGAAGAAGCAGATGTTGGAAAAGAGTCCATTTACCTAAAGAGAGGCATGGAAGACCTTTCCCCATCCTGCCCCTCCAAGAAATGCCACCTGGAATATTTCTGCCTAAAAAAAAAAAGTGATGGCTCTGCAGAAATCAAAAGAAGGCTGTACAAAGGCAACTTACATCAACTTTTCAAGTACTTATAAAATGGTACCAAAGAGGAGCTAACAACTGTGGTACCAACTGCAAGTTTTAACTGACCAGCTCAGGTAACACTGCAGGGGAAGTATGAGCGATCCCTGGAAGGCCACAACCAGCCCAGTGGTGCACAGCAACTCATATGTAGCATAAAAGGTTCACACCAGAAAGGAGCTGAAGTCCTAACTATGCTAAAATAAACTCTAAATACAAACCAGTCTACTTTCTAGCCTTGCAATAATTTTTATAAGCTCTACTTGCTGTTACACATTACAGAAACAGAACTCATTTTGCTCAGTAACTGTACCACAATACTGAAAAGCTACCAACACACTTAATTTTTGCAGTAAGGGACTACAGGGGTGGGGTGTAAAGAAAAGGGCCACATGCAACACTATTTACTGGTGTCTAGCAAGCCCTAACTCTCCCCTTCTCCCAGGAAGACTTCCCCAGATCACCTCCAGCACTCTTGGGAAAACCGCACTATTCTCAGCCCATGCAGTGCAGCAAGGTCAGCAGCAGCGTCCCATGGATGGCAGATAAACTGTTCCTACCCTTCAGTTAGCAGCTGTGTTCAAGGCCAAACCCTGCAGTTTCACCATTCACATTATCTCCTGGGTTTGCTCTGATGGATCCTGGGTTTCATCCCCATTTACCACACCGACAGACTTCTTCCTGTATCGTTGCCTCAGAAGTTCAGCCTCCAAGTGAAATACACTTCTTTGTTCACCAAGTCAAGTTTAAATAAAACTGCTAGAAAAAACACTGAGGTTGTTACTAAACAAAGCAGACACAGTGTCATGAACCTGACATTTTCACCCTTCTTGCAACTACTAGTTAGTAGTCAGTTAGGGAATACTAACTGTTGTACAATTCAGGAATCTTATGGCTTGGTTCTCATCTGTCTGAAGTGCTTAAGATGGAGAAATGGATCAACAACAACTACCTATGAAGTTGTTAGATCTTGCAAGTTAAGGACAAAAATGGGATTATTTTTTTTTAATGGAAGGCAATGTAATGAAAACAAAAAGTATGGGTATGATTATTCAATCCTTTTAAAGACTTTTCCCCCCAGTTAGTAAATTCTAAGTATGAAGAACCAACAGGCCAGCCAAATGCAGTATTGCTTTAAGGGAAATAAATAATATGTTACCACAGCCCTCAGCTTGCAAAGTTACTCTGACTTTCTGCATGTTCTGCAAAAATAAGATATCCTTTAGGCAGCTCTCTTAATGGATTCATTCAGTGAGGAGCCTTCAAAGTCGCATTCATCTAATAAAAATAAAATTAGTGGCTGCCTCAGTCAGTAAGGAATACATACTGCCAGGCAGCAGAGAACCTCTGTTAATGGATGTAAGGCATAGTGGCACCTTACCGAATTCCTGTAGCAAAGTCAGGCTTGCTTGAAGGGTCTTAGAATGATCAGAAGTATATAAATGAACTCCTTATTAAAGGCAGTTTTTAAAAGCACAAGTGACACTTTAAAGCTTTCCTAGTCTGACACACTTCTAACATCTTATGGAACAGAATCCACACTCCACTAACATTTTTGGTATTTTACTCCCCTTTTTTGTCTCTAGCATACCCAAGAAATTCCAAGATATACTCCTGCTATCATCCTTCAGCTAAAAAAACAGCCAAACTAACCGAAATAGGTCATCATGCCTTACTAACACAGATAAAATGACTAAGTATATTGTAACAAAAGGGAACTTTGAGGTTATTAATCACAAACTGCTTTCGCTTAGCATGAAAATAATGAGTAATCACATTTCAAGAAAACAAATGTATATATTTTACAAAACACAGAAGACAGCAGTTAGAGAAGAATTATTAAAATTCAGAAGCAGAGAGACTGACAGATCTACCGGTCCAGTAACTAGGTTACACATGATCTTTCTGGTAAGCCAATTGCCATGAAGACAAACCACTGCACAGTCAGTCCTCCTAAAGGGCTCCATCCCACAGGTTACTCTCTGTACTAGAACTGGATGACCCGGAGCAGAACAAAAGCTTCCTAGGGAACCAAGGAGACTGCCACAGCAGAACCACAAGGGAACAAACCGTTTACAGGATAATAAAGTGTAGGAGCACGTAAGGGATGTGGTCTACAAGTTGAGTGGGAAGTTTAAAGATTTAGGAAGAATTAGAGCAGTTTTACACAGGTCAGTTTACCAGCAGGAAAAAGCCCCAACAGTAAAACCGTAAATTATGGAGTAGATTTTTTTTTTCTTTTAATGTAAGCAGTGGTATTTGAGACATCTGAAAGAAGCCTGAACAAAAACATCAGTCCTTATAGGGAGCACCCTTGAATCAGATTATGGATACAGAAAAGACAATTTAGGACCATTGCCAAGATTCCTACAGACACTGGCTGAAGTCTGTAGTTACCTAAAACTTGTCCTGCAGTCAGTCACTGAAAATGCAGCTCTGCAGGCAATGGAAACAACAGGAATCTCATCCTAGAAATCACTGAACAAAAATTGAAGTAGGTAATATCAAGGGTAATTATCAGTCAGAATATAAGGTCCTGTCCATTACAGAGTAAAAGATACGTGTTTACTGTTCAAGGTGCCTAATCTTTAAGTGACAGAAAAAGAGATTGACTTGTAAATCCATGGAGAAAAAAAAAAAAGAAAAAATTAGATGGATCTCTCCTAGTGGAAAAAATTACTGAATTAAATCAGGGACATTAATAGCCAGATTCTCTTTACAGTTGATAACTGCCTCACAATCAGTGTATGTTTCTTACAGATTTTCTTTCTTAATAATATGGTACAGAACAAAGTATATGTAGAACTTATATATGACAAAGCACAGAATTTAAAAAACATTTTAAATTTGAATCTTGTAATGATCACAAAGAAAATCTTTAGCTGACTTTATTTTGCCACAGGGGAGAAGTGAAAAAAGCCTCTAACAAATCCATCAAGATAACTGTCCAATACTGGACTTGCCATTTGCAGTCTTTCCAAATCATACCAATCATATACAAGATCTGTTGCAGCATTTAAAGACTTCATGCCAAAAAAAAAATTAGTTTTATTTAGCCAACAGAACCCCAGATGAGCCTCCAATGATTTGCATTCTTTCCTTACTGCTAAGAAAGCTGTAGGACTAATGGAAAATAATATTAGTCAAAACTGACATACTTGCACTTTTGTTGAAGATGTAAATGAACAGCTAACAAGTTCTGGGACTCTACACCAGCAAGAGTTTTGGCTATAAACTTACTGAAACTTTACAAAACATAAACAGTGTGTCCTTCCATCACATTTACCTTATCAATGGAAGAGATAAATACATATATTATGGATAAATACTATGGAATGCTGTCACAGATAATAACTGCACTGAAAAAAAGGGGTTGGGAAATAAAAACATGCATAGGATTCAAGAAGGAAAAACAAGTAAATATTGTACAAATAATCAATGCAGCCAGGTTTGGAGAACACCAAGTAATTCTCACTACCTTAAAACCTGATAAAAGCAGCATCAGTAACATACCACCTTCATGAAAGGAACGATTCAGATCGCAGAGTCTTCGCCCTTTATTTCAAGAAGAAAAGCCATATATTTATTAATTTCCAGTGATTAAATGTATTTCCTGAATCTCAGCCTTGTAATGGCAACAGTGTTGTTTGGTTTATTTTTTCTCTCAAACCGTCGTTAAAACTAAGACAAGAGGAATGGTTCTTCCCAGGACTGCCAACAGCAGCACACATGATGTGCAGAAATAGAATCATAGAACCTCGATTTACATCATGTTATTCTTTCACCCTGAAAGAAATTGAGTCTTATTAGTGAATCAGAAAAAAAACACACACACTACTAAAACACTGAGAGTGTATGCATACAGGAATTTCAAGGAGGGGAAAGAAGGGAGAAATAAAAGGTAGGCAAAAGAAACAGGCACAAAGAAACGGGTTACTGTTCTTCCCTCTAACATGAACTAATCGCATATTGGGTAAGGATAATCCCCTGCAACGTTCCATGCATTCAAAGGTCAAGAGTTTTGCTTTTCAACTGTCCCTATCAACTCTTATTCCCTGAAGAAAACAGACTGAAACTGCCCCATGGCACGCACACTCTCAGACTTGGGGGTTATGGACTCTAGCTCTGCACAGCGTAATATCGCATCAGGCACCACCAACACAGCCCTCAAAGATGAGCCCTGTCACACAGCACACTTAAACAAGTACAGACCACAAGCAACGAGCCAAGAGCTGCTAGAGGCTATTCCGTCTATTCCAAAATACCAGGAACATGGTATTAACACGACTGTATTCACTGTATTAACACTCAGAGGACTCATTTCACCTGCATTGCTGTGTGATTTAATTTAAAAGCTGAGCTCCTATCTCTTGATGCTTTAAGAGCATCAATGTGGGGCAAGCCTGGTACCACTGAAAGCACCCAGACAAAAGGGAGCTCCCTGCGTCCCCACGCCCAGTTACAGAGGAACCACTCCAGCTGCTGCGCCAGGTATTAAAAATCTTTCTTTCCCAAACGCAGAACTACATATACATAAGGCAGAGTCCTCAAAACAAGCACCCGGATCCTTGATATTCCTCCCTGCAGTCCCCTGTAGCATGAAGGATTTGATTAAACTTCCTCAACAGGAGAACACTAAATAAACACTGTAAATTAAACAAAACTATGCTGATGATCTAGTTGCAATTACTTCCAATTGATTTGAGTCTTTATTGTCCCCTCAAGCTTTAAACTTCATAGATAAAAAAGGATCAAGCCTTACTGGAGGAATACCAAAGAAGGAGTTATGAAACTTTCCTTAAACACATTCAAAAGTAACCAGACTAGCTTGTCATCCTGACGAGATTTCCAATTAAATTTAGCCTGGAAGTCTAATGAAAAAAAATAGTCTATTCCAGGATTTTTCATAAACAAGCAAGTTAATGCTTAGAATAAATTCAATCATTGGTTAATAGACAGACATACAAACTGTAAATCGTTGGAGCATATTTTGTTTCACTGAAGTCAGACACTGCCAAAAGACTTTAGGAAACTTTTACCCAGATGATACTGTACAACCCAGCTCTCAGGCATTTCAGCCTTTTCCAAGTCGAGCCAAACTGTCACTTGATTGCAACAGGAAACATATGCACAGGAGTGCATATGTGGGGTTGCTTACTTCAATTCAAATATTCTATGGGAAAACAAAAGCAGATATTCTACTCCTGGGAACTCCTCTGCAGAAAAATCCTGGAGTTCCTTGCAGATTTTCAACGATCCTCTTAGGTCCTGTTATGTATTATCAGGTTGGTTTTATAATTAATATTCTGATATTAATTTCATTACGCTCAATCTACTTGCAAGGGCCAGACCTATTATCCTGATTAATTTTCTCCTCCATGTCTCCAAATCACATTTTCCTTGCCAAGCTGGAACCGTTCTCGGATCACCATTCTCTCAAATTCATTCTGCTCCAAGGTTAGCCCAGAACTGCTGCAGATGCAAGGCTTTAAAACTCCTAGCAACATTTTACATTTACATCATTACCATTTTCCCTTCATAGCACACACCCAAGCTTCTGTTCCAATCTTAGGGTGCTTTTAAGTGGAAAGAACTTTCTTTAGGTTGGAGAGGGAATTTTGTTTTAACAAAAGCAGGCAGAAAAGTAGAACATAGACTCTTCCTCAGTTTTTTTTCCTATTGAATTATGCTTACACTAAAATGAAAACTCTTTGCGCTTTCTTGAAGGACAGAGATCAACTAATCCTGCAGCTATAAATATCCTCATAGTACACTGATTTTTCAGAGAATCCAAATCCAGAGATTGAGTATACCGAGCACTCTCTGTTATTTTCTCTACATGACACAGCTGACTCCTTCAGCTTTAATTAGGTTATTCTTTGTCTGTGTATTAGCTGTTTTCATCACATCACCTATTTTCTGCTAAGTATTTTAATTAATAACACAAAATATGCATTTTCAAACATTACTCTCACTTTTAAGGAAAGGAAATTTGAAGGAAAATTAGGTAGTTTTATCTACTGCCTAAAGAAATTTTACCAACAGATCTAAGGGAGTCAAAGCAATCCTAGAAAATACTTGATTAAGAATAATACTGTGTTCAGTTTTAATGCTTTCACATACATGTCTGAATTGTCTTGAATATATAGATTGTTGGGGTTTAAAAAAAAAAAAAAAAAAAAAAAAAAAAAAAACAAAAGACCAAAAATCAGAGGAAAATGAAAAGTCTACAACTTGGTTCCAGAGAAACAAAACGCTTCTGAACTCCATCTTCTCATCATATGTACAAACACATACATACATTCTACTCCATCGCAGTGGTGATCTAATTTTTCAGTCATATGCTTGTAGCGTGCCGCTATCAGTCCCTAGCTCTCCCCCATCATGTACTTTCTCTTCATTCAGGAGGACAGCAATGGCTTTCCCTGTGTTAGGTTTTCTCAAGCAGAGAGCTAACATCAAGTGTCATTTGCTCGTCCATTGCTTCAAACGATCCTTGAAGTGTTATTACAACTAGAAACTGCTCCAGCATTTTCTCTGGTGCCTTAGTGTGCATTCACTGCACACAAAGTTAAGGGAGAAATCCTCACGTTCAAGGCATTACCCGATTGATAATTTCTTAGTTGACAATCTCAAATAGTCCTTGATTTGCACTTAAAAAGCTGGTCAACTGGAGGTAAACTTCACGCAGATCTTGCACCATCGCTTTGGTTCTTCAGTGGATAAAAGCACACTGCTTCATGGCTATGGGAAGCATTTCTGGATAACTGTGGGAAATTGCAGTTGGTGTCAATGTGGCCAAGGTTTTTGATGAAGATTTCACTTTCTGGATAGGCTTCATTAGTGCTAGGTTTATTTCTTTCCCACTAAGAGCCGCTATGTAAACGTGCTCATGCCTGGTGACCAACACTGCTAATAAAAATTGGTTTCCACCCAACTGATACTCTTCCCTCACTCCCCGCACAACGAAAAGCCAGCTGCTGCATGGCTCGCTCCATCACACACCTCCTGTCCTGCCAGCTTTCCCGACCCCTCTCTCAACACTGTCCTATTTACTCACTGCTAATTAGATGGCATGAGGCTGCCGTTGCTTCGAGCAGTACCTATGTGACTGCCCAGCCAACACATGGGCGGACGGGGCAGCTGACAGGCAACACAGATGACCTCCAGCAACAGCTGCAGTGATTTGTGTCTCTCCTCCATCTAGCACTTATTTTTTCATTAAGCTTCATTGTTTATCTAATATGGTTGAAGTTGCCCAACAGTTTACAGATGTATAGAAAGAGAACAGTCAGAAACAGAGAAGCAGTATTACCACTCAAATCTTAATTGTAAATAATATGGAAAAAAAATTGAGATGGAAAAACCTGCCCCATAAAATTACCAACAGCAACTTTGCTCCTACAGATCTATTTAGAAATTCTTCTCTTACAAGTTCACTTCCAACTGTAGAAGTTTAGGCAAACAGATACTATATCCTTGGAATTGTGCCATTTGTGACTTATCTCAAAATTCAAATATTATTAGTAAATGCAGAGCTGTGAACAGCACTTAATTAGAATGCCTTTTGAAACCTTTTTTATATTCAAATGGCAGAGTCACTTGCCCTTCTCTCCACTGCAATACTATCACACCATCTGCTTTGTCTTTTTTTTTTTTTTTTTTTTTTTTT
>VZSZ01002093.1:246313-268652 GCA_013398815.1 Ibidorhyncha struthersii
GGGGAAGGGGAGGAGGAAGAGCAGCGACCACCGCCCTGCGGTGCCGGGAATGGAGGGGAGGACGCTCCAGATACCTTCCCTCCTCCTCCTCCCGGGCACCAGAAGGGGCGGGCAGCGCCCAGGTGGCCGCGGCGTGAGGTAAGGGTTAAAGCGGGCTGCAGGCTGGCGGCTGAGGGGCGGCCTGTGGGGGTGGCGGGGCAAGGGGAAGCAGAGGCCCTGCGCGATCGCTGCCCCTTTCTGTGGATATTGGGGACCATCCGACGTGGGTGTCGTCAGGGCCAGGGGCACCCTGCGGGAAGGTTGTCCCCTGCTGTACTTGGAGGGGGAACGGGTTCACTCCCTGGCAGTTATCACAGGATCACAGAATCTCCTAGATTGGAAGAGACCTGTAAGATCATCTGGTCCAGTCATCAGCCCAACACTGACAAGCCCACCACTAAACCATGTCCCTAAACACTATATCTACACGACCCTTAAATACCTCCAGGGATGAGGACTCCACCACTGCTCTGGGTGGACAGGGCAATGCCTGATGACCCTTTTCAGTAAAGAAATTCTTCCTAAGAGCCAATCTAAACTTCCTTTGGTGCAACTTGAAGCCATTTCCTCTTGTTCTATCACCTCTTACTTGACAGAACAGACCAACCCCCACCTTTCTACAACCTCCTTTCAGGTACTTGTAGAGAGTGATAAGGTCTCCCCTCAGCCTCCTCTTCTCCAGGCTAAACAGCCTCAGTTCCCTCAGCTGCTCCTCACAAGACTTGTTCTCCAGACCCCTCACCAGTTTCGTTGCCCTTCTTTGGACATGCTCCAGCACCTCAATGTCCTTCTTGTGGTGAGGGGCCCAAAACTGAACACAGTACTCAAGATGCGACCTCACCAGTGCCGAGTACAGGGGTATCAACCAGGTGGGTCGTTCAGGAGGAGGCAGGACATTGTGTCAAGGGGCCTGTGCAAACCAATTAATACCCCAGCTTTTCTGCTTTAAGAGGAGGCTTCAGGAAGCAACGGAGAGCAGATCAGTGCTTGATTTACCGCGAGGTGTCCCTCCACACTCATCATACTCCAAGTGCTTTGCCTGAGATGCCAGGGAAAACAAGGACTGGGTGTATGGGTAGTGTATTCACATTTATGGTTACTCGTCGGTAACCTATATTTTTTTCCCCATTAGAAAACCACCAGTCACAGCACGGTAAAATTTAACTACTAGCAATCTGGGCTTCAGGGGCTGTCTCTCAAAACAGTCTCCAGTCTGTGAGTAGGAAGCAGACTACCAGGCAAAGGCCGGAGCTGGGGGTGTGCCTTTTCCAGAGACCCTGTACATTCCCTCAGAGAAGATTTGGAGCTATATCAAAAAGGCTGTCACACCTAGGACCGGCATAATTGTCTGCATACAGCAGCTCTTAAAAGACCGCTACCATTTGCATAACTTAAGCAGTAAGGTGTGCATCTCTTTGGGCCTTTTCCAGCCTTTTACCCAATGTTTTTTTCAGGAAGGAGATTGGGTGGTGCACACAAATGAGTGATGCAGGGAGACACCTCAGGCCTTTGAAGTTCTCTCAGTGACCCAAGAGGAAGCAGTAAACTAGATGCATATTTATATACGCACCTGGCATTTAAAGACCATTTGTGGAGCCCAACTACTATCTCGTAAGTTTTTAATCACTGGAGGAAAGAGAAATGATATGTGAATGCTACAAATGTTTTTTTTGTCTAAGCCTTGGCCTTGCTTAATCCCCAAAAGACAAATTCCTCTGCTGTCAACAGCAATGCCTCTATGCACAAGCACCTCACTGCAAATACCTCAATGCATGGGCCAGCCAACCTTGTGAGATCAAGAGAATTTCATTTCTTTGGTCAGCCCTGAAACCATGACTGAAGTACATATGTTACTGACTGAAAGGCTGGAAATTGCCTTTAGCTGTCAATAGTTGATAAGATAGTAATTTTTGTTATTTTCCCCCAGACTTTTCCCACACAAAATGCATGGTTTGTCTGTAGAAGATCAAGAAGAAAGATTACATTCTCATTCTGAAAATATAGAATAGAACAGAATATTTCAGTTGGAAGGGGCCGACAACAACCATCTAGTCCAACTGCTTGACCATGTGAACTGTGGTTAAAACCATGGACGTAATTAAAAAAGATTGCCTTTTTTCAAATGCTTACTTTGTCAGCAGCTTTAACTCTTACTTAAAGTGCAGTTAGAGTATGAGCAACACTGCAAGGGTCGATCATAGCATTTAGAATTTCCTGGTACTTTTTATGTACACTTCCAGGTCACTAATACCTCGTTCACACCTAACAAGAGAGTGTTGTAATCTACATCAAATGAGTGAGGTCATCTTCAATGCCTTCCAAGTTTGAGCGACCTTGAAAAGGTTTCTCAGTACTGAACAGAAGTAACAGGTTGCCCTGCAGCTACTGATCATTTATTTCTGAGATCCAAAAAGCAGCAGTGAAATACTGTCCTGAATGGTATACTTACTGAAGCAGCAAAGATTGTAATGTGTTGGTCATTTCTCCAGGAGCAACCGGCAAGCTTGTATGTGTTTAGTTAACCCTTCAGTCCTTGCATCTTCTGAAGCTATCAAGGACAACTAGGGACTGACATCTAAAAAGGCTTCTTTACTGTCTTGATGTTTATGTAGTCAGTCATAAAGTCATCTTTCACCCATCCGTTCCCATTGATGCTCTCTACAATTCTTAAGCAGCAATTTTTCTCTAAAACAGATTTCACTCTTGTAAATTACACGACAGCAACTTGCACTCTTCTGATGTGATTGCTAAGAAAAGCACTCATCACTGCTATTAGTTTCCTGTAGTACGTAGGGTTACATTTCTTCCCTGTTGAATGAGATGTGGAATTTGTTGGGACATCAAATAAACAGAATTTGAGAGAAACAGCATTTATTTTTGAAAAGTCGCTGAAATTAGAAAAACATTTATAGTTATTTCATGTTTCTGAAAGAAAACAGATAAGCTTTGTCTGCATCCACTGACAAAGGAGAGAATAGCTGGAACTGGATTTCAGATTGAGCAAGACCGAGCTGGCATGATCATTCATTTCTGCCTTACCTGATAAGAGAGAACCCAAGGGAAAGGAAGGGAAGGAGAGAAATATGTTAAAGGGGTTCTTTCATCTTGAGAGACTGCCTATCTGCACCTTCTGCCTTTTTCCCTGTTAGGAAAGAAATAGCAACAGCTATAATGGAATGCAAATACGTATCTCTGGAAAGCCTTCACTTTTTACAGCTCTCATATGCTGGGATGATTTGCGGTCATTTTTTCATTGACAATTTATCATATTTGTTGTGAGGTTCTAGAAGTTCTATATGTATGCAGGCAGTTATGGCAGAGTACCTGCAAATTCACATTTTCACCTACGATGTGGTAACTTGTTTGCCTATCCATGTTCTTTGTCAGACTAAATCATTGAACTCAAAAACCAAGTATGTGGATTAAGTTCTTTGGTCTGGTTTACACTAAGGTCAGACAAGATTCTCAAATGATCCTTCTGGCCTTAATATCTATGCCTCTTTTGTAAACTACTTGAAAATATGTATTGAGTTCAAATGTTTTTCCGAGTTTTATTAAGGCAAGAAGCTAAGATGCTGCCCTAATCGAAATCTGTATATTTCAGCCACATCTTTTGTCTAGTAATTCTTTTTATAAAGCATTCCACACATGTTTTCCCTGGAGCCTGAAATTTTGTTTCAAAGACCCTTTCAGCAAATACTTTCATGCTAGATTTATCAGTGTGTTCTTGTATAAAAGTGGTTTCGGGCTCAATCTGGCAAACCTAAGGCATTTGATAGTTTCAGGCTCTCTCTTATATGTCTTTATGTTAACTTGTGTTAACTCATACCTTTTTGCTAATTTCGTTGCAAGAGTATGACAGAATTATCCATTCACTTCTTTCAGGATCGTTTCACCATCATTTTTATGACAAATTTCATAGCATACATGCTTCAGTGGCTTTTGTTTGCAATATATTTTTATCCTTGTCTTCCCAAAACATTATTACAGCCATCAGTTGTTAAGATTATCATACCACTAGCTCTTCTGCTAACGTTACTAATGTTGAACTAATATGTCTTCTTGCTTCTACATCAGAATGCAATGTCAAACTGGAGGTAGAAGCAGTGGTAATTAATAATTTTCATAATAGTGTACAATACTAGCAGTAGACAATGTCTTAACTTTTGAGGGGAAAAACCAAAGAAAAAACCCAAATAATTATTTAGCCATTTAGCAAAGGAGTCCATTTCCATTCTCAAAGTTCAGGAATTTCATGTTAAAGAAATATGCAATTATTGAAAAGGAGCCATTTAAGCACTTAGAGCCAGCTAATTACCAGGTTTTGTTTAGTGCCTGCTCAAAGCCTATAATATCATGAATTCAAAGAGAGCCTTTTCACGGTATATGCAAAAGTTTCCCAAGTCCTTAAGAATTTATACAAAGAGAGCTTTTGCGTATCAAGTTGTTAGAACAAGTCCCTCTTCCTAACTTCAGTATTAGTACTGTTCAACACCACCTCTGTTATATGTCATCATATTTACCTTGTATTCTCCAATGTATTTGCCTGTTTCAGGATTAATGCATTTGTTACGTTAGCTACATATCTGTGCTAAGATGATCACCAGTGCAATAGCTAATAGATGAATCATCCCTGAAGCTTCAGGGCTAGAAAGTTCACTTGAAATTAATGAACAATTCATACTCCTCAAAATTACATAGATTGTGTCGGCTTATACTTGCTTCATGCTTGCTTTTTCCCTTCTGCACATTCAAGGAGAAAAATAAGGCTAATTTTTAAAATGACACTGAGGATTCAAAAGTACCCATTAATGGACAAAATTGTCAACTACTGGAATGTAAATAAAAACATTAATAATAATTTATTACAGTTAGCTATAAAATAATAATTTATCAAGTTACAAATATCAGAGCCTTCAAGAAAACAGAAGCCAAGGAAAAATAGAGAGATTTGTAAAAAAAAAATAAAAAAAAAAATCTAACATCCTTTGCTATTCTTTTTCAGGTTTGCTCTCCTACAATCCATTTTCACCTTTTCTCCTAAAAGAAAGGAAAAAGAACACTGGATATCAGGACAAAAATACGTATTCCATGCCAGCATTTCCACCAGAGACAATGTACTTTTTCTGTCAAGGTGAGGAGAGAGAAGAATTGATAATGGAAAGAGAAGATATTTGCAGATACGATAAGATCTCATGTATTGAGTAACAAAAATAACACTACAGAAGAGCTGCTTTTTCATTGATAGCCATCGAGCTTGCTGTGCAAGATGCAGTGTGTTGGGCAGGAATGAAAGCTCAGAATCTCCCTGTTGAATGTGGCTTTTAGCCACCAACCAACCATGTTAATCTTTCAGTACTACTTTTGACAAGAAAAACAAATGCGGTGTTCGAAATAGGAATATGTCCTTAGACACTGGAGTTTAGGGTAGAACCCCCAGCACCATAGTTCATTCTCTTCCAGTGCTTTTGTCAATTTGGACAGAGCAAATCTGTTAAAGAAAAAAAAAAAAAAAAAGGAAAAAAAGGTGATACTTTCCAAGAGGACCGTGCAACAAAATTCATTAAATGATTCTGAGACCATTTAACACTGTGATGAAGAACAACCATTGAAGTACCTGGATAGATATAAGCAAACATGGTTCTAAAACAGAGGAAAAAATGCTGTTTCTGCAGCCCCTCAGAATTTATATCATGAGTAAACACTGCTGAAAGTAGTCCCCATGCAAATATAAAAATCAGAAGAATATAGAACATTAAATGTGTCTTTTAGCATTATCAGGCTTAAAGATTCCCATGAAAATAATAACCTTCTTGCTCTTCTCTCCGCCCCATATCCTGCCAATATTTTTGCTGTCACCTTCTGCAAGGGAATACATCTGGAACATATCAGTCTGTCTGAATAAATCCTTCTGGGATAATCCCCACTTTAAAGTGGTGGTGGGAGAACCTTATCTAGTGCTCTGTCGCATTCAGGATCTCCCGTGGGTCCTTTCTAACTTCCTGTTGGATGATAGATGTTTTATTTTTACAATGGCTAGTAATTAAGCCACCGGTTGTAACTGTCTTCTCCATTGTCATATTCTTCTGTTTTAACTTTTAGAACATCTTAAATCTGGCTGGAGGGAGCAACTGTAAAACCTGTCAAAGCAAACATCAATTCAGCGTATGATTTTGCTATTTCAGAATGCAGCCTCTGAAATTAGCCCATTCCTAAATGTCAGACCAGAAGTCAGGTCTTCTACGGGTGGTTATTTATTTGATTCCCATATGAGAAACATAGCAGAGTGAAGAGAAACAAGACCATCTATTTTCTATCTGGGTTTAGTATCATTAATGAAATTCCTTCTTCAAAAGGGATCTGTGAAACTTTCTGTTCAGAAAGTGAAAGGTATTATATAATTTATAGAAATAACATTTTACTGAAGAAAGCTTAGCAAGATCTTAATAATTTACATTTAATAAAATCAAATGATTAGAGACTTGAAAAGCATTTATTTTCCTGCTTATTTTTCTCAGAAATAAAACTCCATTGAATGAAAACAAAATAACTACTCTAAAAAGTAGAATTTAGACTAAAAAAAAAAAAGAAGTGTCATTTCCATTTTACTGATGAGACAAATAATCTACAGTGATACAGTCTATTTTCTGCTATAATCTACTTTCAAATCAGGAAGGAAAATGTTCCTTAAAGGTCAGGTAGATTACATCTACACTTTTTCTTCCATGAGATCCCATCAAATTGGCAACGATGATATGCAGAACTGTCGGCCATGTTCTTCCCCGTGTAAACGTGTTAGCTGGTCTATCACTGTCAAAGACCCTATTTAACCTGTTCTGTGTCTGTAGTAACATGGGCTTTGTCTGTGGGTTTTAAGTGTGAGTGATGAATGCTCTTCTCTTCCCTAGGTTCTGATGCTGAAAGATGGACAATGAACAGTTTTTGTTTAGTCTCTTAATTTTGTTGAGATACCCCATACAGGCGAAAATGATGAGAGTTTTTTTCCCATGCCCAGGCTTTTCCACCTAATATAATCATTAATAATTCATTACCACTACTTCCAATTAGACAATTTTCCCACTCTACTTAAGTTGTTGTTACTAGGGTTTTTTTCCTGTTTCCTCAGTGGTCTGCATATCATGTGTATCTGCATTCTCTTCAGCGTTATGGTGTTCCATAGTCTTTCAATTTATTGTACAGTTTTCCACTCTATAAGTATTTTAAAAATGAGATTCACTGTTTGCTCTGACAACAAAATAGAGAAAGCAATGGTTTCTGGTTTGTCAGTAATCTCTAGGATACATTTGTACTTTAAATATATTGTAATTTTCATGTTACCAAAAAGGAAAAAGAAAAATAATCTTATTTTTTAAATATTAGATTTCAAAATGAACGTGAACTTAATATATAACTGGATTGAATTCCCTCTGCTGAAATAGGACAGGCCAGGAAATATTTTAAAGCACCAGGAGTTTTAATAGTCTGTACTAAATTTAACCAGTTCTTTATAATAAAAATGCCTATCATCTCGTGCTTTTAAATTCTGAAATGCATTCTTTTCTTTGATATTTCCATTTGCTTCACCACCGCCTGTTTAGTTTGTTCCCTCCACAGTCTCTCTGCAGTTGTTGACAACACTGGGTACTGCACATCTGTACTGTGCCATACCTCCCTCTGTCACTGGGGAGAAAATCTTAATCCCTATTTCCTGCTGCAATCTCTCCTCCTAAAGAGGCAGATCAGTAACAAAGGAGCTGCAGTTCTCATAAAACTGCCTGAATATTAAAATGGTTTAATCTTCTACTAGGGAAAGCCAGAGCGTCTCACTGGATGCCTTACTTTCCACTGCACTTTGATCCTTTATGTAAGTTACTAAAATTGAGCATTTCAGATTTGCCACATTTGAATACATGAAAAAAAAAACATTAGCTCCTTCAAAATGGTGCGGAGAAAAGAAGCTAGAACATTTTATTATGTTTTTATTTCATTATATATTTCTCCTTTGTCTTTTGTTTAGAATCCACATTACGCTCAACCGTGTCAAGATAACAAAATATTTTTCCTTCTCAGACCGCAGAGCAAGTGTCTACATGAATATTAGCACTGAGATACGCTTTATATGAAGGGATTCCTATTCAAGTCAATCCTATATGACCTGGGTGAAGCAGTAGTCAAAGCCCCATGCAAACACAGTAAAGAGCTTCCGATCTGTATAAACAAAACTGGGGTGGGGGGAAAGCGAAGACAGGAATGCTGTAGTGAAGGATGTGTACAAATGGCCACATGAAGCCTGGTCAGAGAACCAGGTGTCTAACAGGAGATACAGTAAGGGAGCCTGAGGGAAAGAACACAATAAATGGGACAAATGTAGAGTGATCCTTTCCCTAGCTTACTCTTCCAGCTTCTGACAGCCAGCAATTTATGGACTTCTTGAGCAAGAAGTTTCCTCAGGAGTGCCTTGCTTATTAACCATTCACAAACCTACCCTTAAAGAATTGGTCCAATTCTTTTTTTTGACTCCGGACACATCCATCAGAAATGAGTTTCATGCTTTAATTGCAGCATATGAAAAAATATTTCTTGTTGGTTTTAAGCCATCTAATACTTTATTCGGGTAGCATTTGATCTTGTGTTAGGAGAAATGCTGAATTGTTCCCTCTTCACCTACTCCCCTGCATTCGTAACTGTGTACATATCTATTCTGCTTCCCTTAGAGTTCTTGCCTTTTTCCAATTTGAAAAGCCTTAACCTCTTTACTTTCACCTTAGCACTGCATACTACTTAAACTTCTCACCTCTTTCTCAACCTTTCCAGTTCTGCTATATCCCTTTTGCCACACTGGCATCAGGACTGCGTGCAAAGTTAAGGCAAAGGCGCACAGATGTTCGTGTTTGCACTGAACAGCCCTGGCAGCAGCAACTGCAGCCCAGGCTGCTCAACTCCCTCCTTAGGAAGGAAGAGGAATTCTTACAAGGAAAACCAGCTTAAAGTCATTCAGCATCCCTCTTTTTCCAACCAAAGCAATCATTCTCTTCCACCATAATTACAGTATTACCAGAGAAAATTAGGATTTGATGGAAAATTAACTATGATTCTTTTTTAGATGGTCTGATAAAAGCTTGTTCGCGTTTTGAAGTTAGGGATGCTTTTTCAGGATAAGGGCAAGAGAAAATATTTAGTTGTCCATATCTCACAGTTTAGACACAAAGTCCATGTAATTAATTTTTAAAATTTGTTTGAATTTTCAATACACTTTTCATAAAGAAAAAACTTTGTGTTAGAAGAAAAATAGACCCACAAAAACATAGGAGCTGAAGCCAGACCATCGTTTCTATAGGACTAGCAACGGACTCAGATGCTGGCAAACCAAACCCTACAGACAAGGTGGCTGAAAAATGAGGCAAGAATAGAATTATCTACTGCACTTATGTTAGGACCTGTAAAACATTATTAAATGTTTATTTAGAAAATAGAAATTACAGTGGGCAACTAGTCAGAGCTCTGCTCTGTTTTATGCTCAGACATAACAGTGATGAGAGGAGTCCAGTTCCTAGCAACTTGGTGGTTTTGGCTAGGCCATTTTATATGTAGTTTGTTTGTTTGTTTTCCCCAAGGATAATAAATGTTATGCGAAAAGATTTTAATAGCAATGAGGGCAAGTGAAGNTTTCTTATCACACTCTGCTACTTCCAGCAATGTCTTTAAGCATTTACTTATTTTAACGACAGGAATCCATACTTTTTTATGCTAATATAGAACCTCAGGAGCTCATCCACACAGCTGCTGTTCTTTTTCACTTGCTCCCAGTGACTGACAGGCAACCCCAAATGAAACCCATTTCCTCCTTACCCTGCAGATGAGGAGAAGCAGCAGGTTCCAAAGAAAGAGTTTACCTTCATAGCAGCAAGGGGAAAATTGCTATGGCTGTCTCCTTCTACAATGAGACGTTTATTTATGGGCATGTACTTTATTCAGACTTCTTAATGATGGGAGAAATGGGGCTAGGCAGAAGACCTGATTAAATCTGTACTCATTTAATGCTCCCCCTTTCTCTCTTTCTCTACAGTGGCAATCGGCAGGTCCTGAGACAAACTACCTGCTCTGTGCACACTTTTCCAGTAAACAGATGTTATGGTTTAACACTCTGCCTATAAAATGGTCCTGTTAAGAAACACCTTCCCAGAAAACCAGGGACTGTACAGCAGCAAACTTCCCTAGTACAAGTGCACGGCCTTCTAATATTCAATGGTATTGTCTCCATCTACTGGCCAGAAGAAACTTTAGCTGGAGCACAGAACTGGTGAAATATAACCACGGCATACACGCACTTCTTTATGTTAATTGTTTATCAATTTTAGCAATTTTGGGGGGATTTGGTGGTTTGGGGGGTTGGTTTGGGGTTTTTGGTCCCCTCAACTCCCAGGAATACCAGCTCCTAAACATATAAAATTGTGGACTAAAAATGTTTCTTGGCAATTTATTCTCAGATATTTTAAAATTGTGACATTGCACAATTTTACTTCAAGTAATTCAGGCAAGGTTAGCTTCCCTGATTCAAGACCCTGTGTTACAATCCTATTTTTCACCAGTCTGAATCCAAAGTGTGAGTTTTATTCCAAGCTTTTTTGGTTGGAAGATGAGCATTAAAGATAGTACATGAACTGAATATTAAACCTTTTAATTAATTTACACCCAATCCTATCACCTCAAGATAGGACCGTAAAGTTATTAGAGAATAACGTTTTGTTAACAGCACAGATATATTTAAAATACAACTTTCAGTTGCTACTTAGGAAAAAAGCAGTCACACATTTAACGCAGAAATGGTAAGTTGAAGAAATATCCCTTTTCTTTTTTCCTCCTTTCCCACCCTCAAAAGACACCAGCCTTACTGTTAAATTTTCAGTATCTATTGCTAAATAAGTGAAACTCCACTGCAAATACTTGTGTGCATCTAGTGTTACAGTAGCTCAAGTTATTCTTAAACCAAGAGTGGTACCAATACTAAACTCAAGACATTTTGATTTCATACTTCAGCAGCCACAAACCTTCCTGGCACTTGGAGCGAGGTCACGGGTGGCCTCTTGAGTGAGAAAGCAAAAATCAAAACTGACTTGAAGATACTCGGTCCCACCTTACCTTCTTGAAAACACATGGAGAAAATCACATCACTGCTCTTAACTGGAATGACAGGAACAGATCTGACAGAGATTGTAGAAACAGTCTCCTCGGAGCAGAAATTGCCATTTCGTGTCTCCAAACCGATGAGCTGAATTTCACACTATCTCCAGCCTTGCGAGAGTGCTTGGAGATGAGCATCCCAGGCTGCCATTCCCAGGCTGATTTTCTACATAGACTCAGAATTGCTGAGAGGCTATTTGGTTTCTTCTCTATCAGGTAATTAGAAAGATCAGAGTCAATTCTGCAAGCAAAATCCATGAATGCATAACAAATGTAAAGACCAAACATTTGGCCCTCATGGGCTGTGAAGGAACAAGACACCGCCTTTGAAAAGCAGAAAAGTTCTAAAACTCAAGAGACAAAACCTAGATTTCTACTGGAATAATTGTACTGTTACTGAGCTTCGCATTTTTTATTCAAAAATGCAAAACACACAGCTTTCTAATGTCCCAAATGGGTCTCCATTCTGCGTATCTCTTTTGAGTCAGATAAGATGCTGTAGAAACCGTTTCCTGAACTAAAAGCAAACCAAATTTATGGCTTCTAGGGCTACAGCAGTGGGTAATGTCTCCTGAACGAGGCTCCTGTGAAAGAGGAAAATTAACTCAGTAGTGGCAAAGAGACACAAACTTGGGTGTTAGACCTGTTACAAGTTAGTGTTAATAGTACGTTAGACTGAGGCTACAAAAATCAGAGAAATCTAACTAACTTGGTGACAAAAGGAGGTATCGATGGAGGTAGATTACACTCTGGAAATAAAAGCACCTTCTGAATCACACTTTTGAATGAGGATTAAATAGCAGGTAATTTACCTGTCAATGTGAAATGAAACACCTCAAGAGTTTGTGAAATCTCCTTCTGAACTGACACGATGAGGCAGCAGGGAGGCTGGCTGACTTCTAGAGAAAGGTTATTTTCTTTTATTGGTTCATTCTAGGAGTAGGAAAAAAAATAGATTCCAGGACACCAAGGTATTCCCAAGTAGCTGCATTATAGTACAACAACTGAGGCAATTCAGTGAGCCCTTGAACTGCCAATACACAATCCCAAGGACCACCTGATGCACTAACAATTTCTTCTCTATCAGCACCAACTCGGATGGTAGTCTCCTTTGGTCTCAGACACTTCCTTATGACAAAATCTATCATCATCTAAGACACACCCATCTTCCTTCACTGAATCGAGCTGCAGACAATTATTTATGTACAAACTTTGTTACAGACACCCAGTATCAGGTGAGATGAGTCCCATGACTGTTATCCATTACTGAGCCCGTAACTCTGCATTCTCAACAGACATTAAGCTGTCCTGTGAGATGTTCTTTCTTGAAGCAATACAAACATCTTCATAATAATCGAAAAAGGGAAAAGGACCTCTACTAGACAGAAGCTTAGATCCTGTTTACTGCTTCTCAGAAGACAACAAATGCATTTCTTAGAATTTAAGAGACCACCAAGCCCCATACAAGTCAGTACAATTGGCTAAGTTAGCAAGTAATTGTAAACTGAATGATTAAACAGCGAAGGCTAAGGCTGCTCCAGTACACAGCAAAATACTTCAAAGTTGAAAAAAATACCGGGTGGCAAATACCTGACTTTTGCATTATTTTTAATACCACTCTCATTGTATTTGGAAGACTCAGTGTATGTGCGCACCCCTAACAGACACCACTAAGGCAAAAATAAGGCTCCAGTTCAAGAGACCAAGGCTGCTGCATATCCAGTACATACACGCATACACAGTCATTAGAAAATTCACCTTCAATTCTTTACTTCATCAAAAATTCCAACTGTGCAACACATCTCACTCTCACGCATGGACTCTATACATGAGGCTGAAAGATCTAGATGCGCAGCAAACAAAAGACAACATTTGGCATAACAACTGCTGCTCTGTGCTGGGGAATAGCAGCCCTTGTGCTCAGCACGACTTTGAAGTCTCTGCAGAGAAAAGGCAATGACAGAATGCCACAGCAGTACACAAACCCCCTGTTGAAAACATGAAGTCTGCAAGTCACTTTCTTACACAGATTTTGCACCGGATTCTTGGGAAGATCTTGTAGACAAAGCCAGGCAAAGGAGACATTTATCTGCATTAATATCTTTCATGAACAACCTAGAGCAGCAAATGAAAAAAAGCGAGTAGTTTCACAGATGAGATAAGGTGGGGAACCCACCTAAGCTTCAGGAGAAGAGCTGCTTTTGAAAGCAACATTCATGAATGCTACTTACTATCATATGTTCAAATAACCTAATGAAATTGGAACACTCTGTCCAAAGAGTGGGGAGTTTTCTAGTTGGTTTTTTGTTGTTACCAAGCACAACTTTGAACCCTTTTGCTTGGATGTCCAGGTCTTTGTTCTGCCAAAGCGGAGCGCTGCTATTGTTTGCAGCGCTCTTTACACTCCATACGGCTGAGCATTTTGATAAAGCAAGATTGGAGGAAAAATAGTTGAAATAAAACTACAGTCCTTCCCTTATCAGTACCGCAGTTAGATTGCTCCAATGCCTTCCTAAGGATGACTTTCTATTTTTTGATAGCTGCAGGTAAAGCTATTGTTCTACTATACTTTGTTTGGGAAAGAGTATTTCAGGAAGAATGGCTGACTGCTTAAAAATTCTGTACTTCTGCAAGCATCAGTTAAGGAACATGAAAAGCCAAGATTAGTGATTCATACAGCTTTTAAGTAGGTGGAAAGGGAGTGTAGTTTGTAAAGCTTGCATGAGTTGAGAATGCTACAGAAGCTTTTGGATCAACCCTGACAAGCTCAGTGAGGACAGGCATAATGAGACCTCCACATACAGCCTGGAACCGACCTACCTGTCAGGTTGGCAGTGACCAGTGACTAACTCGGGGCCCATTGATAAAATGATTGTTAACAAGGTAGAAGCAATTGCACAAAGTTGCTCCACGCTGACTCTGGCACACACAGCAACTCCATCTCATGGTACTATTTGTTCTCATTTACTTGGACTGAAAGGAAGAAACGAAGATTCAAGTTGGCCCATTAGGAGAGCAACTAGAATGCTGCTCTCTTACATTACCGAGAGCCAAAGCTGATGCTTTTTCAGAGAAATACCAAATGTACTACTATGTCTCCTCATAGTCCTAACCCAAAGAATGGAAAAGAAAAAAATTCTAAGGCTGAAGCTTTGAGACAAAGTGCAAAAAGCAAGCTGCAGGGAAAAACTTAAATGTTTTAGACTGAGGGGAAAATCAAATAAACAGTACTTAAAAAAAAAAATCAACAGGAAAGATGAAAGATACGAAATACCCCAATTTTTGTAGTCAGGACCAGTGCTTGAGATCACTGACCTGACTTACCAGTTCTCTCACAGTACTGGTATCTAATCCTTAACAGTTCATTTTCCAGATGTACAAATGCTTGAATTTCCACAAAAACAAGATTAACAATATTTAACAAAGTGGAAACTGGACCAGTAGATACTTTGTTACACCATTTCAGCTGCCTTTAAACAAACTGCAGTGTCAAGCCCTATGGTTAAGGCAGTCTGTGTCATGCACTTTTGGATACAATGGTCCCAAGCAGTTTTTGATACACCTCATTCTGTGTTGGGGTTTTTTTGAAACATTTTCAAAGGCAAAACTAAGGTTAATCTTTAGTAAGAGAGAAATATATTACATAAAGTTCAACTGTTTCTTGTTATAAAGGAAGAAAACTTACACCCTCTTTGAAAAGACTCGTATGTTTCAAGAGACTACTGAGATTGACTTGAGGAACACTACAGTAAACAACCAAAGTTTTTAAAGATCAATGCATATACTAGTAACATCTTCAAAGTAACACAGGGCAAAAACTTCACTCACCTTTGTTAGAAATCAGATACCAGCAAACATAAGCATAGAGTATGTTAGCTGGTAAATGGTATATTGCTCTTGCAGTACCAGAAAGACCTGAAAAGTTTTCGGATTCTTTCAGGTCAGGCTATCAACTATTGGATTGTTTTAAACAAAACACAGACTACTATAACAGTATCGCTGGCTGCCAGATCATGTTGCACTTCAGCAGCTGGAACAACACTACATTTTATAAGTTATGAAATGCAATTGCATCCAAACATGAAAAACATTTTTTAAGTCGATATGTAAATTTACCATCATAAAAGGAATGTCATTAAGTTTTCATTCTACACACTCGGGTGAAAAATTTGTTAAAAAGTCATGGAAAAAATGCATAAAATCTGTAATAGGCAACAACATACAAAGTTTCAAATATAAAATCATGACTTGTATAGTTTGTTACTTGCATCTTGTTACAAGAGGAAATTAAAAGAACCACACATCACTGAACTTCTACACAAGCTTCTTGTGTTTCAATGTCATTTATTGAGGAGTGAATGAGATACTGTCAGACATGCCAAAGAGACTTCACATTCAAGGGCTGGAAGCTGAGCAGCTTTCCTCATTGAGTCACTGTACAAGTTGTTTTTGGGAATCTGGAAGTGCGATCAATGAGGTCTTCATGCTCGATGTTTGTCTTCAGTTTTTCATCTTTTGATCTACTAACTTGTTGGGCAGAAGGACACTTTCTACCCTACAAAGACTCACACTCCAATTAATACAATTAACACTAGATGTAGAGAAACGTTTATCTGTTATAACGTACATCTACTGCTGAATACAAGGTCTTAAAGCTGTTTCTTAATTCATTATGTCTAATGAGAAAATTCAACTTGTTTCCCTTTCACCATCGTATGGATGGCTTATACTGTTAGAAAAATACTCTTCAGTGCTATTGTAGGGTTTACAGGAAACTTCTTCCGTGTTGTGGGATAGAAACCGATTTAAACACCGTTCTGAAAGAATGCTTCTTCTTGCTGCCACTGCCTGTAGGTTGCAGAAGAATGGCCTACACGCACTACAGTTCTGGTTTTACTCAAAAAAGAAACAAAAGAAACCTAAACAATAGGGTAAACGTTTATTTGGAGTTAGTTTTCTTGCAGATGATAATTAAGGCCCTTCAAGCAGAGTTCAGGAGCTCCTGTATGGCTGCCTGTTGATCTGCATTGAGCTGTGATATGCATTCTGTCCACAGTCCTCCAGATGTCTAGAATAAACAAATGAGAAGTTGTCTTTATGCAGGCTGACAAGTTTCTAAGGCACACGCTTAAACTTCCATACGTTTACAAAGCTCAACATTCACTGGGCTTATCCCTGTAATATATATGCCAAAGAGAACAGACTGAAATCTTCAGTTATACACAGTCCTACGTAGGTTCATCTACAGGTGCTCTAAAATGCTAAACAGAGGAAAGCTCTGGTTAAATAGCAGTGGAGGAATTGATTTGAAACTCCTGGGAACTCCCTGTAACTGAGTGGGTCAAATGACAATGGACACTTGGAAGTTAACCATGGCGTAAACCACTTGCTCCATTTTGCACTGAAGTTAGAAGATCAATGTCCAGGCAAAACTGAACCATACCTAAATGCGAGAGTATCTTTTGGGCACCCGTAACACATTCAGAGGACGGGAGCACTGTGATTACAGCACAGCATGCTACGTACACTATGCGTGTAACGTGTAAAATTCTGCTGCCAACACATGGCATTACTCTTTAATGAAATGAATGGTAAATTACCTCCCAGAGAAAAGAGAATGTACCTAGCATCTACCTGGGTAAATGTTAACCCACGCTTTCCTGCCCCTCAGTATACCTCACCTGTATTACCACAGCCCTTGACTGAGACATTAGCTTTTAAAGTCACCATCAGTAGGGACTGGTTCTAGTGGTACCAGAAAACGATGAAAATTAAAAAAGGCTTGGAGTATTTATTCACCTGTCAATAGAAGCTAGAAGCAACTAGCACCCTGCTTTCTTTAGACGGACAATAAGAGGAAAAAAAAGCTGCAGGTGACTGGCTGTAGGTCTTTAGATTGGCTTTTGCAATAGCCAACAGACATAATGAGTCTCACAGGCTGATACACCCATCCAAGTGAATCCTTTCCAAAATCATGTATTCCTAAAATTCTTGAACCTGAGTTTTGCCAAAACATGCCAGGTAGAATGGACAATAATTGAACAGCTGCTGTTCCAAATCCTCTATGCATTTTTATAAGCTATAGGCTTGCCAGGCACACTACTTTCTATCATTAGGTGCTGCAACTGTCAAGTAGGTCCACCTGATAACATCTGGCCCTGAATCAGATCTGTCCTACGAGCACTATCACTTACAACAGTGTAGGGAGGTGCAGCTTAAATACTTGGACATCCTCAACACCCAGCACCGTAAGTACTCATTATGGCACAGAAGAAGTGAACCTTGAGGCAGTTCCCCAAGGTAGGGAAAACACTGAACAGCTGTCTATATTTGCACTTGTAGTAGTAATATTACTTGTGGTTTGCACTCATTCTCTAGCAAAGATTCCAAGCCTCTGCTGTACTAGTAAGTCACCACAGGGTGCTGGGGACCCTTACAGGAACCACATGTTGGATCAGATCCTGCAGCACAGTTCACTTATACAAAGATCGGCAGATTTCTCTCCAGATTTTAATTTCTGTCTCAGAAAAAAAACCCCAAAACCAAAAAACCAAACTCACAAACAACTAATACTGGCTAGCATGTTAACCATCTAGCTGCACATATCTTAATTAAAAAAAAAAAACCAAAACCAAACAGTTTTAATAAGCTTCTGAAGTTTATCGGAAGAGACAAATTTTATTCAACTGCAAATGTTACCAAGTTTTATCATTAATGGTTCAAGGAATGTCCAAGGATCTCCCAAGATCACTGGCTGAAGTATAGTATTCTCTAAGGAGACAAGGCTCTCAAAATAGGTTTAACTGGTTGGTTACTTTTGAAAGTAGATTCTACATGTTCCCTTTACACCTAAGCAAGCATTTATTTACCTGCACTTGGCGAACAACATTAGCCAACCGCTTGGTACATGGATCTTCATGTTTAATAGCTTCATGAATTTCACCATCCGCAATTATACCAAATATTCTGGGAAGGTTAGAGTTGTTGGGACCGAGGACAACCGGGTTGTTGCTGTTACAATCAAAATACATATTACATACAAATTAACGTTTAACTAAAATAATGTAAGCATTTTACATGTCAGTTGAGTGATTTTGAAATATCTTATTCTAAACCTGTTTACTTACATCTAAGTTTCACTCAGCTGAATAGGCATGCACAGTTTGTTGCCTGCTGACAGAATGTTCCCTCCTGTTAATATTTAACCACCTGATTCTTTAATCAGCCTACACTTTATCAGGAAGAAGTTCTGAACTTTACAGAACTGTTGAGTTCCATGCAGATGGAAGGAACTGTAAATAGTATGACAGAAATACTCTGCCTAAAAGGGCTTACTCCTCTTTCTCTCAGTCTTGCAAGGGGGAGGAGGTTGTGTCACTGGCGTCAGGAGCACTAGTGACTTCAGCTGTCAGCGTTCTCACTGACACAGCAAGTAAGCAGTTCTGCTCTCTCTTTCCCAGCCAAGTGTTGGAGTAGAGGACTGCTGGCAACCAGGGATCTGAGTGGAAAACATGATCTACTTCCAGCCCTGCCACCTACTCCTGCAGGAATGCAGAGGCTGTGAATGTAGGACTGACAGAGCGCCAGAAAGTTACGTAGCAAGGCTGAGCCACCTGCACAGAGCTGGGTACAAAAGTGCGCTAGTACTGTAATTCCTCATTTCTATATACGTTTGTATACACATACATGTCAGTATTATTATGGTGTCTCTGCACAACTGTACTATTATCAGTACAGAGCCCTCACAGTTGCTACCACCCGTTTTGAGACCTTGCCTTGGTAAAGCACCAAAGGTACGCAAGGCATTCACATACTAGAGAAGACCATAGGAAAGCTAAGTTATTTCCTTTCTACTTTTCTACTAAGAACAGTGTCAGCCAGAACACGGCTACTACATAATGATTCAGAAGCTGACACTCCTCCACTCAATTATGAAGTGCAACTTGCAACCACGCTAGAATATTTTTTTCTCTATTGACCTATGAGCACAAATCTAAAGAACAAGCTGCGGGACAAGATGCTTCCAATAATAACTGAAATTATTACAAACTTAATAAGGGAGATAGCACTGTACCATGAATTTATCAGTATTATTTCTCTGCTTCATACTTTGTTTTGTTGATACCCAAGCTTTTGGAAAGCAAAGAGACGCAAAGCTACTTTAAAAGGTTATGAAAAGAAGGCTGCAAGGGCACTTGTGCTGCTCTTAAGAACAAAGACCTGATCAGTTATTAATGCTGATATGTAAGCGGAGTATCAAAAATTTTCCTGAAATGTTCTTTAGAAGTTCCCAGTTGATCCTTTCCCATCATGTATGTATAGAGAGCCAGGAATTTTCTCAAGCCATACAGATATTAGTTAGGATGAGAACACTGACTGTTTAAAAAGAAAAAAAAAAAAGCAGCAATAACATCATGGAAAGCTCAGTTCTGACATTCCAAATTATCTTCTCTGAAGCATATGCAGATTAACCTGGCAGTTTCTGAGTTCTGGAAAATGAATGCAAGGAAAGAAACTGCAAACAGGCTTACTTTCTGCGTTAATGTGAAGACTTTGCCTTACCTCTCAATTAGGTCACACAGATAATTGAAAGTATGAACAGCTTCTTCCTTATCTTCATGAAGCGGAAGCCATGATAACCAGTGTGGCAGGACTTCTTCAACATTTACACAGTCGGGCTTGAACTTCATTATCTTTCCTACAGCTGAAATGCAGTTCTCTGTTGCATTGACATTCTCTTTGGTTTTGGCATCTGGTGACTGAATGACTCTCACCAACAATGGAAGCGCCTCTGATTGTTAAACAAAAGAATAAAGTTTAATGCACAATCAAGTTATATTTTATTAACATCACAAATTCTATGAGACAACTGCACGTCCTAAAAACGGGATTTTTCTGTGGCCCAGGCACCAAAATCCAGTCATCCCAATGTCCTACTACTTCCAGGTTCTTCCCTCCTCAATAATCATCATATGAAAACCAAACAGATAAATAAAGCTATACAAGGAAACACAAGACAACAGCTACTGCAAGAGTTTGGATTTTTTTTTTTTTAAAGTTCAGAAGAAAAAAAAATGAAATCTTCCCATGTCTCTCAACTGGAGTTACGCAGTCTACAATATACAAGACATTGTAATTTATAGTAAAAACAGGTAACAAGCACTATCTTTTTGATCTAACAGGTTCTATAAACATGGGATGATGGAAAGCACCGATACAGTGACATTCACATTAATTTGGACTGTAGTGCATGTCTACAGTATATGCCTGCCATACATCTATTGCTTGTGCATACATATGTATACACTTCCCACGACTAAAAGGTGCACTAGGAAAAGCTCATAGGAGTAACCCCACCTGGTGAATCCACCTGGCATGGTTTAGATTGTAAAAACCAAACATCAAGGAAAAATACCAATTTTCTTGCTAGGTTAATAGCAATTACATTTTTTTAATAGTCACCCGGGTAACCACGTGCACACTTTTAAATGAATATTAATGTCACATTTTTAGTTACTAGTGTCCATGCAGACTTCAGAGCACCCTACATGCTTGCAGGAACAATTGTCCTTGTGTTCTTTGCTAAAAATATAATGCTAAAGCTGTGAAATTCTATATCAGCATAGAAAACAGGTTGTAGAATCGTGCAGAAAGCACACTTCAAAATAACTCCAATTACTGAGGAAGAGTGAGATCTTATACTACTTCATTTTGATGAGTAAGTAGCAGCTTTGCAGTTAAGGCATACACAATGACACTTCCTATATTAACTTCACCAAATGAGATTTTTGAAGAATTTAGCAGCTACGGAAAAATATGAGTAACCCTAAGCTAGATGAGGATACTCTTATGGGGCTGATAAACATGACAGAACTGCAGAAACATTGGTGATCAGACCCACTAGCTCGTGTATTGAATGTAGGATAACAACACTGGACTTTCCCACAGAGCAGAATTTGTTTCACAGAAGTCTACAATGTCCAGGCAAACTGAGTCTGCATTTTATACCTCAGGTTTTCATGACTGCTGAAGCTAAGTCTCATCTGTGTTTCCTCATACTCCTTAATACTAATGGATGATACTGTAGGTATGGGCATCCTTGCAGCCATAAGATTAAGAGGGCATCAAAAGTTCAATCAGCATTGTCTCCTCCCTACAGCTTAGCAGACAAGTTTTCTTCTTGTCTAGAAAACAGATCTATTGTCACGTAGATGTTGTGGTAGATAATCCCTGAAAAACCCTTTTGACTGTAAAATTATTATTACTATAGAAGATTGTCTTTATTTCCAAGGACTGACTGCTCTGACATCTTGCACCACTAAAGTGTTTGAGGCCACTGATATAGTTCTTCCTTCAACCTTATTTCTTTGTTCTTCACTAATTCTATTGCTAATTCTTTTTTTTTTTTTCATCATAATGTAGGTTTTGTGCCATTTACAAGTTCTCCCTATATTCCTGTATTTTTTCAACCGACTGCCAATAACGCTCATTCTGGATAGTCTTGAGTCTTTATATACTGCTGCAAACTTGCAATAGAATAGTATGCCAGTGCTATATATTAATCAGTAAAGAAATTAAATTATAAATAAAAGCTCACAAACATGATGTTTTCAGAGCAGACAGTAAAACCTCTCGGGTAGAAAGCTTCTCATGCCATGGATTTACATTGTTTCTAATCATAGCACATCTTCATCTATTAAGTCACAAAGTTCTTTCATGTACATACAAAAGTATTTAAAATACTTTTGAGGTGCTTGCTAATAAGCTGTATGCTGTAAAGTAAAAAGGTTATTTTATCTAAACATCCAACTACAGGAGAAGCCAAATGTCTGGGTTTAATCAAGGATTATTTGTCCAAATACAATGAAAAGGATCAAAGCTGTTTAAGTGGGTCAAGGTAAAGTCTAATGAATGAAAAACAAAATTAGACTTCAACAGATGCTAACCTCCCCCCCAACTCCAAAATCAGAATTAACTTGACCTTAGTCTCTACTCCTCTAGTCTTGAGACAAGACATAAAAACCTTACCAAAAAATTAACAAAACCAACCCTTTTAGGAAGTATTTTTCTAGACAATTTTAAATCTTAATGCTCTTCATGTTTCACTGTAAGGTTCCCC
>VZSZ01002093.1:268660-306199 GCA_013398815.1 Ibidorhyncha struthersii
AAAAAAAGACACCTCATCTTGATTGTCACCATGTGACAGTTACATTAACAGTGGAAATTCCAAGCTCTACTGATGTAGGTAAGACTTGTGTTAAAGCCCTAATTTATCCCTATCACATGGTTCTTATTTTCTTACATCATTTAATTCAGCTTTCATTTAAGATTCATGTGAAATACATATTTGAAACAGTTGACTATATATTTTCTTAAAAAAGGAAAAAAAACTTTGATAAGGGATGTTATTTAGTGTGCAAAATTAACTTTGTTGACTGGCAACAAGAATGCCAGCAGACAATCATTTCTTCACATTCAAAACAAATTTGAAGTTTTAGACGAACTCGAGACATTCAGAAAAAAAAGCAGACAAAGTGTTTCTGATAGGCATTATTGTACTCATTTCGTTTCTTAGTCACAGAGATAAGGCTCCTTCTTTTTATATAATGGGAAAGCAGAGTGCCACGTTAGTTATATTCTAGGCTACTCCTTAACACAGGTCACTTGTATGATTTTTTCAGACATCCAAAGGGGTTTGCATTAACATGTAACCACATCAGTATTAGTAAAAAGCAACTATAAGACAGGTGTGTACCAGAAACCTATTTCTTATGAAACGAACATTTGCATGTCAGACCATATTTTAAAAAAAATAAATATGTAAATCAAGTTTGCTAAGCAGCAAGTGCCGCAACAGAATACTAGTAAGCAGAACATCATTAAGAGCCCAAGGAATTCAGGTACTTTACTAATCACCGCCAGTCTGCCACACAGTTTATATTGGCAATCTATTTCACTGCCAAAGGGAAAAGACCTCATTAACCAAAAGGCAAGCAATTTTTGTATTTCTTATTCTTTCCCCAGAATCACACATTCAAATAGTTTTATGAGATGCATGTACATACCTGTGCAAAAAGGACGATAGCTGTCCCCACCAAATTGTGCCATAACTCCAACACCGTAGGCAGCTGCTTGCCTAACCTCTGGGCTGTTGTCACATATCGACTGTAGCATTGGCCTCAGGAAGTATTCAGCATACTTGAATGAGGAGGGGCTGCAGTGCTCTACAATGTCATCAAAAATGCATAGCCCCCACTGCCTGTCGGGCCATGGCCTATGCGGACACTGCATCAAAAACAGGTCACGTTTAAGACATCTTACAATTGGTAATTTTTATATAGTCAATGATTATATCAACAGAACAATCATAGTAACAGTGGTCTAGTATTTTTGTTAAAATCTTCCTGGATTAAATTTAATCCTACAAACATATAATTTTCTGTAGTGATACTTGCAGCAATACCATAAACAAACCAAAATTTGGGTGAATGTCTGAGCTAATTAAGAGAATAATGATTTTAGGCAAAATCCTTTACCTCTATTTCACACTCTGTTACCTAGTTCAGTCTCAACGTTCCCCACTAATCTGCAACATTTTTGACCCTCTCCTTGAAATGCATTTCAGAGAGTATTGGACACTCCCAGGCAAATTAAATTTCTCAAAATAGTTGTGTGTGTGTGTGAGTGATCCTGGGTCTTGCAACACAGAAATTAATAGTACAGGTGCACAGCTGTTCAAAAAGCATAGGGTAACAACTTCATACCTAATCCAGAATAAACCTTCAACTGCCTCTATTTTGTAAAACAATAATTACTACATTCTGTCTACCAAGTTCTCTAAGATTCCAGCATGGAAGGCTTATTAACACATCAGAAAAAAAAAAAAATCAAATTAAAAGAAAGCAAGGTACTTACAATTAGGTTGACAATCAGTGGAAGTAGCCTTTCAAACCACGGCAGTACCTTCTCTTTATAACTGCTGAATATTGAGTGCAAAATGTCCGATACTTTAGTCAAAATATAAACGTCACTGTCATCCTGATAGGAAAAGGATACAATTCACATTAAGACTAATGATCTTTAAAATAGTGGAAGTCACACAAAATGCTAAGGTCTCTAAACTAATGGAATAAAGTTGTTCAATGATTTGGTTTTGTAAACCAAATTCTTTGAAGTCCACTATTTTTCAACTCTAATCACAGAATGATAGAATCATAGAACGGTTTGGGTTTGAAGGGTGCTTGAAAGATCATTTAGTCCAACCTCCCTACTAGCGTTTCCCAAAGCCCCATCCAACCTGACCTTGAACATTTCCAATGATGGGGCATCCACAACTTCTCTAGGCAACCTGTTCCAGTTTTTCACCACTCTAATAATAAAAAAATTCTTCCTTATGTTCAACCTAAATCAACCCTCTTTTAGATTAAAACTGTTGCCCTTTGCCCTGTCACTACAGGCCCCGGTGAAAGGTCTCTCTTCATCCTTCACATAAGGCCTCGTTATATATTGAAAGGCCACAATGAGGTATCCTCAGAGCCTTCTCTCTTCTCCAGGCTGAACAACCCCAACTCTCTCAGCCTTTCTTCATAGGAGAGGTGTTCCAGCTCTCTGATCATTTTTGTGGCTCTGGACCCGCTCCAACAGGGCCATGTCTTTGTTGTGCTGGGGACACCAAAGCTGGATGCTCAGGTGGGGTCTCAAGAGGACAGTGCAGAGAGGGAGAATCACCTGCCTCAGCCTGCTGGTCATACTTCTTTTTATGCAACCCAGGGTACAGTTGGCTTTCTGGGCTGTGAGCAGACATTGCTGGCGTATAGGCAATTTTTCCATCCACCAGTATCCAGAAGTCCTTCTCAGCAGGGCTGCTCTCAATCCATTCATCCCCCAGTCTGTATTGATATTGGGGACTGCCCCAACCCAACAGGACCTTGCATTTGGCCTTGCTAAACTTCATGACGTTCACATGGGCCCACCGCTCAAGCCTGTCCAGGTCCCCCTGGATGGCATCCCTTCCCTCAAGTGCATCAACTGCACCACTCAGCTTGGTGTCATCTGCAAACTTGCTAAGGGTGCAACTCAATTCCACAACCTACGTTGTTAATAAAGACACTGAACAGTACTGGTCCCAGTACAGACCCCCTTGAGGGACACCCCTTCTTACTGATCTCCATTTGGACATTGAGCCACTGAATGCAACTCTTTGGACATGGCCATCCAGACAATTCCTTATCTACCAAACAGTCCATCCATCAAATCCATATCCCTCCAATTCAGAGAGGAGAATGTTGTGTGGGACTGTGTGAAAGGCCTTACAGAAGTCAAGATAGATGGTATCAGTTGCTCTTCCTTAATCCAGCAACGCAGTCACTCCATCATAGGAGCCACCAGCTTAGCCACGCGTGATTTGCCCTTCGTCACGCCATGTCAGCTGTCTCTAATCAGCTCCCTGTCTTCCATGTGCCTTGACATAGCTTCCAGGAAAACCTGTTCATTGATCTTACCGGGCACAGAGTGAGACTGACTGGCTGGTAGTTCCCAGGATACTCCTTTTTACCCTTCTTAAAAATGTAAGTTGATTGCTAGTACTCACTTGCATAGGGCTTGAAGGTTTGTATTGGGGACACAAAAATTTTATCAAGACAAACACTGTCTTGTGCAAATTTACTGCTTCAATGGATTCCCTTTACAGAAGGCAGAACGTTTTCCTCTTCCGTACCTTACAGACACTCTAACAAGCTTTTACTGAATAGTAAAAGGATAATTGCCTTTGTGATGGAAGATTGTGGCAAAAATATACGGAATATTAATCCTCTCCTCTTATCGCTTAACGTCATTTTTCACCTTGCCCAATTAATGCACCAAACTGGTAAAGTAAAAGTCCTTAGCTCAGATTCAGCTATCAATTCACGTTATATCTGCAAGTGAGGCTTGTTCCCTGGAATCACTTGTGTTGGGAAAACCCTTTAACTTTGTTTTAAAGAAAGTTCTGTTGTACTCGGTATGGTTCCTTTAATCAGTTTATAATTTAACAGGCAGGGAAAACAGAATACAGCTAGTTTCTGGTCCCTAGTGAGAAACTAAGTACTTCTCATGCAACTGGCAGCTTCCCACTACTGGCTATTTAAACCCTCCCTGGTTAGACAACTTCTGTCAAGGCATAATTCAAGCAATAACTCTGGCATATATGCACAAATGATGTAGAGAATTGCTGCAGCACATCACAAGGTCCACCTAGCCTGGTATTGCCTCTTTACTAAGAGCTGTTAACAGATGCTCAGGGGGAGAGCATAACACTTGCTTAGTGTACGCCTTCTCCTACCTTCTATCAGATCAGCAGTTTAGTTATTGCCTAAGCTACGGCTGTATCTGGATATCTTACTGAAACTACTTTTTGAATATCTTTCATGACTTCTGTAGTCCCTTATATTTCTGCTGCCCTGAGGTAAGGGCTACATAAAAATATTCTAGGACCAAAGGTGTATATCCAAATGTTACTCATTACCGTATGTTAATTTTGTCCATATGGCAAGTGACATTCTAGTCCCACTCCTACTTTCACAGGGTAATGCAGACAAGTCTTCCTTGCAGTCTTTAAAAACATCAGCAAGGTCAAATATAAATTAAAGCATTTTTAAAAATGCCTTGCAACTCTGTTGCAAAGAATGGATTCAGCTTTTCTGAAACTGCTGCTTGCTAGCATTTTCTCTCATTATCACTACAGAGTGACACATAAGAAAAGATAAACTGCCTAACTCACTGTCTACAAGAATGAACAGTAAACATTGCAAATAAGAAAAGGACGAAAAATCAGGAAAGGCTCTTGGCTCAGAACTTGAGTTTTGTTATTTTTTGATCCCAAGCAGTATGTAGGCACCAGAAATATCTCCTTTTGAATGCTGGCCCTAACGTTCCCAAAGGAAAGGGGCTCAAGAACTGCATTATTATTTAAGAATTTATGGGTGCATGATCTGTTAAGATATATTCTGGAGTCTGCATACAGGTTAAACTCATGTAAACAGGCTTCACAGTTCAACCTCACAAGCTTCACACCTGCACTGTGTAGCAAAAAAATCTTCTAGTTCTTAAATTTACTGAGAATCCTTTATGTCTCATGTTATAAGCAGCAATGACTTATTATTTTTTATTACTCTCTCCATACCAATAACAATTTAATAGAATCCTCACATCTCTTCTGCAGTCACTGCCACTTCAAACCAAAAAGTTCGGTATCTTAGTGGATAAGTAGTCACTGTGGTATTCTCTCATGACCAAACACATTATGCCAGCTATTCATCCTGCTGTCCTCCTTTGACGCTATTTTAGGTCTATTCTTTCCGAGACAGGCTCCTGACCTAACACATCAGAGGTCTAGGTAACAGAGGTATGCTCAAGGTTAAGAGGCACCCAGGTCATAAGGCACAAAGAAAAAGCAAGTCAGCAGGGCTAGGCCTTAGATTACCACTGATACAGCATTTGACAACAGACTATTTAAAGTCATCTAAGAATTGCTTGAGGGGATGAAGAAAATGAAGAGCTATATCCTGAACTTCTTCCTTCAGTATACTGGGCAAGGAAGCCTTTCGTATTTTCTAATTCACACATGTAGTGTGATCCATTTCTTATGGGAAGTTTTGAAGGAATACGGTAACAGGACATTACTGAAGGAAGAAATAATTCTGAGGATGCACTATGCTTTAACTGAGTAGCATAGCATGTCCATGTAATGCATTTCCATCCTGGTGCTTTATGAGTGGAAAAACCTCCCAAAACAACTTACTTCATCTTGTAATGACTCTTCAACTTGTTCATCATAGTCTTCATCTTGTCTTTTCACTACGTTAAAAAACAAATATTAAACCATTACATTTCTGCAAGTGCGTAAGAAGCCTGTGAAAGGGAAAAAATGATGCAGAAACAAACTTAGAAAATAGGAAACAGTAGCTGAAAATGCAACAGGCATTTTCTGTCTTTAAAAAGCCTCAAAGAACTTTCACAGAAAAACAAGAAGTATAATGAGACAGCTTAGTTTAAGAAGGTGCAAACATGCATGAGATAGAAATAAACACTCCAGCTTGTCCATAAGGACAAGAAAAGTGCACAGAAATAAGAAACTATCATTGCTTTAAGAAAACTGCAAAGACTTCAGATGTAAAAAAATATAGAAATGACAACACCATAGACATGTGCACTGTCTTAAAGTAAATCTGTCCATCAACTTTTCATTAAACTACAGTATTTCTGCAGATGATGTCATCTTCATCCTCCCAGAGCTTACAAATGTAACTCCTGCATTCTGTTGTTTCAAAGCCCCATTACCTTACATAAACGTGCAAATTAAAGAAATCTGAACTAAGCTTCTTTTTGTGTGTTCAGAAATTATTAATTAGGAATTCTGCTTTAAAGAGAGGCCATTATCACATGTTAACAGGAATTTGTGTTAACTTACCCTGTCTTAATTCTTGATTTTTAAAGTGCTCTTCTAGCTTTCCTTTCAATATTCCTCCAAGTTCTTCAAAGTGTTCGTTGTTAAGGCATCCATCTCCCATTACCTCAATGCACTAGTGAAATAAAATGACCAGCGTTTCAGCTTTAAGTTACATGAGCAATTTCTATGAAATCTAAGCACACGAGAATATTAATACATGCTCTATTTTAAGTGATCACTAGCAGAAGTAATACTAATAGAACATTCCTACTGTAATCAATGCTCAAATTATACAAGTAAGGCATAGTAGCACTGTACATTTCAAGCACATAACTTTTCAGTGGTTTGAGGTTAAAATGAACAAATCTGGTAATTATTTTAGGTTAATACTTATGTATTTTGCTTCTTGCAAAAAAAGTACAACTAAGTTTTTCAATCAGCTATAACAACATTTATAGTCAAACCAAAATTGATGTAGAGGAAGCCTTGCATTTCTTCCAGTCATTTAAATGAACATAAAACACATGTCCTTTCTTACCATAAAAAGCTACGAACAGTAACGCCACAAAATCCATGAGGAAGAAAGTTACCTTTGCAAAAGAATGCATTATTTCTGAGAGAACATCTGAATCTGGTTCTGTCCCAATGGCTTTGATGAGTGCATCACACATGAAGTGCCACATCTGTGTGAGGTACTCTGGCCCACGAACTCTAGCACATTCAAGAAGGAGGGGCATCGACTCTGCTGCTGCCACTCGAACACGTTTCATTATTAAGGAAATAAACCAATGAAGGCCAACGTAGCATGCTTAGAATTTAAGCACCCACCACCATAATGAAGTGTTTCACCCACGACAAAAAAGCTATCCAAGTTCTCCTCCACTGCGTTGGCACAAACGTCACTTTCTCTACTGTTTGCTTTTAACATTATAGACATGCTTATTTAAAAAGAAACTAGGGGGAAAAAGTAGGATACATTGCCTAAAATAGTGTGTAAAACAATGTTCTCAAAAAACATTTCTGCTATAAACCAACAGAATATTTTAACAGTAACACTTCCAATTCATTTAGGAAAACAGTGAGCACGACTGATTCTTCCAAACCAAGTTTCCATTTTCACAGTAGAATTCATTAATAGGATATCGTCATGGAAATAGAACTTCAACAAGGGAACCATCAACTTTACAACTTGCTCTGTGTACTCCACAAATCCTTCCTTTAGCTCTTTTGCATAGCAAACCTGAAACACAAAGCATGGAAATGCCGCCTTTAAGGGATAATACGTTTACTAATATTTTTCAACTATGTAACGGTAAGAAAGATTGTTAGAAGTTTAAGTTTTGTTTGCTTTTTTTTTTTTTAATTTATTCTAAAACACATTCAATAATCCATTTACCTGCCCCCTCCACTGTGGTATTTTAAGAAACCCTGATAGCACCATGAGTCTCACTCATTGTACACGCGTGTATTTTTCAAACTTAATTCAGAAACATTAGTATTTGCAAAAAGGAAATACTCTTTAACATCTCCAATTCCTTAAAACTTTTGCTAACAAAGGAAAACTATCTGTTCATCTTAAAAATTGAAGCTCCAATCTAAAGAAACTATTTTTAATCAAACAAGTAACATGCGATGAAGTGTCTGAAATCCAAACTTAACACTGTCACCCGAAGAAAAACAGAACTATTTCATTTGATACTACAAAGAACGTTTTTGTTATAGATTTTGGCTTCATACTCAATTGTCCAGCAATACATAGAACACTAAAACTGTCCTATTACTCACCAGCATCTGGCATGCAGTTGCTTTTTCTTCAAGGCCTGCAGTTTTAATTCCAAAACTTTGCTGATCTCCTAGGTTTACAAATTCCCAACCGTCATCATCACTCATATTCTCCATGTCCTGTGCTGTTATGCAGAGGGGGGGGAAATTATTTTTTTTAAAAAAAATCTAAACGTGCTACAAAATCACTTATTTCAGTATTTTTCAAGCAAAACATTATGCTAAACCTACTGTCTAAAAGAGCTACTTCAGGTTTAATGGATGCAGTCTTCATTAAAGGTCCCATGACAACAGGAAGGTACTGCTGAAATTCCTTTCCAAGAATTTTACACATTCTGGCCCATGCTGAGATCATGTAAGAAATCTATAAAATAGAAAAGTCAGAATTTTCATGTCCCACATTTTATTTTGATGCATACTTAAAAGGAAAGCATAACAAACATTATACAATAGGACTTTTTAAAAGAATTTGTCAGCAGTGCATAAAACTTATTTCAAAGAGAATTCATCCAACATGCAATCCATATAAAAACGCATCTTCAAAAGACCTGTCCCAAGTCTTTATTTGTAACAATGCACTGACAGTACCTCTGATCAAAGTTGCTATACATGTAAAAATGTGACAGTATAAGATGTACTTGTAATGCAGTCATGACTGTCCTGAAAAGTAAGTTTCCTTCTGAAATAATTTCCTGAATTTACTACTGAGCCACATTCCTGAAAATAGCAAAGAGAGCAAAAAAAAAAAGAGTGCAGTACTGTAAGGAGCATTTGTTTTCAGATACACAAGTCAAAATAGCTCTCCACTCATTAGAACAGCTGTCTAACAAGTCTTGTTGAACTATTTATAAGAAGGTGACAGCAAGGGAATAGGTCATACAATGCCAAACAAAGTAGTTACTAATAGACAAGGAATGATTACCCACATGCTGACATTTCTTCAGCAAACATAGGTCCTGGAAGTCGCATTTCCTAAATACACTTCTGGGAAAGATTCTAAAGCCATCTTAGGGCAATCAATCTCAATTTTTCTAAGACATGCTGAACAATTAGTCTGAAGGTGTAATTACATGTCACATGTACACAGAATGTTTTTAATACTAACCGAAGAGCTATGCACTGTGAAGATGCAATTTTAACATACCTGTGGATCATCATCTTCTAGATCACTGAAGTCTGTTTGTGTCTTCAATAACAGTTGCATTACATCTGATGCATCCTGCATAAACTAGATATAGGAAACAACTATGTTTTTAAAGGCAAATTAAAAGGCTACTTCTCAGAGACTTAAATGTTTATTTAAATTGGTGTTAAGTCCAACACACTATCAAAACACAAGCTATAGCTGGAAATAGACTGAAATGAGGATAGAAGTGAAACTACAAGTTCTTTTTCTGGAAACACCACCAAGTCATTCTTGTCTTAAGCTTCACTGTACACTCTGTTCATACGCTTGAAAGCAGAGGACTGTTTAAATAAAACACTACATAAGTAAATGCTCATACTTACAAAAAATACCTGACAATTCTAACTTCCCCAGATATTGTCCTTACTATTTTGACTCCTTTATGGAACTGTGATAAAAGCCGACAGCAGGAATTACCTCCTCATGAGCTAGGAACACTTTAGGTCACATCAGATGTCTCAGTGATGTTACACCTACACTCTCTTTTCACTTCCCATGTTCCCAGTAGTCCTCCAAGAATAATTTATTAAGCATTAGTTGTGTTTAAAATTTAGTTGCATGAATGGTATGTTTACTGGTAGTCCTTCTAAATCAAAGAAAAGGGCTGGTTATTTTGTGAGGAGCTATTAGTATTTTCGTACCATGTACATCACATTATTTTACTTTGAAGTGTGATTTTGTATTTTCTTCGCTCACTAAGATGAAAATCTGTAAACCGTAATGCGAACTTGCTATCAGAACATCACTTAAGATTCTTACACAGTCCTTCACAGTTGTTTCTCAGTACTTTTAGAGAAACATGTTTTAACCAACTTATTAAAAAAAAAAAAAACACAAAACCCTGCCAAAGACATCACGCCTCATGACAAACAAGTACTTCAAATTCTATTACAAGCACATTTAAACTTTTTCAGGCAGCTGCATACAAAAACTACACTAAGTTTCCTCAGAACTACATACATTTTACCCACCGTTCTGATACTGCCTAAATGAGATGCTCCAGAATTTCTCTTAAGCCAAAAAAAAACCCAAAGAAAAAATACTTGATTTTAACATAGTTCACTGTGACAAGAATAGCTTAAGCTGTAATATTTTCATAAGATTCTATTGTGAATCTAAACAGCAAGACAATCACCTCAGAAATTAAAACAGGAAGAGAAGCATAGAAATCTGCAACAACATAGCTATATATTTAACAAGTGAATATATTAATTCAATGTTAACACCGCAAAAAACAAAGGCATTTAAAAATATATTTAGACCATTAGATAAGATCTAAGCTTACCTTTTCTTTACCAACAGCAAGACCAATTAGGCTGATGCATTCAATAGTCTTTCCTCGTAGGAGTCTTAATTCCTTCTGAACAGCATTCTCAACAATGTGTTTTAAAGAGGGCATAAATAAGTCGTAGTAGGGAACAAATTTCTCCTCTGCTGTATCTGCAACTGATGCAATTGAAGTCACAACTTGCTCCAAAACTAGCTTAGTGCCTTTCTGTATCAACTTGGAAAGAGGAAGAATAAAGGGTTATATTTCTAAAGCACATATTTTACTTAAAATCATGCCAAATGTAAAAGTCTGCTCTTCTATGTATCCTAATTCTTGTCAGTTTAGACCAACATCAGCAGATACGTACACTGGCTTATTTCTTAGCTCAGCTATACTTATTCTGTGTATGTGACAAGGTTACCCTCCATGAAACAATTTGTTCAGTATATTATACCTCTTGTAATTTTATCACCATAGTGGAATGAAGATGCTTCACTAGATTATCCAAATATGGAATAAGCAGTGACTTGGGACAATCTTCAGTGAAGTTTATGAGGGCTGCAGCTGCATGGGCTTGAACACGCTGGTTGCCTTGATCCTCCATGGTTTGCAGGAGGGCTGCTATCACCTGAAAAAAAAAAAAAAACGTTTATTTTCAGAAGAACAAGTTTCTGAAGGGCACATAGTTTTACCACTATTTTTTTTAAACTATTCTACTACTTGCCTTCTCATGAAATTTCTTTTGAAAACCAGGTGCGAAGTCAGTTGCCATTTGTCCAATAGCATTACAAGCGGCATATCTTACTCTTGGATGCTGAAAAATATTTCCCTCAAATAGTTAACAAGTAGTCATGACAGCAGAAATGAAAACATTTTGAAATAATAAATAGAATTACACTCACAGGATCTTGAAGGAACAGCAAAACAAAATTAACTATCTCATTTAAAATTCCCTCCATCTGTTGGTGGCAACCTTCTCCAATGGCTGAGAGCGCCATCAAGCCAGCATGCCTGTATTTCCAGTCAGCTACAGAAGAGTAAAAATGAAAATAAGTATGTTATTCATTTTGGAAACTAAAAACCATAAAGACAAATCACGTTTTTGGCAGGGGACAGGAGGAGGAAGAGTGAAGAACAGGAGAGAGAAGGGAAATTGATGCATCTACTGATTTGTTAAATGCTTTTCACTTTTTCTCATACATACTTCCAGAGATGCACAAAAATCCAGGCCAAATCCAAACCTAGAAAAAAGAATTCTAACTGCTGATACAAGTATGTACATAGTACTAACACCTGGGAACTGCATTTTAATTAAATGGGCTAACCAGGGAAACATAAGGACAGTATTTCTTTTTTCCTCTCACCATTTTTTTTAATGGTATCAGAACAGCCTATACCTTCCTCTTTTGGTCAGGAGGGGAAAAATGTCTAGTGAACCAAACAGATCTAAACTTACAACAAATAAATAATCAGTACTAAACTTTTCAGCAGTCTCCCCAAGACTGTTTAAGAACAGTAACATTCCATTTGGGGATGTAAGGCTTTCCCTGACTCCAAGTTTTATTAGCCTATTCTCAGGCTAGTGAGTATTGTTGAAATGAATCCTTCATGCCTCTCTTTTTTAACACAATCTTTCTCTGTGCTAGAAACCATGGTAATTACAAAAAAAGAAAACAAGAACAAACAGGTTTATCAAACTGTGAAAGGCATGTAACAGAACAACTTTCCCAAAATAATGCAAGATTTCATTATTACTGGTAATGTATTAAATTCCTGGAATGAAGAACACCACAGTTCAGAGCACTGGAATCCTGACACTCAAGCTTCTGTTTGATCAGGATGAGATGAAATATCGTCTTGACAGAAGGTATAGTGAAGAAGCAGTTTATTTTGTGCTATTTAAGTTCATTGGATGCTCCTAGTTAAGCCTGCACCTCTTGTTACTCTCATTGTATTACTATTAGCATGCATTCCAGACTTGAAATTAATAATACTACAAAATGAAATGCAATCATGTTTGGACCATCTGGCTGCCCAATCCAAACCCAAAAGCTTAAAATTATTATTTCAATAAACATTTGTGAGAAAAGCTGTGGGGACAGGAGAAGGGGAAGTTTGATTTCTGAGAGTATTGATGATTTTTTAATCTAAATGCCTCCATCCTTCCTCCCAACTCCCTACTAGTGAGAGCTTCTGAACCAAACAATATCTATTACATTTCCCTTTTCCAAAGAGTACCAATGGTTATAGAAAACTCTGATCCAGCAGAAAGAAAGCATCAGACATCAACTGCATAACTTCTCCCCTTCGCATGAGTCAGGTCTTACAGCCATTAGACTCCATATCTTTCTGCGGGTACTACAAAACTAGGCATTTGCTAGCCTTGAAGCTAGTAACACTGGAAGAGTCAGGTTAATCTCTTTCCTTAATAAAACTTTCTTTACAAAAAAATTTCATTGCAAACAGACTTTACAAGTGTTCACATTCTGCAGGTGATACCTTCAGTAGCCCTCTGTTCCATATCCAATATGGGAACAGTCTTTTTTGGACTGGGTTTTAAATCACGAAGGTAGGAAAACTACCCAGAACTTTTTATCGTCTACTTCAAAGGCTCATAGCACAGGTCAAGTGAAAGCACACACAACAAACACAAAAAAAAGAAGCATACATAGCAATTGATAAGAATATATGGAACCACCTCGTGAAACATATTCAAATTAGCATACCAAAAGACAGCCAGCCTACCACACAGGCTTCTCTATTTTGGTCCATCAAATTACAGGTATAAAGAACAAAACGAACACGTTTTCCTCTATGTAATGTATTAAAATTTCACTTAAATACAGCACTTCTGAAGAAGCACAAGAATTGAGCTACAAAATAACAGGTGGCAGATTAGGCACGCTTAAGGTACTGTGAGGCACTGTATAGGGATTTAGAGAGAATATTCTAAAGTAGAAAAGAAGTCTTCCCTTATTTAATTCACAATGAGTTTTTTTTTTTTTAAAAAAAAATATGGTTTTGTTTTTGACATCTCTGTTCAGCTGTCCATGTTCCAGAAAAATGTTGTAATGCACTGTATATAAGTTTAATAAGTCACCATCTAAGACAAGGTATAAATTTCCAAGTTCACAGCATTTACAGTTGTTGCTGCTGAAATCAAAAGGGGAAGTGTATAAAAATATCTCAAGTAGCTAAACATGAAGATTTAAGAGGTTACAGAGTTCCTGGAAAGGATAGAATTGTGTAAAAAAAAAAAAAAAAAAACAGAACAACAACCAAACATGCAGTTACTTACGATTTTGAAGCATTTGCATAATATGTTCTTTAATCATAGGTAAAACAAGTTTTCCTCCAAGGCCACAGGCCATTCTGTCCAGCGCACTCTCACCAGCAACTGCATTGCTAAAGATCAGTTACAGAAATATCAGTGGTTTGATATCTACAATAAAACAAACAGTCCAACAGGGCACAGAAATGCCCTTTCCTGCAGTTCTAGTCTTCAGACTTTTGTCATCTGTATACACGTGATCCTCCACAAGTAAATAAAGCACACCCAAACCTAAAAGCACACAGACCAGTCACAAAATAATTATTTACCCTCCTCCCAAACATTTATTATCTGTAGTCCATGAATTAAGTCTAGTACCAAATAAACTTGGGCCTTACTAACAGTGAAGGGATAGAATTTTGCAACAGTTACACATACCTAGAAAGCTGAAACTAAATTTGAAATGAATTAAGCAACTATACTGGCTATCATCTTTTTGTCATGAGAACACAAACCAGCTCAGACTTGCTATGAATCAGGTGAACCAGCAGAATTCAAGCTCTGGCACGTAAAAAACCTTCCTTGCATGGCTGCAGTACCAGTACTCTAGTAGTATGTTCTCTTGCCAAGGACTCAGGCAGAAAACACCCAGTCCAGGTGAGGAATTTGTGCCCCTCAGCCAGTTCCAGAACTGAAAATAGCCAAACGTTATGTGTAAAGTGACTTGTTCTACCCAATAGAATTATTCCCTACAGAAAAGCAAGAAAGTTTCCACGACACAGATAACTACTGTTACAGTCTGGGTATGGTTAGCACTGTAATAACTCAAGGTTAGTCCATCCTAGACACCTATGTTGATGCAAAAACTAAGTCATGGTTCAGAAAGTGATGAATCTCCCTCTTCTTTCAAGTATCAGTCAGCTGTGTCAGAAATAGAGGTCTTGAATCCCCAAGTCTCATTACAAACCATAAACAGTCTAGAAACTCACATGCTTTGAACAAAGGTGTTTGCACAAAGATACCAGCAATATTGTATTTGTTCTTCAGATAGGTCATGTTCAAATAAACAGATACATCACCAGCAGGACAACAGAGCACAGGCTCACCAGGTTAGACTGGAGCAAACTCACTAAAGTTAATGGCAGCTTTCATCTGAAATTATGTTCTTTGAGCTGTTTAATTCATTAATTCATACATTCATTTAAACCATTAATTCATACATTCAGTTTGAGGAAACAGATAGTCTATCTTAGAAAAACGACCACACACCTCCCTCCAATGTTTGCAAAGCTTTTGCCAGGAAAAGAGGAAGTCGGATTAACCTTTTCCTCCTTTAGAATTTCACTGCTTTATGAAGCCAGAGCAACAAAAAAAAATGGAAATGCTAAAATACTCTCTGCTGCTTTTGTGTAGGCTGACTCACATCCCCCTTAGTCAGATCTGGACACACCCTAATGAGGCTACAGCCTGATGATCATTAGCCTGTTTCTTGGACTGCACAGAAATTCCAGTCTTATGAAGCTACAAAGACTCAAGCACCAGAAGAGGTTAGCGTGCACATCAGCTAATCAACAACTGTCCACAACGGTGAACTTCAGTGGTAGGAAACACATGGTAACATGAGTGAACCCGCTAAAAGAAAAAACTAACATCACACACACGATCGCCAGAGACTAGCTAATGGCCAGTATTTTGAATCCAAGCCTCAAGCTCTCCTATTACTTTGAGGACCAAAGGAGCTACGTTTCTACCTTAGGCACGGGTTGTCGAGCACAACTTGTTTTCTGATCTTTGCTCGCTCTACTTGCGACTTGTAACAAACAAAGGCAAATTTTCACTCTAAAATCCATAGGCAGCTAACTTGTGTTTAGAAGAAGAAAGTGACTTTGTAGTCCCCAGTAGCCAATTTGGCCTAAACCAGGACAGGTGTCAATAAAGAGAAATTGGCATGCCTCAAATGGATGATTCAGAGTACTTACTAAGCTGTCTAAAACAGGCCATCTGAATAGACTCCACACTCTGAAAGGCTTGACAAGGATTTGAACTTTAATACTTTACTTCCCCATGAAATTTAGTTGAATAAAAAGATCCAAATACTTGACAAATCTGAATGCAGCAGTGTCTGACAGTTCTACCTGTATGACAAAATTTCAAAGCTGAGGAAATCATAGAATCATAGAATTGTCTAGGTTGGAAGAGACCCTTGGGATCATCGAGTCCAACCATCTACCCTGCTCTACAAAGTTCTCCCCTACACCATATCCACCAACACCACATCTAAATGTGAAATTCTAATGAAACAGGATAAGACTGTCTGGTCTACTGTGTGAGAAGGGGAGGAAAGGACAGCTGACTTTCAACTCTATAATCAAGGGGTAAAAAAAAAAAAAAAGTATTCCAAGTCAAGTAGAGATTAAACAGGTTCTTCCGTAAATTCCTATGCATCAGTTTTGCAAGCGTCTCTGTATGCCTGATATCTAGTAGAAGTCGCTATACAGTTCAGTGGTAAATCAACATCTCTTCTATTGCCTCTCTTCCTATGAAGATCTCAAAGTCTTCTGTGACAAATTGTTTTGAAACACTAATTACATCTGAGTCTTAAAGGAGATGCCAGATGTGGCAAAAAAGTGTCTAGACTGGTAAACGAACATCCGTGTCTCTACAGAAGCATGGAGATAGTTATCTCCTACACATACTTCTGCTTTCTCTACTTCATTCTAATTGTATTTGGATAAAAGCAGATGTAACAGGATACTGTAGACAAACCACCATCATTCTAGTGGAAAGTTGGAGCAAGCTACAAAGCACACGGGAATAAGCAAATCAGAAAGACTGGACACGTTTAGTAGATCTTTCTTGCCTAAGACACAAGATAAGCTACTGCTATCCATACCAAGGGATTTAAAATAATAGCAAAATCATAGTATTTTGAGCTAGATGAAATTCAGCAAGGAATTCCACTATGCATTCTGACGTCCGTTCAAAAATAGGCAGCTTTTTATTTTAACACCACCTTTCAAGGGCACAGATAGAGAAAAATATGAAGAGACTGGGATTAAACAGGTCAGTATCCTTCAGCTTTGGTTCCAGCTAGCTTCAGCATAAGCCCTCAATTTAAAGGCTTAAGAAGCACTGACTTCTGAACTGAGTAACATAAATGACAGAAGAAACAAAAGTTTGAAAAGTTAAAACAGTGCAAAACAGCAGACGAGGACGTGCAACTTGTAGAACTAAATTACAGCAGTATTTGAATACTGAAAGAATTTACTAATTTGCTGAACAGTACCTAAATAACCTACATATAAACTGTTTGAGAACAGTCATATATACTGCTCATGACCGAGGGAACAAGATTAAAAGAGTTATTTAAGTAAAGAAAAAGTAATGCACTGCAGTCATTTGCATCCCACACTTATAAGCTGCCTTTAGCCACAGTCTTGTAATATCGTGAAACAACTAGTTTCATAATTACCTGTCAAAATCATCATCTTCAAGCTCATCTGCATTTGCCCAGTCTTCATCTTCTTCCAAGTCAACCATCATTGCTAACATTTGAGGAACTGAAAAAAAAAAGTTTTAAACTCAGGTTGCTTTCTTAAAATAGACTCTCAAATAACAAGCACAAATTTTAAGTTCTCTCCTTTCAAAAAAATATTTGAAGAAAAATAACTTTTCTTCCAGTAGCAGATAACCAAGTCTATCAAACTGCATCAGACAGTAATTCAGAACAGATTTTCAGAAAAATATTTTCAGAACATTCAAATCAAGAGTATTTGTACAGTTGAGTGCATTTCGTTTTTTTTTTAAAACATGAAGATTGTCAAAAGTAAATTCCTTAATAATGTCTAAGTTCCTTGCGAGAGTTAAAAATAGTACTATATGTTTTAAGAACTCAGATGTGCTTCATTCATTTTGCTGAAACTCTGACATAATCCTTTGAACATTTACTGATGAAAGAGACTATATTGATTATCGAAGAGTAATAACCCTAATTTTAACTAACATGATAAATTTTGTTAACTATATGTACCATGGTCACTTGGCATAAAGCTTTACCTTTACAGTACGGTAACAGTTTAGAACTTGAGCTTTTTCCCCACTTAATGTAAATTTTTGTTTTGTATCATGAAAATATCTTGCCTATAATAATCCACCAGTTTTCTACTTCTGCCTCTGTAGATTGATTCTGTCTGCTCTTCTCAGTACAAGTCTTTACAGAAGCTATTACACAGTCTTTATCATAACGTTCAACTACTATGCAACAAGCAACACCTATTCTTCTGAGTTGTTCTCATGGGAGGAAGGAGTGCAGTGATTCGTCCATTATAAGCCTGCCTGTTCCTGTGTACTTCAGAAGACTAAGGGGTGAAAGGTATACCTTGCGCTCTCAGAGCAAAGTAAGGTGCTCTTAAATATTCTGCACTTCATATTACACTAACCGCTCAGATCTGTTGCTTGAATTCAACATCATTAATGCAAAAAGCTTCGCTTTGCCCTGGAAACAGAAGTTTTCAGTCAAATACTCAGCCTTTGAGCTTTAAGAATCTTTTTAGGACAGTCTACCACACATCTTGAAGACAGGCATCATAGTTAACTGTCCTTCACAGCAAGCTACCTCAAAAACTAGTAGGCATACAGTAGTCCATGCCACTGCCGAGATCTACTGCAACTGATTAGGTATACTGCAACTGGTGAATTTCATAACAGGCTTGCACTGCTGTAACCTACCATAGAGGCACAACCCCAAGCAAACTCACCTCACTATACACCTGGACAGATGTGAAACTTATGGTCAGCTGATGACAGAAGAAAATATTGCTTACTAACAGTATTGTGGGGGTAGTATCAAAAAAAGACCAAATTATGGATTGATTTGCTTGATGTAGCTACATACGTTCAACCAGAGATGATAGCATGGCTGCAAAAACCTTCAGAGAGCTTTTATATACATATCAAGATAACTTAATGGACACTATGAACTTTGTAGCATGATGCCCACATGTCAGAATTCTATATACTTACTAGTCACTAAAAAGAATTTCCTCAAAAAAAAACCAACAGTATTATAGCCCAGGAGCTTTTCAGAAACAGACACTCACAAGCACACAGTTGAAAATGAGGTATTGTCACACCTCTGAAATAGGAAAGTCAAGCATCATTTGCCACAATTGCTATGGGGTTCCAAAAACTAATGTCATAGTGTTCATTGCTACAAACAAGCAAGGCTGAGAACAAACTGTCATCCAAAGCTGTCTGGCCAGCGTTATATCCAGAACCTGCAAAAGTTTGTACACGTTTCTTCTTGATGTTTAATACGAATGTAGCTGCCAGTAAGCATAGCTTCACAAAGAATTTTTTTTAAATGTAGAGTTGTGCATTAATTTCAACTTTGGCCCAAAAAGCCCTCAAAGTTTAACTATTGCCAGTATATAGACCCTTTACAAACAAGTTAAAGATGAGCGCACTAAGCCTGCTTCTTTTCAGAGCATGCCATGACTCTCCAGCTTCTGGAGACTGAGCAAAACTACAGCCAAACATAGGCTGAAGCTCTAATTTCTAGGGAAAGAGCAATAAAAGACTCTGCTATCTTGAATACTGAGCTCAAGGAGGGAAGTCTGAACCCAAATGGAATTCCTGAGCAGAAAACTGGGACACAGGACACAGACTTATTCCTAAATCAGTATCCTGTTCAGTATAACCAGCATAAGATGACAGTTTTGCCTAAGACCCAGTTCTAGTTGTGAGGATCAAGTGACGTAGCAACTTTTTAGCTGAATGAAAACAGAAAGCTTTTTAAACTAAGGCACAAAACCAAGACAAAAGAAATCCTTTTTGGCTTTCTCTGAACATAACTGCTTTACTAGGTCTGCAAAATGTATGTCTTTCTCACCTTAGTGATTCATTAAGAGCAATTTTACAATGGGTTGCAAACCAAAGGCACTTCATTCACACATGGTACATTATCTTAACACAATATCTTAATACGAATATTTCATTCCTAAACAGCAACTAGCAAACCAATATAAAAGTAATACATTCTAAAGAGATATGAGGTACTTCTCCATTATGCTGCCAGACCAGATAAGAAGCTTATAACGATTCAGGGGACAGCAAGTGTCAAGCGTTAATATTTGCAACAAGCTACACAGCATTCTAAACATTTTCAAATTTCAAAGTATATTCTAAAAAAAATCTGTTCTTTAAAAAACTATTCTACAAGTAAACAAAGTTCTAGTCAACAGTTTAAACACATAGGCCAAGCAGATACAGTTTACAACATTTCCATAAGTTTTATGATTATATTAGTGATATGTATATGCGCAACTTTCACCAGCGCAAGCACACGAGTAAAAAAAGCTTTCAACAGATTATCTTTATGCCAGTTTCAGAAAACAAGCAAGAATCTAGACAGATACAAGTGTGACAGGGAAGGAAAAGAATCCTTCCAAAAAGCAGGCTACACTGCTGTGTCAGTGCCCTCATCTACTCACAAAAAGGATTTAAAAGGCAGAGAAATACCACTGCATAGAGCATTGCTGCTGGGGCTGTCCAGAAGATAGTTATTTTTAGTATCTCAAATAATAACACATGATTAAAAAGTGCCTCTCCAAAGAATTTACACTCTGCATTAGACTTTCTCTAAGTATTTATATAAGCATCTGATTTTTAAATTCACATCTTTAACTCAACACTGAAGCTCAACACGCATGCTGAACTCCTTCAGTCTTCAGTTGCCAGCACCACAGAGTATCTGGCCTACATACCAAACTTCAAACGTAGAACTTGAGAACTAAATGCATCAACTTTTTTTTTTTTTTTTAAATACAGCACAAATTTCCAAAGCCAGCAGAAAAGCATGAAAGTATTATTTTCCTTGGAAACACCTAATGAAGAATCTGCTGTATTTTTATTCGAATTGTTGGTGGCTGCATAAGCACATAATTAATTTATGAGAAGTCATTGTAAGAAGGGTCTTTCTCTATAAGAAAACCCAATTCAGTGTCACCTAAAGTTACCAGCACCAGCAAACTGAGTTAGACATGGTTTTGCCACTGACCACCTGCAAAGTCAGTTTAATACTATAAAGGAAAACAAATTGTTTCAACAAAGAAAATGAGTGAAATACTTACTGGCTTGTGCAACAATGTTTGTATGCCTCCTCAGCATAGCTGCAGCAGTTTCTGACAAGGTCACAATTACTTCAAGTGCCAACTGACGCTGCATGTTACTGAGACTGGCATCTGCACACAACTACAATCCAGAAGATTAGACCAAATGGTTAGAACAGATGTTTTGGGGTGGAAAGAGTGATTGTTTATAAAAAAAATCCTAGTTTACCTTCAAACTTAGTTGCAACGTAGGTTCTAAATGTGGTCGTAAATACTTGGGAACAGAATCTGCAATTTCTACAAGGGATTTCAGGACAGAATCATCATTTTGGTAGCAGGAATCATTTACAGCCTATCAAGAGATAAGATGAACGCAAGATTAAATAAAACCAAATAATACTATGAATGAAACCACGGTTACAGAAGAAATTTGGTCAACTGTATTCTTGTCTCTCTGAATAGTCTTGTTTAGCATTAGTGTGTTGTGGTTAGGACCAAGAGTAAATTTTGTGATAAAACTAATGCTGCTAACAAAGAACTAGCTGAATCCTGCAGATACGAGCAGAATGAAGAACATAAGGACCAAGGAGCCAATTTTAGGAGAATGAAGTAACTTCAGAAGGCGGCCAGCCTAGCAACAGTGAAAACCAGTAAAAAATCAAGAGAACACCGACCAGAAATGGACTTGGGGATTGGGTAATGGGTGGTACAGGTATCACTGAGAGGCGTGAATTAGGGTAGGGGTCCTTCTTCCAGAGGCACGCAGCTCAAGCTGTAACCTGAGAACTAATAAAAGACTAAACGAAAGTCTTCACTCGGACTTTGTATTTTCAGTAGAATCCTTGGGTCAGACCCTGCTATGGTGGCCAGCGTGTGTAAATCCACAACAACTACAGTGTCCAAAACTATAAGTTTTCTACAAGTTACGGCTCACAACATTATATGCCATCAATTTTGACCATTATTAGTTTAAATCTAACACAGCAGGCAGACACTTGGAAAAAATTAAGGTCACACATCAGAGGTGCCAACACACTATGTTTTCACAAGCACAACTTCAAAATGCATTTTAAATAAAGAAAAACTCCTCAAAGTAACTCTGCTCAAAAGAAGGAAAATGAGCCTCACTCCTTTTTTCCCCTGTTATGTGAGAACGACTTTGAATAGCTTATGTGTACACACATCAGGAATCTCAAGATTAAATAATTTATTTTTTTCCAGACAACACTGGAGAGCTACCAAATTAAAGCAGGCCTTACAGCCTTCAGTCACAGGACACAGGAAAGAGAAAAAGAAATCAAGCTTTTTGCAAATATCTTTCCTAATCCACAGCTACATTCCGAAAAGTAATTTAGATCTTACTTTTATCTCACCAGGTTGGTACTCTAGTACTAAAACAGGGCAGAGTTATTGAATGGTGCTAAAACTCTCCAAGAAGTAGGATACAAAACCCCCAAAACGCCAAAGAAAAAATAGCCTTTAAACATACTTTTGGGGTTTTGAAAGGAATTTTCATTAGCAAAGTATCTGATGTCTTCCTAATGTTGAAACAATTTTTAAAAGTGGATAGTCAGGTGTTTTTTAATACTTAAATCTATAATCCAGCACTTTCAATAATACCATTCAAAGAGCCCACAGTTTCAACATAGAAACAGCAGCATCTGTTATCAGAAATGTTCTAGGGGGAAAAAAAAAAAAAAAATCTATCTTAGTTAAGGCCTTTTGGACTAATAGTTACCACTTGTCCTCTGATTCTGGGAAAGGATAGTGTAATGTTTAGTGGAAGTTTCTGTAAAACTCCGTATTTTATACCCATTGCAACTTTGAGAGTTTTTTTAAAGCAAGACTAGGTTTTTGAAGAAAGAAGTTCAAAATGCACAGTGAGCCCTAAAAGGCAGAGGCACTTTTCTGTAGTACTGAACACAAACGACCACAGGAGCCAGTTGAAGTTTCAGCTGCTTTTACGTCCACAGCAGGATAAATCTCTTGGATACAAGCTTCAACTATTAGTTCTGAAAGTTCAACCTCCAGCATAACTATTATAGAAATTGTACTGAAAGGACTGAATTGCTAAGTCAGAATTTTATTTTTAGCTTTTTTACCATGCCAATATTTCAACAAAATGAACGTCAACAGCAACAAAAAAAAAAAATCCAACTGTCTCCAAAGGTCACTCACCACTATTCTAACACATCCCATCTCCTATTTATAAACTCAGATCTTCATATCCATCTTGTGTTACCACAGCCAGAAAAATCTAGCCCTTCTTGCAATAAGTATTTTAAAAAGACAGATTTCATAGCATACTTCTGTGCACTATATTTGCAAAATAAAGCTTGAAAATGCAAGCCAAGTGCATGTGTTCTTACATCCTAAAATAGTAGCATTGAAACTTATATCACAAAGTGGGCTATTAGTCTGAAGTCTAAAAAGAGCACACTATTTAATTCCTAACCATCAAGACGAACAGCACGCCCACCTAAATCCTGCCTCACTCCCACTCATACAGGACTCAGTAGCCAAGGTCCTCTCAGCCAGTTACAATTTTTGAACAATGCAATTTTCATTGACAAAGTCACAGTCAGGGACTAACCACCAAATAGTGAGCTCAGTATCAAAATACTTATCTTGTATACACTAGGGGTATTTTTAAGTTTAGTTGATTTTAATAAATTTCTCTCAGTTTCCATTTAAGATCAAGCAGAATTCCACTGGTTGCAGAAGCCAGTACACTTGGCACAATTTTTCTTCAGTGTGCGACAAAGCAGACACAGACAAGGTTTATAGCTTACACTGTCAACAGGAATCTGCTGTACTGCCTGTAGCAACAGCACAGTCTTTAACCTAAATTTAGCCTCATTTAAAATTGCCAAAAGTTTGCTACCCCTGTTATCACAGCTACTTAGTTATTTCCCTTTCTATATTAAGAAAAAAGTGAAACTGTACTGTGAAATTGTCACCCTTCAAAACTCAAAACGGTCTGTCACTGGTTTGGTTTACAATAGGCTTCCCCTCCAAAGTAAACAACCTTATATTAGAATTCCAACTTTTTCTCAAATTCATCCATCCTAAAAGGCATCTAATCCAGCCTTAGAAATTACATGAAGCTTAAAAAGGCATTTTGTTTGCAAGTTCCTAACGTATCAAACAATAAAGATCATTTGTCCATATTGTTGTTGCTACTCTGACAGTTTTTGTTCAGAGTAATTCTACACTTTCCTCTAAACTGAAAGGATACAGGTTATCACAGGCCAATGCATTTCCCCATTAATGACTACTTGAAATCTCAGGGTAGCCCATATTTTAAGTATATTTCAATATCATGGTTAATTTAGAAACTGTATGATTTTGAGTTAAATAAAATTCTTCGTAAGGTAACTCATTTATCTAGATAACACTGTGTAAATTAATCAGCATTGAACTATTTTCCTTAAAACCCTAACAATTAGCCTGTGTTTACAAAATCCCCTATCAGTTTCCACTGTGTCTTGCAGGCGACTGACATCAGGCTAACTAAGATATAGTTAATCCAGTTCTCAGCAAAAATTCATATGCTACACAAATTTGCAGACCAATAATTTACGTTCAGATAGAGTCAATACAGACAGTAATGGCACATTAAGCATTACTTGTATGGTTTCTTACCTGCAAGATTCCAGGTAGCAAGTCCGCAAAATGTTTAAGAAGGGGAAGATTGTGCTCATTAGCAAGCACAAACGCAGCTGCAGCTCTAGCAGACAGAGTCTTGATCTAGAAGACAGGCAGGATTGGAGAAAGAAATGTGAAGAACTGGTAATGAAACATGCCCTTGTTTTCTTTTAACATTAGGTCTATTATAAGACTACATTTTGTATTATTGTTTCCATTTTCCTAATAGATAGACCAATTAGTTTTTAGCACGGGCTTTTACATCTCGCTTCAAATTAAAGTAAAGCAATGTTGAAGATATTCAGCACCTATGTCATCAATGATACAAAAACGTTTATCATATTATGAGGTGGCAAGTATTGCCTAGTTTTGGTTTTAGTTTTGTTTTGGGTTGTTTGGGGTTTTTTTAATGAAATAAAAAAGAAAAAAACCCTATTGTTTTCAACCTCCATCCAAGTTTCAAATGTGTATTTAAGTGTCAAAGTCCCATTTTTCAAGAAGTGTGACCTATGTATTTAAAACATGCTTCTTTAAAGGCATGACTTGCGGTACTTTAGAAAATGTTACTCATTTGACTTTCAAAGGTCAGAAAAAGTAATCCATGGGGGAGCAGCAAACTGAACCCATATACCACAGCAGGGTTTCCTATTCTTGCCCAGCATTTTCTACAACAAGAGAAACATTTTCAAAGTACAATCCTCTGCGCAAATCAATAAATCTGAAGCCTTCCAGAAAAGCAAGGCTTGCTAACATGCCCTTACAGCAAAATATGCACAAACAGTTCAGGGAGCTGTCATGTATTTAGTTTTAAGACATACTGTGTACAGATACTATGTGTAGAGATACTATCTATCTATACTGTTACACACAAGGGCCAGAAAGAGAGCTTAACAAGCAGTTTCTGACCCCTCAATGCTGCTGCCTAAAACCCCTGGCTCTGCTTTGGGTCACTACAACTAGGTTTCTCCAAGCATAACAACTAGGGAAAAGTCTGGGCTGAAGCAGTGCAGGTATGAGCCAGTTTGTCAGCTCTAACAGCGTGAAAAGGTTTGACCTTTTTGTTTTGCACCAAGCATAGTCAAAACTCCAGATGAATATCAGTTTCAGGTAATGCAATTCTCTGGTTGGAATCTATGGTTTAACCTTTATGTTTGAGATTACTACACTAAGTTTCTATGCTCAGGACATGTTATAAAAAAAAAAAAAAAAAAAAAAAAAAAAAAAAAAAAACAAAAAAAAAACCCAAAAACAACACCATAAAGGTCTTACTGATGGATACTCTTGATCTTGCATACACTGAACCAGCATCCTCTTAATGACCTCCAAATAGTGTTGCTGCTGATTCCCAAAAATCCCAGGAAAATTCCTAAGGATAAGAAAAGATCAAAACATTAATAAAAATTCACACAGTTTAACCTTAACTATTATTTTAAACTTATCCATTGTTTAAGCTACAGCTTGTAACTGTACATGTAAGAGTTAAGTAAACCACGATACAACAGAATAAATGAAATACGTATGATCGCTTGTTAATTAAGTTGTGACATTTGTTCTTAGGTTTTTACAGGCATGATTCAGCTAACCTGCAAAAACGTAGCAAAGTGTAAAAGCTTACCAGAAAATATGTAGAGCCGCCTCCCGCAGTCCCACGTTCTGAGAGCTGACAGAGTCAAATAAGAATTTCAGAACTTCTGGCCACTGGTTGTTGCCATCTTCATCTAGATTAAACACCACAAAGTTTTAAGATAAGCAAACTTAGAAGTGGTTAGATCTCAATTGTGCAGGGAAAACAGTCATCACTACTAAAATAATTTCAAAAAAACTGATCTGAAGATGTGTCCAAGTCACAGTGTAAAATATGGCCGAAATGTTAAATCTAAAGGCCCTCAGGAACAGATGATGATCTCTATTTACTGTTATACAACAGCACTCAAAAAAGAAACTGATGTTCAGAATAACATTGATGAGAATTTAAACAAAATTGGATTTCTAGACTTTAATACAATCTCACCTAAACTCAAGCAATTTAAAAAGCAGAGTTAAGGAATCTTATTTTTATCCGATCAAGGATAATGTAAACAAATATTAGGCTTTATTTTTAAACCATTAAATCATTTAGTACCTCATGTGCAAACGTCTACAGAAGACTAGAGAACAAGACATAAAAATATAACTACGATCAATACACAGACATTTTACCACAATTATCAGCTTATACAAAGTACCTATTAAGTTCCTGGCCAATTCAGCAACAATGTCACAGATTTTTTTCCTCATGCTGGACTGCGTTTCCAACTGGATAATCAATAGCAAGCCACTTTTGATAGAGGTCTGGTCATCAGGTGAAAGAGCTGGATAAACTTCTTCAAAAGCAGAAGACAAAAGACGTCGTAGAAGGACAGCTGCCATTTGTCTAGCCTATGGAATAAGAAAGTATGCATGTTAAAGTGTTTTGATATGATAATCATGCAGGAAAGACTACTGACATCATGCTTCCAAATGATCAGTTTTCACTGTGTAGACTTGTTTGGTGAATGGAATACCTCTCAAGCAGCCGATTGACGATTATGATAGTAAGCAAAAACACAGTAAAGAACCATCCGCTTACAAGCATGTTTCTGACAATTACAGCTCTTCAAAGAAATAACCATGACATCCAGTGAAGTACTCAGTTTTTTTTCTAGAGCTGAACCTTGGACATATTTTGTGGCAAGTTAACGATTTAGCTGCATTATTGAAAGATGTTTAAAGAATGTCATCTTTCTTTTTCAAATGGCCTGCTGACATAATTATAATCCAGATTGGGGTTTTTTTGATTAACAAGTGACTTAATAGGACAACTTTTTCTGACAATTAACCTGTAAACCCTCCTTCGCTTTCCCAAACAACCAAACTTCACAATAAAGATCAGGAACCTAGAGTTAGATTTTGGCAAGTAAAACTACTCTGAGCAAAAACAACAAAAAAACCCACAACCAGAGCTTTCAGACTTTTGCAAACCTATGATAAAACATTTTTCTTTAAGCTTGAATTTGAGCATAGGAACCTCAATACCACATATTAAATCTTCTATGCTTCCTGCTTGCATACAGCAATTCTACAACAGCATCATTTACATATCTGTATTTATTTACAACTACACAAGAACTAGAAGCAAAAATCATGGCTGAGTAATTCAAAATGAATAGAGCAAAACATGCATTAAAGGCAAAAAGACACATGAAGCACTCTGAATAACTTAATGAATAGTATGCTCACTAACCAGTGTTTCTAGAAGGACTAACAGTAATTAAAAACCACCTCCCGAATTTATGAAGTTTAACACATGTAACAAAACCTTGCACATGTTAAATCCTCACCAAAAAATAATCCAATGCAACATGCATTCAATTTTTCTCCTAAAATATTCTTATTTAATGTGTACTTGAATGAAAAACAGTTTCATTCATAACAGTCTTTGGAATTCAAAAATGCTCAATGAGCAGCAGAATTAATGAGGTCCAATTTCCAAAAGATCTCTCAACCTATAGATGAGAAACACAAATTGCTACAAAGTCTCAACTTCTAGCATATCCTGTAAAAACCAGGTATTTCTAGAACATCACCTAAGATATTATTCTTACTGTGTTCTGCAGTCTCCAGACTCACTGTGCTTTTTTCCAGTGTACCCAGCTCTCTTCTATACAGCTAAAGAGTAGTACCCATGAAGTGTCTCTACACTATTAGAAGGGAAGGACTAGAATTGAACCTTACTTCTTATCTCCTCCTCCTCAACAGCTCCAGTGTGGACCAAAGACACCACATATGTAAGATGATCTAAGGAACACAGCAGATGAACAAAGAAGGTCACAGTGCCCCCCTATGCTGTAGCTCCCACCACAAGCCAAAGTTCTCTAGCAATAGGTCGTCACATGGGGAACATGAGTTAGGAAGGAGGAAGATAATTTCCTGAACGCCTCTGGGAATCCCACTAACAGTGTGTCCAAAAACTTTAATGGTATCACAATACAATGGTATCTTTTCTTCTCCCATCCCTAGAAGCACCAATATTGTGAAAGATTAAATTTCTCCTCATTAGTATGGTGAGCTTACATAGGAGAAGCCTTGTCTGAGAAGTAAGTTTGCTGGGACTAAACAAGGCGCAAACTCTGATGCAATGTCTTCCCTTACTCAGGGCACCGTGTTTCTGTGCATATTGTTTGACATCTAACTCACGTTACAGTCATCCCTTTCCTGAAGTAATAATAGGTGGCCAGATAGCGAATAGAGCTTGTTTTCATAAAGCAGTCTCAAAGATAAGAATTTCCACCTCTGAAGAACTTAATTTAAAATATTAGAAGACTGACAAACACAGGCGGATTGCAAAGTGAAAACACAAGTAACAAGGTATACAGAAAAACACAAGATCAGCGCTACGTGAATTAGCTTCTCACTACCATTTATTAGCCTAGAAAAAAATTCCAAAATTTCCTAAAGCAAATTCAAATGTTTCAAGAAGTGATAAGGCAGCAATTGACTTCTAATAATAAATGGCATATTTTCCTCAGCAGATATCCATCTATATATGAAAACTACCATTGTCAATTTAATTATGACGAACATGGCTGGATTAATGGCAGCCCTGAGGCGGCTTCTTCTGCTTTAAGGAAGAAGTATGTATTTTTCACCCACACCAAAGGCTCTTTTACATTAAAGTATTACAAGATATGTACCCAAACAAGCATCTTAAATTCCTGCAACTTAGCGGCTACAGCTTTTAATGAGAACAGGAACAATACAAAACGTACATCCCCAAAAGAAGAACTTCCATCTACCAATGAAGCATAAAAAAAGCAGAATTCTCTCCTAGCACTGGATTTCTCTGCACGTCTGAATTACTGAGGTGCTCACATACAATTGAAATGTCAAAGGTATTAACATAAAAAGTAGTTATAATACTCAAATTTCAACATACTGCTTCTTATTAATAGAATTTACAGTGCTCTAAAAAATGTTCTAGGATTTTACTGATGATGGAACCAAGGCACAAGATGACACCCAAAATTGCTGAGCAGGGCAGCAGGAGAATTATGAACAGAAATCTGGGATACAGTGTTCTCCACTGGCATTCAAAGTGTCCAGGTAATCCTACACATTTTGTAAGAAAAAGACGGACCATCTTGTATAGCACAGTCACAGTGATATTTACTTTTGTTTTACTGTTCCTTTTAAGTTCTCAAGGAAGAAAACATGCACGGATGGAAGCAATCAATATTTAGGACATGGTCCAAAGATGGACTTGCACAACCTCATTTGGGGATCCAGCCCCATGTGGAACTCAAAGCACACAGTGCCTAAGGTCTGCATACAACTCAAAGGCAGAACTGTGGTGCATCAGGAGTCCATGGGTTGCCTTTCTTCCCATCCAAATGCTGAACGGAAAGCTGCCCACAGCAGTAGTTTGCAGACTAAAAAATGCATCCCCTTCATGTGACAATATGGAGAGGAGGAAGGGAAAGATCAGAGCCCTCTAAGAGGGCTGTGAGTACAGCAGAAACAGTTTTACATAGCATTTGTTATTGTATTTCACAGGGCTCAAAATTAGTCAACCATAAATTAGATTGACAATTTTCAATTGTGTCCTAGAGTTAATCAGGAAGAAAATAAATGCAGGAGAAAATGCAGAACTTCTGTTCCTCTCTAAGATTTAGGTGGTAAATCAAAACTGCAAAGGAACAGCCTCTAACACCTGAGACACATCCTAAGAATAAAAATCATCAAATAATCTGTGAAAAAAATGCCACCTTTCTGTCCAACCCTTTAAAATGCAGTCACATAGGAAGAAGTAGAGTCATAACTTCATAACAGTGAGACTACATGTTCAGGAAGTTGGAGACCTGGGTTCAAGCCCCTCCTCAGCCTGAGGTGTACAAACTCGCATATCATCTGGCACAGAAGTGTTCTGCTATTTCAGACACTTCCATCCACCTTCTGTGAACAGTGTTACTCTGCTATCAGGAAAGTATGAAACCAGAACAGAGGGAAAAGGTGATTATTTCCACAGTTTAGGCATTTGGTTAGGAAAAAAACTGTTATACTGTTACTTTTTAAAAGAGTTATTTCTGATCTAGCTTAATGTTTTTTTCCATGTCAAATGCAAGTGGTCCTGGGAGCAGGATCTGAATCCCCGTTTCTCCATTTAAATGCAAGAAATAATAGGTTGCAGGGTCAGGATTCCCCCAGCTGCTGTCCAAATAGTCCTATGAATCTTGTATCCTCTGCAACACAGCAGCCCAGCTCCTGCAAACAGGATGGAGTGTCTTCTTCAGCCTAGTCTTCCTGGGAGGGAGTAAAGCAATACAGAGGCTTCAGGATGAAGAGGAATCTAAACCTGGCTTTCCCATAGCCTGGGCAAGGGATGTTTAAAATTCTAAGGCTTCTTCCAGCAACCTGTATTCAGTGGTGCCAGTACATTCAAAGTGCTGAGGATGTACACCAGGCGCAAAGCCCTATCCACTGGTGACATATGCACTATTCTGCCCAACATTTGGATCTGCATAAAATATGTGCAGACACAAAACGCCTAGCTCTCGATACAAACACCATAATGAACACGCACAGAATGTTTCCCTGCATTTTTATATGCAATGTTTAGATTAAGCATGGGGATGACTTTACTTATGCTCTAATTAAGCTACTATGTATTTGGATTTCCAGGGAAGAGAGGTTGTTCACAGCTTTTATTAATCAGGATTGTTTGAGTCCAGAACCTAACGTCTACTTAAGTTATGAGTTACCATTTAAACCTTTCTTTGATTTATCCATTGGTGGAGTTAAACATAAGTTATTCCACAAATGTTAACCTCTGATGTCTTTGGTAAGAGTAACTTCTACAGGTGAAAAATTTCTTTGCACTCGAGTAAGTTGGAAGCCAAGTCACTGGCAAGATTCTGAACAAGTTCTAGGCTAGGCTATTTCCTCAGCTGATATAAATGGAATAAAATCAGTAAATACATGGAACAATTATTTATTCACAGGACTTTGTAGTAGTCAGGTCAGACCTATCAAATGTATCCAAAACAGAAGGATGTGCAACGTAACTATGACTTCTAGGGCACAGTATTATGTGATTATTATAGATGATATTATTCTGATAAAAAAAGGGGCAACAGCAGATCTTATTTTTCATGGCAAATTTAAATACAGTGGAGACTGCTCTACAGCTTTTTATCATTTAAAACAACTCAGAGGGGCAGGAGAGAAAACCAGAGCTCTTACGCAAACAGTTGCTGGTATAATATTGAAGGATTCTGTCAGAAGAACATTGCTTTGTAGGTAGACAAGCATCAGTTTTAGTAAGCTGATACTTACTAAGCATTAAAAAGCACAAATGGCATCTACCTCCAAATGGAATACAACCTACAAGAAGAGATCTTTATCCAGAGAGAAACAGCACACTTATACTCTCCTTATAATGTTCAGAAATTCTACATGCTACATCCTTCCATTGTTCAGCAAAACTCTAGACTTGAAAAAAAAAGTCAAACATTTTTACTTTTAAGTGACTCTGAAGTTTGTAGTCTCTTGAAAGCTTAGTAATTCTTCACTCTGCATATCCAAGTGAGTAATACTTTTACCAATAAGTACTATGCCTGATTGCTACAATGTGTGAGCCTTTACAAAATTAAGGAATAACTAAAAGGCATGCTTACTGTATGCCCACAGAAAAATTTTATGTAGTGCTTAGACTGCTCTCCATTCATTCTATAACACTGATAGATGACTTAATGAGCATATCCTCTCCAAACAGGACAAAATACAAAAGCCATCTGAATAAAACATGCAAAACAACTGCTACCATATCCCTCCCCAATTCCAATTTGAGAAGCACAAAAAGTTTCAGATGATGCCCAAGTTTAACACATTTGAGCACAGGACCCCAAAATGGACAGCATTTCTCGGCTGTAACTTGAAAGAACGTCACAGTAACACTCATACATTATTTACACATTTTAAGGAACAAACCCATTCATTAAGCAAAACACACAATCAGAAAACAATGGAGATCTAAGCAGTCACTTATGAAAGACTACTTTTGAAACGAAATATCCCACATAAAAAAGTCTCAGCGAGTGAACTAGGCATGCAACAAACTAGATGACTGGTCCCTCTGCAAATATGCAGTAAATTAAGATGATTCAGTTAATGCCTGACTTGTTCATTTATGCCAAAATGACCAGAACCAATTTCTTCCCCCCTTCTCCAAGTTCCCTTGAAAATCTGCAGAATTCAAAGATTATTGAGACTTACCTCCTCAGCAGCAGCAGTATTCCTGATTGCTTGTAGGAGGAACGTGATCTTAGATTGACCTGGAATATTCTCATATGTCTCCTGCACAAAAAGGGATGCAGCTTATTGTAAGCAATTACTAGAATGCATGTGTTAAGCATTAATACGAATTGACTTTCCTTTTAAAACAACTTCAGTAGCCATCCAGTTAATAGAAAATAACATAGCAAAAAAATTAAACCTAGCAAAATAAGAGTTTCTGACCTATTTTAAAATCATGAGTAAAGTCTTAGTTACCTAATAAGACCTGCTATATTGGAATTATCTACATATGCATTACTGGCCACTTACGAGATGAGTTAAGAAATACAACACAAACAGAACACATATCCCACTGGAAATACAACAGATACGGAACACATATCCTCCTGGGAATTGATTGTAGCTTCTAAGATTAAGAACTTTGGAAGCCTGAGACTGAACTAAGACCAACAGGTTAATAACCACTGGCAAATGTATAGTCCAAAAATTTGTTCAGTTCTTTTTTTTGAACGTTTTTACGGCCTTTCCAATGTCATATGGCAGTCACGCACGTCAACTACATGTTTTGAGTAAGAACTTTTCATTTTTAAACCCCTGCCTGAATTTCAGAGAGACTATTTAGCCTCACCCTTCGGGAAACCCTCTTAATAAAATGGAAAGTTTAATGAGAAGTTCAGTTATGTTGTCTTACACACTTCTGGCATGCAGTTCATTCACTATGGCTTTTTAAATTAGATTGTTACTTAGAAGCTAGAGTGAGCTCAGAGCAAACAAACTTTTTCTATCCAAAACATGGTATACATGAGCATTTTAAAACCACAAATGCTTGTTTCTAATATACTAAACCTATGTAGGTAAGAACAGGGGAATTACAAGCTGAAGAACAATCACTTAAAACATTCAGAAATAGCTCTATACTTACTAACTCTGAAAGAGTAATCTTTTGTGGACACTGTCTTGAAGATAAATTACCCCACCCTTTCCAAATATGCACTACCCCATCCTGAACTTAAGGATCAAGCCTACTACACAAAGCCCAGATTCATTTCAATCAGGTCCCCGCCTGCCTGCTTCCCATTCTTACCATTGCAGCAGCTCTTTCCAATACTCTAGCAAATTTACACACCTTGATAGTATACTTGCTATTTTCAATAAAGTTGTTTCCCCATCACACATTTAATGTTAGAGATCGTCTTCCTCCGCTTTCTGTACCTGTTTCCTAGTAGGCCTCGTTCATGGAGTCAATTCTTACTTCATATTCTCTAGTTGCTAATACACGCTCACAGTCAATAAGACTCTGAATCCCCAATGAATCCCTGCATTTAATCTAATCATTTCATGGAGTCTGCAAAATTAAATGAGGTTTAGGGTCAGAATAGAAAGTCTTCTCAGATTAACCATTTCCATGAGTATTTATATTGCACTATCATCTACAAATATAAAGACAAACACCGAAACAAGAAGGTTCCCTAAGCAGGTGCCCAGCGTGGACCTGAAGCTATGCTTTCATGGACAGCTGAAGCACTGTAAAAGCTGGCTTCCCTTGTGCTAATTCTGATAATAATGAAATTCTATTTTCAGTTGTTTAAACTCACTAGAAATGGCAGCAACCTATGCAATTGTTCACTGGCATAATTCTGTCAATTCAGTAAAGGGGATTCAGAGGATGCTAAAGAGCACCAGGGCAAGGTAGCAAAAGGAACATATGGCCAAAACCAGAACCTTCCCTCTGTGCTGGTAGAGGACTACTTTGCTGGCTCCACCCATCTCACTACCAGCCTTAGCTACACCCAAACTATGTACCTGGATGCTGCTACATCTTGACTGTATTCTTTCAGTTCAAAATTAGTTACCCAGCTACCTTATCCAGAAGTACAAATTTCTCACACAGCAAGACTAACTTTCAGAATACATGCAAGCAAATATCTATTATCTACACTTAGTACTCATGTTCTTCCAAACCTGAGAAATATATTTTAAGAAAAGAATCACAAAATCACCAAGGCGAAGTAAATAAAAGTTTCTCTATCATAAGACAGACACACAAATAAGAGAAAGACAGGCTTTTATAGTCAACAGACAACATTCCAGTGATTTTTAATGGGAGATGAAATTAACAAACCAAGTTTCAGCAAACCGGTCAAAATAAGTTATGAGCGTGCTAGCACATACATAGATCGATATATGTAAATACTTAAATAAAACCAGGATTTAGGTGATTAGACTTTCCTCCTCCCCATTCTGTTTTTTACAGCTTTCACTACACCCCCACTCAAATGGGGTATGACTCTACATCTCCATCGAGTCTAGTCTTCAACATAACACCCCTCATCCTAATTTCAATGGCCAGCCCTATTAGAAATAACCCAAGTCCATCTCCTTCAGTTCTATCCATTTCTCATTCTCACTGTTTTTTGTTGGACACAAATGAAAACCCACTATTCAATTTACCGGCAGTTACTTGAATCCCTATAGTATTCAATATTGCTTTCCAACAGTGAGTACACTTTCAAAAACTGATTGGACTATGCGGATGTTTAAGATCAAATATGAGTCCCGTATGATTTTAGTAAGCAGATATTCTAAAGGCTATACAATACTTTCATCCAAAGAAATATTACTTCAAGAAACAGACAAGTTAAAAAAAAAAAAATCTAGCTACACTGTAGAGAGACAGATTTTTGTTTCTAGGTACAAGTTCGCTAACCCACCATGAAGTCGACCAAGGTGGGTTTTTCACAGCCATGCATGGTGGAACAATAAGAGACAAGAGGCATAAATTGAAAAAAAAAAGAGGTTAAGACTATATAGAAGTTCAGACTTTATTGCTCTAATGAGTACAGTCAAGCACGAGCAGGTTACTCAGAGAGCTTGTGCAGTCTCCATTCTTGGAGTTTTTTCAAGAGTCAAGGGGACAAAGCCCTGATTGACCTGGTCTGACCTGATAGCTGACACTGCTTTGAGCAGGAGATTGCACTACAGACCGCCTGAGGACCCCTCCACTCTGAATGATCCTAAACCATAAAAATACTTACAATACACCTTGGAAATATGCAGAAACCAATGCCAGATTCAGTGCAGTTAAATAAGTAAAAAATTATACTACTGGCTTGTATTTGTGTATGAAACTAATGGACTTGAAAAGCCTGGTAATCCATCGTGACAATTAAGGTTTCTTATTCTGATAGACCATAGTGCATAAGTAGCTGTGAGGATTAAAAAAAAACCCAACTCAATTCCAAGCAAGTTTCTGACAGAACATGCCAATTGTAAGAATCTGTTTTGTACTTCTTTTCCAAGAATGTTTTATTTCACAGGCATTATGACACAGCTGCCCAATAAATTTGCTTTATTACAATTTTAATAAAGCTCAGAAAGTTGTGAAAAATATTCTCATGTCATGTGCAGGCAGTTGAGAAAAGAAAGAAATTCAGCTCCCAGTAAATGGCCTCCATTCCATCTCTATGTTCAGGAATGTGGGAACAATTCTTGCTGCTTCTCTAGAAAGTGTTTGTGGTAATCAATACTGAACTTTGCTAGCTTTCTAAAACTGTATGTCTCCCCTCCCCCTCATTCCCAAATTATATTTTAGGAATTTTCACTGCAGCATCAGGAACAATAATACTTTTTATTCTTCACCAAACAATGCGCTGAACTCTGCTGACCGCTGAAGTGATGCGAGCGATAAAAGACCCAATGCAGCCATGCAGTGGGAATTCATGCTAAACCTAGACGCTAGTATTTAATTCAACGGGAGAGATTCCCCACTAGGCTTGACAATGGAGTCTTAAGCATGACAGAGAGAAAGAATTAACGTGGCTTAGCCACCACAAAGAATTTTAGCTGAAATAACACATCTGAAAAGTTTTTGCTGATAACAGAGAAACTCAGTATATTGAAAACGCTTCTTTTAGTGAAATATTTCTTAGCTGACGAAACACTTGAACACACTGCCCATTCCGAACTTAAAAACCAAACTACTGTGTGGAAGAAGAGGTCCTCGGCTGGCAGGGGGGGCGGCAGCGGCCCCGCTCCTGCCCCAGCACCGGCGGCAGTCCCGGGGGGGCACCGAGCCTCTGTCAGGGCCGCCTGGGGAGCGCAGCGACCAGACTACAAGCGCAGCCGCCCCCCCGGGGCCCGGCGAAGCCCCGCACCCACCCAGGACCGACACCCGCCCTGACCTCCTTTGGGGCCCCTCACCCAGCGAGGACCGGCCCCACCGCCGGCCTGGCCTCCCCTCCCCTCCCCGGCGGAGTCCGGGCCACGCTCCCTCAGGCCGGCCAGCCCGGGTGGAGCCGGCCCAGGCCCCGTCTCCCCGTGGGCTCCACACGGCGTGGGGAGCGGACGGCAGGCGGCAGAGGGCCGAGCGGTGCCAGGCAGGCAGGGCCGACGGGGGGAGGGGGACGGACGGACGGACGGACGGACCCCTCGTGCCCTCACGCGCGCGCCAGCGGCCGGAGCCCTCGCCAACGGCCGGCGGCAACGGCCGCAACCGACCGGCTCCGCCGCGGAGTGCCGGCGCCGGCGGGNCCCAGGGCCGAGGCGCGGCGGACCCGTTACCTCGGCCTGCTTGCGGACCGCATTGTCTGGGCTGAGCAGGTTGCCCAGGAGAAGGTAGAACTGCTGCTGCTCCTGCTCCGCCGTCGCCGCCATTGCTGCGAAAGGGAAAGGGAGGGAGAGAGGGAGGCCGGGCGGGGACAGGGAG
>VZSZ01002093.1:306253-403962 GCA_013398815.1 Ibidorhyncha struthersii
AGCCTCCGCCGCGCTCTGCTGCCAGCTCTCTCCTGGGGCCGGCCGCGCCAGCCGCGCTCTCGAACGCTCCCATTGGCTACCACGCACGGGGCCTCGCCCCCGATTGGCCTGCCTGCTCTATGACGTCCTAGAGACTCGAGACGAAGGCGGGGTGGGGAGGGGGAGCGGAGGAGCGATTGAGTGTCGCTCAACCGTCCCTGAATGAGGGGTTAGTCTCCTCTTGTCTCATTGGTGCATCACCGGGCCGGAGGCGGGAGGCAGAGGCGGGGAAACGCCCGAAGGGCACTCTCATTGGCGGGCCGCTCAGGCAGTCTCGTCAGGATTGGTCAGCGGCGCCGTCGGGCGGCGCGGGAAGGGAGGGGCCGCGCCCGCACGCCGAGCCGGGTCAGGGCGGTGGGGGGGGGGAGGGGAGGGAAGGGAAGGGAAAAGAAAGCGCGGGAGATTGCTAAGGCGTCTCCCTCGCCCCCTCGGTGACGTCGTGCTGCTCCGCCCCCTGCGTGCTGCTCCCTCCCCCTGAGGGCGGCGGCGGTGGCGGCGGGAGCGGTGGCGGGGAGCCCGGGGCACCGGNGCAGGTGCACGTAGGGGGCTGAGGCACGAAGGCGTAAGATCTGACGCGTTAGCCTGCGTCGTGTGCGTTTATACGGGTCCTCGTCTAGCTCTGCTTCAAACGAGCCCGGTAGCCCTCACTCTGCCCCCACGTGTGTCTTCGTGTTGGGGGGATGTGGTCAAAGCTATGTCAGATCTCAAAACAAGGGTCAGCAGTCCGCAATGTTCGCAAATCCCAAACCTGTGGTGGAGTAAGAGGTAACCGGTAACCCCTGCGCTCACACGGAGTTTGGGGTTCGCGAGGCGCGTGGCGGGAGGCCTTTGGGGGCTGCCCGGCTCGCGGGTGGAGGGCGCCGTGCCTGGGGGTGCAGGAGGGAGCAGGTTGGGGTTGTGGCCGTCAGGCAGCGGCTGGCCCAGGAGCGTCCCCTCTGGGTTGGCAGGGCAGCCGGGCTGTGCCCGCGGTGTGAGCCCTTCAAAAGCACGAAGGGCAGCCAACGAGTTGGTGGGGGAAAAAAGGTAGAAATGTCTTGACCGAATTGAGAAAGAGTTGAGCGCGGAGCTAGGGGATGATTTTAAGCTGACCGAAAGCTCAGAAGGACCCGGAGGGAACTATGAAAGCAAGCATGCTTTCCAGTGTGAAGTGCCCTGCTGCAAACGTCCTCAGACTCCGGCTATGTGGATTAGGTGTTTACAGCTTGTCACAGGTTCTGGAGGGCCGTGTGGATGTGATCTTGAAATAAGCACCATTTTCCTGCCTTTCTGTCACCTGTGGTTTGTATGAACTTTAGTAACGTCTGCTTCCCGTGTGTAAATGAATAAATGTATTTGCTTTCATCTTAACTTGTCTTAATGGTGATTTCACCACAGATCTGTGGTGGGATTGTTAGCTAATGAATGCAGTATCTTATAGGGGTTGGGGAGAGAATGTAAACCTCATGATATGGAAGCTTGTTTTCTTGCCTGTGCTGTTTTTTCGGTCTGTAGATGCAGGGAGTGCATTGTTACATAAAACTGTCCTGTTGTCTCTGAGAAACAGCTGGGCAAACAGAGTCAGTAATTTGCCTAAGACCTAAAAAACAGTTGCCAAATCATCTTTGGAGTACCGGTGTTGAAAGTCAGAGTCAGTTAGAGCTCCCTTGAAAGGGGAGGGCAGACACAACCCAATGCAATTTGTTAGAGCAAGCCCAGCAAGAGACTGTCTATGTGTGTGTGTGTGTATTTCTCCGTTCCAGTGTGTATAACGGTCATTAAACTCAGGTAATGCAATGCTCTAGGAATGCATTTGAATACGTTTTGCCCTGGTATTCAAAGCATAGAAGGGAGCATCTGCACTGGGTTGAGAAGAACCTGCTGGTAAATCCAGCAGATCAACGCTGTTCCACTTCAGATCCTAACAGAGGTTGATAAAGCAGATTAAAAACTTCACTTAGGTAAAAAGTAGCTTAGGTATCAGAAAGAGTCCCGAGAAATTAAAAATGTCCCTAATGCAATGGGATCAGAGAGTCTGCCCTGTTCAATGCTCGTTCTCACCTGGGACAGGTTTGAAGCCAAAGTGTGGGAAGCAGCCAGAAAGTATGCTGAAGAAGCAGGTATTGGCACCAAAGATGGTTTGAATGAGTACCTGAGGAGAGCTCAAATAGATACCGCCACAAAGCAGTCAGCAGCAACGCTGGTGTTGCTGGATTTTGCCCAATTTCTGCAGTCTGTCTCAACTGAAAAAAAGACAGTACAACATACTGAAAACTATTCCATGTGTTTTGAAAGAAAGGAAGATGTTCATTAAATAGCAGAAATCAAAAGGACTACCTTGACCTCTTCTAACAGTCTAGACCCAAGGAGTGTGTTGAACTGCAGTTTATCCAAAGAAACTATTGACATTTTAAAACTCAGACGGATTGAGAAATTGGAAATTCAGGTCTTTGAAAAGCAGAAGCTTTGTTGAAGTATCTATTAAACTTCACAACCCTGCTAACGAATGGATTATAAAGAAAGGGAGAGCTGGAAAACAATGATTTAATTATACCTGAGGAATGCTATAAGGTTTCTGCTAGAGTAATAGGAGATGTGGGATAACAGACAAAATGAGGAAAGGTATCTCAGACTCTTGTAAAATACTTTCTGATGCCAACTTACAGGTGAAGGGTTTGACTTGTATGTATTGCAATCTTCAGAAGCAAAGAATGACATGAAGGGAGAGTAAAGAAAAGAAAGATACAGAAAAGAAGATAAAGCAAAATAAATCCAAACCTAGTCCCTGAGCATAGTAACGGGCCAACTGTGTCCAGAGTCCTTAAGATGTCAGCTCTACCATATAAGGAGTTCCACCATGCATTTAAAGCACCTGTCGATGGTCCATATGGATTCCATATCCTGTACATATCACAAAAATGCAGCCATGATAGCCTGAGGGGTCAGAGAAGAGTTAAAAAAGTGCATAAAGGCAGATTTCCAGCAAAAGTCAACAAAATGGAGTAAGTGGATGTCAGCGGCAAAGCTGTGCTTTAGCAGGGGCTAGCCAAAGTTGTCTTGGCAGAGCTTATCTGCTAAGAGGATGCGGTGTCCGAGAATTGTTCTGGCCAAAATCTGGGGTAAGGCAAAGAAGTGCAAGCCTGTCGGTAATGAACATTAGTAGTGGACTGCAGTTTTCACAAATTCTTCGTTCATCCCTTCATCTCTTTCTTGTACTCAGAGCTCAGGAAGGTCAATTCCCATGCCCAAAGCAGGGCGGGTGGGATGCCTGTAGGTAAAAAGGGTGCTGATGGAGATGCTGTTCTTTCAACTCTACTCCAAGAAGCCCTGACCGGTGGCTTCCTGCTGTTTTTCTGCATTGAGAAGGCACAGCTGGGCTTGATGGAGGTGATATGACTGTGCCTAGCCGTGAGCTGAGAACAGTACTAGGTTAGTGGTCATGAGGGGAGTCTGGAGAATTGCCATCAACCACGAATGAGATCCAAAATTCTTAGGTGGGAACTTTCTGAAGTCATTGAAATGGTTAATGAGTGTAATGCCAAGACAGGGAAGCTTCTGATGCAGGTTTTACAGCAGCCCCTACACACTACAGATTTGAAAAGCTGCTGTATCTGTGAAGAAGCTTTGAACATTATGTAGAGCTGGGAAGAAGCATCCCAGACTTTTTACCAGCCAGATTTATTCGCTGAAAGTCAAATATCCCTTAGAGGACATCACACTGAGGGAATTTTGCTCTGCCCAGAAAGCAGAACTCATAGGATCTTCTGTATGTGTCTGGGAGTATTTTCTGACAGACCACGTATACCTAATAAAAGAGTTCATGCTAACCTTACCAGAGGCCACCAGGGAGCGCAGAATGAAGTCTACTGGGCTGGGATAACCTGTGGAGATAAGTCACTACTTGAACAGGGCTCTTCCCACTCGTCATTTTGCTGACGAGTGATAAAGTGGAAGAAGCAGGAGACAACGTTTTTGTGTGGATTACAGGTAATACTACACTGAGGCTGTGCCTGCTGTATCATAAGACAAGGTGGGTAATTTACTGAACAGCCTGAACAGTACCAAATGCTACAACTTGCCGAACTTGGGTAAGCTGTACATGCAAATCCCACTGGAAAAATGGTAGTTTGTATTCATCATAACATAGGCCTTTGAGTTCAAGACAAGACCATGTGATTTTGTTAATTTAGGGGGCACCTTTCTGACACTTATGAACCAAGTATTTGTAGGACTGCATGATTTGATGTATTGACAACACAGAGGTTGGGTAGAACACAAAAAACATGGGGTTTGTATTAAAAAACTGGATAAGATATGAAAACATAAATCAGGTTTAGTTGATAACAGCAAGAAGTGATAAGGAGAGATGTAACTACTCTCTAAGACACCAAGATAAAGACACAGGGGATTAGCTTGTACCAAAACCCAAACAAAAAATTGGTCATTCATAGGATTCCTTTCTTAGAATTGAATTCAATATTAGAGAATTCAATTATTATTGAAGATTTATAGATGGATTTGGTGGTATTGTTGCTTTTATTAGGGCAGTTTGTCAAAAGTATCAGTCTGACAAGTTGGTCTGAACAGAGCCTTGTCACAGGGGCATTGAGCAGGGTAAAGAAACTTTCTGACACTCCCTGTGTTAGCCTAGGCTACAGTAAAATACTTGAATGACCCGCTAGTGCTTCGGACGCAGGTCTATAAGTGACGATTTTCTCAGCATGCAAAGGGAGCATTGCTCTTAAAAGCAAGATATCAACATGAACAGCATTACTCCAAAATGAGTACATAGCCATTGTGTGGGCTATTAGATGAAACACCATTTCCTCAATCACAAATTCGGGGTCCCCAGGGAATGAGCAGCGGTGAGATTTTTGTCAATGTCTCATAATATCCACGGTAAATGTTCTTTATCCCTAGAGGGCAAAACCTGACAACCTTAAAGTGAATTCAGTATGAAAGAATGTAGTTTTGAATGAGTGAATGTTGGCAGGTCTGATTACATATTTATTTCTTTGGCAAGCCTCTGTGCTCAAAGCGTCTTGCCAGGCTGCGCGGGAATAGGCAGATTCACAACCATTTTCATACGTTTCCATTAGTTACTCCCTATCCTTTTTATTGTATAGCATATTTTATAAGTACATAGAATGAAAGTAAAGCGATATTTTTCTGAGGCAATGAACAAGATCCTGCGGAATACCTGCTGAGCTCTTGCCAAAAATTTTGCTTTTCCAACTGAAAAAGTTGAAAGCTGCCTGCTGTATCCAGACAGTACCTTAAGAGCTTCCTCGCTGGCAGAGGTACTTTAGGTTTGACATTTCATCAGGTATTATTCAGAAATAATGTAAAATCATGAAAACCATTGTGGAAATGCACTACTACTGTATCTAGGTCGGCTTACCAGAATTCAAGATTCGCCTACCCCCAGAACTGATTCTGCCTTACTGTTGCACAACTTCATTTCTCTTTCCAGCTTCCCTATGCATGGGAGAAAAGAGATTGCTAAAAAGTCAAAATTCAACCCATTTTGCTATATTCATAGAAAAATAGACCTTTCATCAGGAATCAAATTTGCAATTGTTTGTGCATTAGACAGAGTATTAATTGGTTTGGCATATTAGTTGGCTTATAATTGGGAAATCTATTGGAAGGAAGAATATTCTGTAAGTGCATAATTACAACACAGTGCGTTTCCAAATTACTAAGATTTATATGCCCAAAACATGTTGAATGTCAAGTTTCATGTATTCTATGGTTTATCTCATCAATCACTTGCTGTTTTTTTGCATATAATATATTGCATTTGTCACACTTTTATAAAAGTTTAGCTATTGTTAACCTGTTTCAACAAACCTCTGAAAGAACATTTTCAGATCTTCAGATTAAAGAAAATGTTAATTGCGAATTTAAAAGGGCCAGTATTAATAAGAGATTAAGAAAACCATGAAAAAGTGACTCATTGTAAAGAAACTATTAAACAATCCATATGGAAGAAAAAAGACCTGAAATTCAATCAGTTAGTCATAATCTTTGGTAAGTAGATGGAAGGACATACGGACACAAGACAGGTAGGAAACCTATGCACCCTGCTGTAGGTGACCCTGCTCTGGCAAGGGGGGTGGACTAGATGATCTCCTGAGGTCCCTTCCAACCCTGACCATTCTGTGATTCTGTGAAAATAGGTATGATTTGATCAAGTGGTGAAACCACCGATGTAGTTTTGGGCTGGCCTGACAGAGCATGGTTTCCTGGAGTGGAGAGATGATCCTTGCAGTGGAACCATCACCTCCTGTGGTCAGAGGAAAGGAGAAAATACAAGTGCAGATTATAAGTTGTGTGTGTGGCATTTCCATTCCCTTCGATGAAAATTGAACGTGCTTATCACAGGGAAGACTCAAACCTTGAATTAGAGGACTGGAAAGATGCGTTTAAAAGGAAAAGCTAAAAGAGATAATCAGCAATTACCGTGATAGATATTACAAACACAAATTACACTGTGTTACATGAAGTATATGAAGTATTACATATCTGTACACATGGGCTAAATTAAAGGAAAAAATCCTTTAGCTATATTTTTGGAAAATTTCCCTTGAACATATGAGGTCACGTATGTAAGTAACTGTGCTGTAATGTTGGTAGAAGGTCTGAAATGTGTTTGCACAGGAAACTTTTAGTGTTTTCCAAATCCTGACTGCTTAGCTCTGTAAGCGAAAATATTTCTCTAGGCTATTATTGAAAAAAAAAAGAAAGTAAAAAATTTATCATATGAGATTAAGACATTAACAACATTGCAAAGATAAGGTCTTCCCTCTGGCCTGGCTTTCCAATGTGTGTTTGAACCTGTCTGTCTGTACTGTCTTGGTCGTACAGGTTAGTATCAGCTGTTAACCTGAACAAAGCTGCCTCAGATGTGCTCTTGCAGAGTAAAATTCCAGCTCAACAGTTGCCTGTAGGATTCTCACTCTAATCAACGTTTTCGAGAAATTTTCTTGAATAAGTCGTAACAAGTCTGTATTCTTTTTTTGAAGGTTGCGCAATATTTTGAAAGCGTGCTAAGTTAAAACGGCTTTTTCCAGAGACACTTTATGTCATATAATTGCATTAAAAAATTTCCCCAGTGCAAATTTCAAGGCCTTCCAAGCAGGCATGTCTCAAAGAAAAACTTGTAAGAATTTGTTAATGTGGGCAAATCAAAATACTGTCATTTTAGCCCCATTCTTGGAAATGCCTAACTGTTTTACATGAAATCAAAATAAATGTGGTTGATACAAACATGGAAAATTTTAGTATAAGTTGTAGAGTTCGGTAAAATTAAAAAAGTAGTGGGGTATCAGCAGAGTTTGTATCATGGTTTAATTACCTTTTCGTTTATAAGGTACCTAGTTGTGTCATCTCATATAATTCTGATGTCTTCCAGCCATTCAGTTCCATTCTTGCCGTGGCTCCTGGGGTCTGTTAGACATAGAGTATGAAGTGGCATTGGTTCCAGTCACTTGTTTTTCATTATCCCTTAGAAAGGGAAAGCTGTTCCAGAAGAAGAATGAAGGTCAAATTGTTTAATTAAAAGAAGATTTGATTTTTTTTTTTTAAATAGGGATGGAGACCGAGAACAGTCTGCAAGACATATTGAGCTCCAAAGAGTTTCAGTTTAATCTAGTTTAGATTTAATTTAGTTTTAATTGCCCTGAATACCAAACTTATCTTAGAAGTCTAGAAGGTACTTTATTTTTCTTCTTGTCTGTTCTAGCTTCCTAACATTACATTCCTTGAGCCCTCTTTCATCAAATAAATCTCACATAAGCTGTCTGTAGTTCAGATATCTGTATTCTTTGTGCTCTCATTGAATTTATTTGTTCAGAGACTGTGATTCTTTTTTATGCCAAAGATAGGGCATAATATTTGTCATTTCAGTCAAACTGAAAAGGTAATATCAGAATTTGAACAATATATTGTTGGATCACACATGCTATTTGGGAAGAAATGTACAATATCTCTTCTCTCTATGCTAATGGTTGTTTCTCTCCTTTATAGTTTATAAGAACTTCTGCTTCTCCAGCTCTACCCGAAAACATTTTTTATTGTATTTTTTTAAGGAAAGCATTTCAAATATCTCTTTGTTGTGCCTTACACCTTAATTAGCCTAAAATGCCAAGGTGCCAAGATAGTAGTTTGCATGTCAATTGCTTCCTATTAGTGTAGCAGAAAAAAAACACTGTTTCTACAGCAACAGGAATATGTTTTGAGTAGTATTCTCTTGTTATCCTTTTATAACTTTTATGTATTATAATATAATATGTAAATAAGTGTAAATAGTACAAAGACTTTTTTTTTTTTTTAACCAGTGTATTGAAGGGCTGGGTACCTGAAAGTACTTGTTGGATTTTTTTTCACATTGTTCAGTAAAACACACTACCTTTTGCGTGCCTTTTTTTCTGGGGGGGAGATTGAAAAAGATAATGCAAACTGTGAAAATCTCGCACAATATCCTCCAGTGCAAGGGATGATGTGTCAATGGTAGTTTGCTGCGCAGGTTTTTTTGTAAGAAGAAGATGAAAGACAGACAGATGTTTGATGAAACAGTTAATGAAAAAGAATGATGCTTGGAACAGTTGATAAAACAACTGCCAAAGGGGCATGTCCTATTGATGGATGGTTTCTCTCTTTCAAGTAAGCTATATTGGAGGTAATAAATACTGGCAAACAGTAACAGCCATCTAAACAAAAGGTTTAGAAATCACCATACCTCTGGTTAACCTTAATAGGGCAATATTTGCTTGATTTTGACAGAATCCCTTTGTGGGTAAATAAAGATCTTTCAGGGAAGATCACATTTTTCTAATGAAAGTTTTTTGTGGGACAGGGTATTTAAATTCTGATAGTTTTGTAAATGAAGTCCAATTAATATTTTTCCCAGCATTTCTATTGTTCCTAAAACCCAACCATGGCAATGGTCAAATAAAATGATTGGGAAAAAATGGATGAACTTGCTTTTTCTTTAAGGTTAATGTAGGAAAATGAAATAAAAATTATCTGCAGAAAAGGATGAAAAATTTGCAGAAAAGTCTCCTGCAGGGTTTTTCCTTGTTTTTCTTTTTTCTTTTTTTTTTTTTACTTTTTACTTTTTTTTTTTTACTTGGTATAAATACTTCAAAAATGTAGGGACAGACACATCCTGTTATTCATAAAAATTCTTGAAGGAAATCAATGACACACTGGACCAGCAAAAACTCTGCCCCAGATTTTTCCCCTTAGGCATATAATGCAATATAAAGATAAAATCTATGGGAAAAGTGGATGTGTGATGTTTAACCTCTGTGTTTTCTGTGCTTGTTATTTGGATGCTGGGCACGCTTCAGTCACTGTTTCTGTCTGCTACAGTCCAAATTTCAGGTCCTGGATGTGTTACAATTGTTGAAGTCTTCCTAGGCAACCCATGCGTAGCTTGGAAAGTAGGTTGTGCGGAAAAAGGGACAGAAAGAGAACCATTTTCATGACTCTTGCTATATTTGGCCTCCTTTGGTGCCATAGTCATAAATAAATGTGCTTTTCTTGGGAGGATATAATTCTGTTTTGGAAAATAACAACAAAGATCCAGAAGAAAAAAATAATAATGAAGAACCCCCGGGAAAATTCAGTGATGGAGGTGGCAGGTGAAAATTTAGAATTGTATTAGGGTTCCTCCTGCGAGTCTGAAAATCCTCACTCCTGCTTCCCCCCCTGCATGCTTTGCTCCTGTGTGGTAAGGCATGTCTCCTTACACTGGGTGCATCATCCTCTAATATCAAGCATCTGCCACATGCCCATCTGGAATATCTATCAATGGGTGATGACAAAGCATGTGAGATAATAAACTGGAGGCATTAGGGCAGATGCCTTTCTCCAGCCATTAAAAATAGAAGTTTGAGATTTCCTTCCAGCCTTCTGATTTCCCATGAAATGTTTGGGTTTGCTTCCTATTACAGACAGCGTGCCAGGTTAGAAGGATTATAAGCCGGACTTAGTATGGCAATTTTTGTTCTTAATGGGAAAATTTTTAACATAATGACTTGGTTGGTTATCAGTTACAGAAAATATGACCTGGAGGGTATCCTGAAGTTATTTCCCAGAAGGAAACACTTTTTCCCCAAAAGAGATTATGAATTCAAATAGACCTCTGCTTATCCTCAGTAATGTTAGGCAAGAAACCAAGGTCATGGGGAACAGGCGAGGTGCCTGAGGACTGGAGGAAGGCCGACATCGCTCCAATCTTCAAAAAAGGCAAGAAGGAGGACCCAGGAAAGTACAGGCCGGTTAGTCTCACCTCTGTCCCTGGGAAGGTAATGGAGCAACTCGTTCTGGATGTCATCTCCAAACACCTTGAAGAGCAGGAAGTTATTGGAAGTGGTCAACACGGATTTACCAAGGGTAAATCATGCTTGAGCAATCTGGTGGCCTTCTATGATGTTATAACTGGTTGGCTGGATGAGGGGAGAGCAGTAGATGTCATCTACCTTGACTTCAACAAGGCTTTGGACACTGTCTCCCATAACTTCCTCACTAGGACGCTGAGGAAGTGTGGGCAAGATGAGGAGACAGCGAGGGGGCCTGAGAACTGGCTGTGTGACAGAACTCAGAGTGTTGTGATTAATGGAGCAGTGTCAAGTTGGAGGACTGTAAGCAGCAATGTCTCCCAGGGGTCGATACTCAGTCCAATCATCTTGTTCAATGTATTCATCAATGACCTGGATGAGGGGACAGAGTGTATCCTCAGCAAGTTTGCTGATGATACCAAACCGGGAGGGGTGGCTGACACTCCAGGGGACTGCGCTGCCATCCAGCGTGACCTGGACAGGCTGGAGAGCTGGGGCAGAGAAGAACCTAATGAGGTTCAGCAACAGCAGGTATAGGGTCCTGCACCTGGGGAGAAAGAATGCTGGGCACCGATATAGGTTAGGGGTGGACCTGCTGGAAAGCTGTCCTGGGGAGAAGGATCTGGGGGTCCTGGTAGCTAGTAAGTGATCCATGAGCCAGCAATGTGCCCTTGTCGCCAGGAAGGCCAATGGAATCCTGGGCTGCGTAGGGAAGAGTGTGGCCAATAGGTCAAGGGAGGTCGTTCTCCCCATCTACTCTGCACTGGTGAGGCCACAACTGGAAGAGTGTGGCCAATAGGTCAAGGGAGGTCGTTCTCCCCATCTACTCTGCACTGGTGAGGCCACAACTGGAATACTGTGTCCAGTTCTGGGCTCCCCAGTTCAAGAGAGACAGGGAACTACTGGCGAGAGTCCAGCGTAGGGCAACAAAGATGATGGAGGGATTGGAGCATCTCCCTTATGAGGAAAGGCTGAGAGAGCTGGGACTCTTTAGCCTGGAGAAGGGAAGGCTGAGGGGAGACCTTATTATTGCTTATCAGTATCTAAAGGGTGGCTTGAAGGAGGATGGAAGTAGACTCGTTTCAGTGGTTGCCAGTGACAGGACGAGGGGCAGTGGGCACAAGTTGGAATGTAGGAAGTTCCATTCAAACACAAGGAAAAACTTCTTTACGGTTAGGGGGACAGAGCACTGGAACAGGCTGCCCAGGGTGGTTGTGGAGTCCCCTTCTCTGGAGATTTTCAAGACCCGCCTGGATGCAGTCCTGAGCAATGTGCTCTAGGCAATCCTGCTTTAGCAGGGGAGTTGGACTAGATGATCTCTAGAGGTCCCTTCCAACTCTGAAAATTCCGTGATTCCGTGAAACCAGCATGCTGACGCAGCAGCATCCTGCTTAGTAAGTAACATTCTCCAGGCAATCAGCAGCTCTGCCTTGGTTATACTGAGTAGTGCTCCCACATGTCTCAGAAGTCATTTACACGCCACAGTGCAAGTCAGTTGTCCAATGAAAGCATCTGCTTGTGAAGTGTGTGTTGCAAGAACTTTTTAAATGGTTAGATCTAGAAAAGTATGAGGATCCAGCAAGGAGGAAATTATTTGGCTGCCAAATCAAGGACAGCAAGATTTTTGTGTCAGATAACAGTTCAGTTTCCCAGGTGAAACACAGTCCAATTTCTGTGATAGCAGTGAGCAGCTTTGAAGACACAACAGGCAAGGTGTGGTTGCTTTGACTAAGAGCACACGTCTTGATGTTTTAGGTGAGAAGGTGCTTGGCCATGATTCATCTTGAGTGTCAGCCCATTTTAAGAAACGTGCACAGCCTCTGGGACCACCATTTGTCTGGATTCAGACGATCAGGCTCTGAGAGCCATCAGCATTGCTTCTCGCACACATGCAGCACACACAGCAGGAGCAGCTTCCATGCTATGGCTTGGTTCATCTCTGCTTCTAGACATCTTATACTGTGTGAGATTTATTTCCTTGTGAAAGCCACTCAAAGCCCGTACAGCTGGCTCGCTCTTCCCTCCAGCAATGTCACCACCTTCCTCAAAGTGCCTGTGATTGTCAGCAGTCAGCCCACTTGTTTGTACTGCATGGCTGATGTGATGACAACTGGCCTCCTTCAGGATTGGCAGCACGCTTTGGAAGCTCACGCAGAGAAATTCTGCATCGTCCTGGAAGTGCCTTTGCCTGCAGAAGGTCCGTGTTATCCTGTTAGCTGTGGGGGATGCTGTACCATGCACGGCTAGAGCTGCAGGCTCTTGTCCGAGTGCCTTCACGATGGGGAGGAACCACTTTCCTGCTAAGAGGAGAAAGATGCAACATTTTACAAGGGCATGTAGTGATAGGACAAGGGGTAATGGCTTTGAACTGGGAGAGCGTAGATTTAGATTAGATATTAGGAAGAAATCTTTCACTATGAGGGTGGTGAGACATTGGAACAGGTTGCCAAGGGAAGGCACACATCCCTGGAAGTGTTCAAGGCCAGGTTGGATGGGGCTTTGAGCAACCTGGTCTAGTTGAAGGTGTCCCTGCCCATGGCAGGGGTGTTGGAATGAGATGATCTTTAAGGTCCCTTCCGACCTAAACCATTCTATGATTCTATGACTAAGGCTCTGGAAAAAGGGGCCTTCACTGAGGAGGCCTTGTACAGGACAGACGGAGCCACAGCTGGATCGGACCACTTGCACGTCATGGCCAGGGTAGGTCGTGCAGCAGAGCAGAGGCATTGTGAATGGAGCAGCTGAAGATTGCCCAGGAGCACTGGGCTCAGTGGATACTCAGGATGCTCAGGCAATGTCCATTTCTTCACCTAACTGGGGAATGCCTGAGCACTCCCAGAAGAGAGAAATGTCACAAATAGGTTTGGGTAAGAATCAGAAAAAGGGTTTTCTTTGAAAAGTAAGACAGATTATGGGGTTGCTTAATTGGACTTCTAAATTATGAACAAACATGGCTAAATAATTTTCTCTCATGATTCCCTGCTGAAAAAGAGCCTTTACCACAAAGACTGCTTTAGAGATTAGCCAAATTTTCCAAGGAAACCTCTCTGAAGCCAGAGGTTATTTTTTTTTTCCTGTGGAATGAACCCCAAACATTGATTTTGCACAACGGAGATGTGTTCCAGTAAAACACTATGGTCAGTGCACACATCCATGCCACACGTGAAAATTGCACTGAGCAATTACCAGTGTACGTGCTGCTTTGAGATTAACCAAACAGCATGAAATGTGCGTGGGGGCCTCTGGTGGTGGTGGATAACTGGTGGTGTGGCAAGTGTTTAACACTCCTGGGGTGAGGACTGCTATTCTCCACAAATATCCCTTGCCGGATTCACTTCATGTTTTGCATTGACTGATGGTTGATTTATTTGCCAAATGAAGTGTCAGTTTTATTTACCAAATATAATATGTGAATCTCTGTTTGGCAGCATCAGTTTATTGGGCATAGTTTTACTGGCTTGTGTGGGTTGCTTGCTGCTTCATTATGCTTGAAGAAAACGTTTGAGTATGGCTACCACTTCTTACTTCTTCACAATTAAGTGAACAACAACTAGTGGTTAAATAAACAGTATCATTAAACCCATGCATTTACACTAACGCAAATTTAATGTCAGTGAACTGGAGACTGGTGGTGCTTTACAAAAAGGAAATCAGCTGTCTTAACTATCAAAATGCTATCTGAAAAATTAAAGTAAAAACAAATGCAGGCAGCTCTAATGGTAGAAATTTAGAACAGAACAGAACAGAACAGAATAGAATAGAATAGAATAGAATAGAATAGAATAGAATAGAATAGAATAGAATAGAATAGAATAGAATAATTTCAGTTGGAATGGAGCTACAACGATCATCTAGTCCAACTGCCTGACCAATTCAGGGCTGACCAAAAGTTATAGCATGTTGTCAAGGGCATTGTCCAAATGCCCCTTAAACACTGGCAGGCTTGGGGCATCGACCACCTCTCTAGGACACCCATTCCAGCATTTGACCACCCTCTTGGTAAAGAAACACTTCCTAATATCCAGTCTAAACCTTTCCTGCTGCAGCTTTGAACCATTCCCACACATCCTGTCACTGGATCCCAGGGAGAAGAGCTCAGCATCTCCTTCTCCACTTTGCCTCCTCAGGAAGCTGTAGAGAGCAATGAGGTCACCCCTCAGCCTCCTTTTTTCCAAACTAGACAATCCCAGAGTCCTTAGCTGCTCCCCATAGGGCATGCCTTCCAGCCCTTCTCCAGCTTTGTTGCCCTCCTCTGGACACATTTGAGGACCTTCACATACCTGCTGCCTGCAGTGCCCATCTTAATTCCCTTCCTTTTTAATCCCTTTCTGTACTTACCATGGCAAATCTCCGCATGAGGCATCTGTTTGGCATTTAGTTACTGCAGGCTCCCTATTTATTCAAAGAGCAGTAGCTGCCACCCAAGGGCAGTTCAGTTCACTTGGCTCTGGGATTATCCTAGGGAGTTCCTCTCTTCCTCTTTCTGTCGATGAAGACCAGGGTGACGGGATTTCCAGCTATTAGGTGGGATGGGTCTAGATCCTCAGTAACATTGCATGGCAGCTGAGAGGAGGAGGGCTGCTTTCCTCCCTGCTTGCTGGCGCTACCGACAACTCCATGTCTTGAAGAGCTGGTGGACTGGGAAACCCTGAGTGCAAGGGATTTGGCAACATCTGTATTCTGGCCGGGCAGTTGGAGGAGTTGCCGACTGAAGCCATGTATGCTCGTCTTTGTGCTGGAAATTACAGAAACCCCACGGAGGGGTGCAGTGCTGCAGAAATCAATCTGTAGACTTCACATAGAGCGCGCAGAGTCCGTTGCTGGTGCTTGTCCCTGTGTGAAATACCGCAGAGGAGCCTGTTTGGACATCAGTTTGAGAAGTAGTCTGGTAAATTTAGCTCTGTTGAAATAACCAGATTAAATGCTAAAAACTCTGCCTGCACAACAATAACTTTCAGTTTCACTTCCTAGAAAGGGAGAAAGACGTCCTGCTGAACAGGCTTTCTGTATTCTCTGGGGTCTGAGATGCAGTAATTGTGGTTGCATGCTAAGGACCTTTTGCAAGAGTCTCCTCTTCCTTCTTCTTCCAGTGAAGCCGGTCTTCTTCCTGTGAAGCAGGTCTCCTGGAAGAAGCTCATCGTGGAAGCAAATGAATTTGGTGTCTAGCGCATGGCTGGGCAAAGGACAAGAGGAAGAGGTCATTAATAAAACAACTCTGTCATTACCCCTTCTATATATCTGCATGAAATGAAAGACTTTGAGTCATAAAGATACTTCCCTCTCTGGCAACTAAGCCGTGAAAAGGGGGAAAAGGTGCTTTCTCAGTCTTCAGGGATCATAGGACCCTTCTCAGTGCTGGGAAAACCACCGCCATCTCCAAAAGCTTTCTTAAATCCTGTGAGAAAGAAGCAGCAGCCCAGCAGACATTGCATGAGGTACCAACCTGCTGCTGTATCAGCAACAGCTGACCAGAATAAAGAGCTCTCTGCCAGCAGGTAAGGCTCGTTCATGGTGGGTGGGCTTACCTTTCCCATTTACTCTGTGCAGGCAGATCCCACAGAATAATGAATAGGGCCAGACATAGAGTTATTTCAGACAGAAAGGTATGTATCTTTTACATACATCAGCCACGCCAAGCTGTCTTGTTCTGCCAATGTCTTATTATTGTACGAGCTGATCTGAGAGGCAGATTTCCCTCTTCTTTCTTTTGCCTTCACCTAGCTCCATCTGTAACCCTGCGTGTGCGTACATCCATTCTTTCAGGTCTCTGATTTGTAAGAACTTCTCTTTTCTATTTAGGAGACCAGTACTAACTCCAGACTGCCTTCTCATTGGCAACTTTGAAAAATATCTTGTTATAAGACTTTTTTCTTCCCATGCAGAGTGTTGCAAGAAGAGGTATTACTCTGTCTATGAAATACACTTTATCCCATCATATTCCTTATAATTTTGTAATTATTCTCAAATATCAAAATCTAAATAAAGAATTTTTTCTTTAATGTCACTTTGCCATGTTGCATAAATGTAACACCAGTAAAGTTTGTGAAAAACTGTAACATTGAATTATACTTTCTAAAGAATACCTAGTAGAAATATTAGGAAGTGGTAGCGCCTCTGGGATAACATATTCAGGAAGGGGAAAAAATGCTGCACAACAGCAGGCAGAGGAGAGGAGTGAGAAGATGTGAGAGAAACAGCCTCACAGACACCAGGGTGAGTGAAGGAGGAGGGGGAGGAGGTGCTCCAGGTGCTGAAGCAGAGATTCTCCTGCAGCCCCTGGTGAAGACCATGGTGAGGCAGGCTGTCCCCCTGCAGCCCACGGAGGGTAACAGTGGAGCAGATACCCACCTGCAGCCTGTGGAGGACACCACACCGGAGAAGAGGGATGTGCCTGAGGGAGGCTGTGACCCCGTGGGAAGCCTGCGCTGGAGCAGGCTCCTGGCAGGACCTGTGGTCCTGTGGAGAGAGGAGCCCACGCTGGAGCAGGTTTGCGGGTAGGACTTGTGATTCCATGGGGGACCCACGCTGGAGCAGTCTGTTCCTGAAGGACTGCACCCTGTGGAAGGGACCCATGCTGGAGCAGTTTGTGAAGAACTGCAGCCTGTGGGAAGGACTCACATTGGAGAAGTTTGTGGAGAACTGTCTCCCACGGAAGAGACCCCATGCTGGAGCAAGGGAAGAGTGTGAGAAATCCTCCCCCTGAGGAGGAAGGAGCGGCTGAGACAACATGTGATGAACTGACCACAACCCTCGTTCCCTGTCACCCTGTGCTGCTGCAGGGAGGAGGCAGAGAAAATCCAGAGTGAAGTTGAGCCTGGGAAGAAAATAAGGGTTCGGGAAAGGTGTTTTAAGATTTGGTTTTATTTCTCATTATCCTACTCTGATTTGATTGATAATAAACTAATTTCTCCAAGGTGAGTCTCTTTTGCCTGTGGCAGTGATTGGTGAATCATCTCCCTGTCCTTATCTTGACCCAAGAGCCTTTCGTTATATTTTTTCTGCCCTGTCCAGCTGGGGAGGGGAGTGATACAGCGGCCCTGGTGGGCACCTGGCATCCAGCCAGGGTCAACCCACCACAACATGTAGTGTTTTCCATGAAGTTAAACTGATACTCAGTTAGCGTGTTGTGCTCCTTCCTGGTTTTGACCCTGTAGGGCAGGAGTCCTGTTGACGTCACAGGAGCCCAGAGAGGTGCCGTCTGTTGCAGGATTAGTCGCACTTTGTTTCCACTCTGAAATTAAATATAGAGAGTTACCCTCAGCAGTGCTTAAAAGGTAATATGAGACTATCTTGAAACTGGCAGGTCCTTCTAACAGATTTTCAGATTAACCATTTTCCCTGAGTTTTACGTTATTCTACTCAATACCAAAGAAAGTCTTCTTTTGCTGTGTTCTGTTGCAAAAACCTCTTCTGAAACATTAAAATGAAATGTGTATGTTGACAAAGTTCATGTAAATCCGTTTGCTCTACTTATTCTAGTTTGGTTCTTGTGTACACTTATTTCATAGGTAAAAATATAATTTAAATTGTTCCTTATACTTTGCTTATTGTCATAACCGAAATTCTCAAAGCTGCTGGTCACCAGAAGCACCTCTGTTCTGAATACTTTTTAAATAATAAGGCTTTGAAGCTTTCCTCACCAGAGCTATTTCAAAATGTCAAGAGCAAAGTTATTCTATCACTTTAGCTGTAACAGTCACTATCTCAGATAAAACACATGGTTCTATTTCCCTGTCATTTGGATCATTTGCTTGGATATATCTTGCAATTTTCCTTTTAATTGGAATTTCTGCTTATTCTTCATGAGAATTATTGTGAGCCTAACCCCATAATTTCCAAACTAATGTGTATCAGTGTTTTGTTGGTTGGCATTATGGTATTGAAAATCCTTTGAATTCTTCCTTTAACAGTAGTTGAATCACCAGAGGCATTGCCTCTGAGTGCAAAAATAGAATTACTAACCAAAATGAGTAAAGTTTAAAAAATGTAAATAGTATTAAAAATGAATGATGTCTCACTGCATAAAAATCATACCCGTAAATAGAATATTTTAGCTGCTCATTAAGATTCTTTTCTTCTTTGCCTGCTGTTCATTTGAAGCAGCTGAGAGTAAGTATCTGTGAGATGAAATGCAGTTCAGGTTACCCTCAGCTGTTAAAAAAGGAAGATAGGTCAAATGAGAGGCAGCCGTCATCCTTCCGGAGATGACAGCCCCTGGTCCTGCCCTCTGCCCCGATGAGACAAACCCAGCCGGCATAACTGTTGGGGAATGATCTGGGATGTGAAAGTCTACGAGCTGGTGAAACGCCTAAAGCGCTCTTTGTGACTGCTTGTTGTTACATTTGTCATGTGTACGGGGGCACTGCAAGTACAAAATGAATGTTAAAAGCAAACTGGTTGGATATGATTGTGCTTCCTAACTATTTAAAATAGCGAATCACAAAATAATGCGTCTGGGAAGGGGTCTCTGAAGACCATCTAGTCCAACAGCCTGCTCAAAGCAAGACTGACTGCCGGGTTAGATGAAGTGGCTGATGTGTGGGTAAACATGTATGAACATGGATCAGGGGAGAATTAGCCTTAGCTGGGCTGAAACGGGCACGGACTAGGAAAAAAAAAAAAGGTTTATAAACTGACATGAGCATTTAAAGCTTTTTGGGTAAATGTTGCCCTTTCTTCATGAAGGTTGCTATGCCTGTTCCGCGCCTGGTCTTTTTGATACCACCATAACGCTACCTCCCCTAATGAAACACATCCTCGGTGAAGAAGCTTCCTCTGGGATGGTGCCAGCATATGCCACATTCTCCGTCCTACTAACTGTCCTCCACGGTCCCCAAGCGTGCCGTGTCTCTGTCAATCACCCTGATTATAATTTTGAACTCCGCTGCACAGAAGTCACAATGTCCCAGAAGCGGCCGCTCCCCCTCTTAGAAACTGCTAATTATGGAAGTGTCCCTTTTCCCATTAGCTCACAGCTGCAAGCAGAATGCACAAAAATTAGGCTAAAGTTTAAGCAGGGGAGGGGATGCTGGATCCTTCCTTGGAAAAAGGGTGGGTGGGAGGGAGGGAAGGCAAAGAGATCAGGGAAGTCCTGCATCACTTGAGGGTACGGGGGGAAATGGTGCGGAGGGTCCCAGGTCACCTGCGTGGCTTGGGGCCATATGCAGTGTGCCTATGGGTGGATGGTCCCAGGTCACTGGGACTGACTGCTGAGGTACGGGCTCGCAAGTGTACCCAATGTATCACTCCAGGACGTGCTTTGAAACTCTTCTTCTGATTTCATTGACATTAGCTGCATTTTTTGCCCAAATTTTTAGCAGTCAAAATGTTACGCAGGGGACTGGATGTCCGCAGAGCTCAGAGGAGATATACTAGCAGCTTCACGACTCCGTTCTTAACTCAGAGCAAACAATTTTCTAATGTAAATAAAGTCTTGATTTTAAGGGCTCAAACTGTTTCAATGACTCCTGGTCAAAAAAGAAACTGATTTTGCGCTGCGGGCAATTCTGTGGCACCAAATTTCATGCAGAAGTGCAGCCTGATGGAAGCAAAAACATGAGGAAACGGTGGCAGAAGACTTTCCTTATCATAAAGAGAAATTTCCATGTCACAAAGAGAAATTTCTGTATCGCAAGGAGACTCCCCTTTTGACTTGGAGCTGGCAGAGCAGCTTTATATTCCCTTGTCACAGGTCGGCTGTCACGGGTGTGCAGTCAGGGAGGTGATGAGCAGGAGGGTGTGCGTCATCCTGACTATTTTTGACCACAGAAGTACCCGCTGGTGGCCCAGGGTGGCTAAATTTATGTTAGGACTGCCTGGTGATGGCATGCGGTGTAACCACTGCATTGTTTTGCCTTGCTTTGAGCCCCTTCCCTCGGGGACTCGGCCATCCAGGACTGTGCTTGGATACAGCCCAGCTGTGCAGCCTCGGCACGGGCTCCCACTGAAATCACCAAGGTGCGAGTAAAACCATGCGAGATAAGGAAGGCGACATTGCAGATGGAGGTAGTGGGGCTGTTGGGAGCAATTCAGGAGGCAAAAAAAGAGCAACATGGAAAGGTATAAAATCCTAAAGGAAAAGTGAGGAGGTGGTAGGTCGGCAGCACGGAGCAGCGGGGCTGACCCTTCTCTACCTGCCAGGCCAGCAAAGGCTCCTTAGGGGTCTTATCAGGGTGGGGAGCATACTAATGCCTGGTAACTCATTAAACCCCAGGTATCTTTTGTGTGTGTTCACCAAGAAATGGCTGGTTGGTGGATACCCAACTAAGCTGCGTGTACCTTGCTGGCACAGCCTCTTGGCACACAGTAAGAGCTGTGTGGGGAAGGGGACCCAGGGAGAGCTGGCTGTACCCTGAAGAATGACAAAGAGAGTCCACAAATACGTGTGACACCAGATATGCTTTTGCACACCAGCAGCCCTCTCTAAAGGCTAACGTATAGTTAGATACAACCCCATCCTGCCCGGCAGCCACTGGACTTGGTCAGCCTCGGAGGAAAGCACTTGATGACATTTTCCAAAGTGGCACCATGTGGCCTTCATGCCACTGTTCCCAAAGCAGGGCCGGACTTTCAAGGCTCAAGCAAGAACTAAGATGCTCTTAAAGCCAAGAGGAAGAAGCAGAAGAAATGGAGCAAATACAGTCCTTCATCTTGTCTTAGTTCCACGTGTAGATGCTACTTTTTTTTTTCATTTTAACCATTGCTTTTAATACCGATTAACTTTTTTTTAAAAAAAAAAAGACTCAAAACCCTGACACATTTATCCTTTCAGAATTTGTTTTGAGTACTTATTAATTTTTAAATTCATTTTATTTTGACTTCATTGCAATCCTTAGCACTATGTACCACGGTTTAACTGTGTGCTGTATGAAAAGTTGCTTCCTCTTGCTTGTTTAAATCAGCTCCTTACTAACTTAACTGGAAACTCTTGCACCAAGAGAGGCGATGCAAAATCTTTCCATCCTCACACCGTTCATGACATTAGAAACCTCCAGTGTATTCCTCCTAACATATGCCTTACCTTTGTGTTTTTCCAAGAAATAGTAAAAATACCTTTAAAATTACTCTTTTTTTTTAATGTTATGCTTTCTGAAGAAGGAAGAAAGGATTGCAACCCATGACTGCAATTCATTCTTTCTTTGATGATCTATCTGTAGTTCACTATGATAACTACTGATAACTACTAATGAGAGACTAACATACTGCACTCAAAAAATAGGATACCTCTTTCAAGTTAGGTACAGGCACACACGGAAGGATTGTTAGGCAGGTTATTTCATTGTAAAAAACACCTTTTTTATTTACATCATGGAGGCTCTCAAAAGTGATCTTAAACATCTCTGGTCATGAAAAAACACAAGTGGGCCTTGTGTGACAAAAAGAAGTGCATGATTTCTAGGTGTATACAAATTGTTGTGAAAGGTATCTGAAGAATATTTATTTAGATATGCAGTGTTCTCAATAGGAACAAAAGATGCAGTATTGACAAAAGGTGATAGGGCTGAGCAATGTTACATTATTCAAGGCACCTCCTTGAAAATGCGTCAGCTAGGTATATGTTTCAGAAAAAGAAGTAACCCTTCCAATTCTTAACGCTGACTGAAAACCAAAAGACTTTCCCTTGGTTGATGAGGAGCAAGTTAGAGATCAGTTAGACAAACTAGATATCCACAAATCCATGGGGCCTGATGGGATGCACCCTCGAGTGCTGAGGGAGCTGGGGGAAGTCATTGCTGGGCCGCTCTCCATCATCTTTGAAAGGTCCTGGAGGACAGGTGAGGTGCCTGAGGACAGGAGGGTAGCCAATGTCACTCCAGTCTTCAAAAAGGGTAAGAAGGATGACCCGGGAAACTACAGGCCGGTCAGCCTCACCTCCATCCCTGGAAAGGTGATGGAGCAGCTTGTGCTGGGTATCACCTCAAAGCACCTGGATGAAAAGAAGGTTATCAGAAGTAGTCAACATGGATTCACTAAGGGGAAGTCGTGTCTGACTAATCTGATAGCATTCTATGATGAGGTCACTAGATGGGTGGATGAGGGGAGGGCAGTGGATGTTGTCTACCTTGACTTTGGCAAGGCTTTCGACACTGTCTCCCACATCATCCTCACTGGCAAGCTTAGGAAGTGTGGGATAGATGGATGGACAGTGGGGTGGATTGAGAACTGGCTAGCAGATAGAGCTCAGAGGGTTGTGGTTAGTGGTGCAGAGTCTAGTTGGAGGTCAGTAACAAGTGGTGTCCCTCAAGGGTCAGTACTGGGTCCAGTCCTGTTCAATATATTCATCGATGATCTGGACGAAGGGATAGAGTGTACCATCAGCAAGTTTGCTGATGACACTAAACTGGGAGGAGTGGCTGATACGCCAGAAGGCTGTGCTGCCTTACAGCGTGACCTGGATAGGCTGGAGAGTTGGGCAGAGAGGAACTTAATGAAATTCAACAAGGGTAAATGTAGGGTACTGCATCTGGGGAGGAATAACCCCATGCATCAGTACAGGTTGGGGGCCGACCTCCTGGAGAGCAGCTCTGTGGAAAGGGACCTGGGAGTCCTGGTGGACAACAGGATGACCATGAGCCAGCAATGTGCCCTGGCGGCCAAGAGGGCCAATGGCATCCTGGGGTGCATCAAAAGGAGTGTGGCCAGCAGGTCGAGGGAGGTCATCCTCCCCCTCTACTCTGCCCTGGTGAGGCCGCATCTGGAATACTGCGTCCAGTTCTGGGCTCCCCAGTTCAAGAAGGACAGGGATCTGCTGGAGAGGGTCCAGCAAAGGGCTACAAAGATGATTAGGGGATTGGAACATCTTTCATATGAGGAGAGGCTGAGGGATTTGGGTCTCTTTAGTCTAGAGAAAAGAAGATTGAGGGGGGATCTTGTTAATGCTTTCAAATACTTGAAGGGAGGATGCCAAGGGGATGGGAGCAGTCTTTTTTCAGTGGTGCCCATTGATAGGACGAGGGGTAATGGGCACAAGCTTGAACATAGGAAGTTCCATCTGAACATGAGGAGGAACTTCTTTACTTTGAGGGTGGTGGAGCACTGGAACAGGCTGCCCAGAGAGGTTGTGGAGTCTCCCACTCTGGAGACATTCAAAACCCGCCTGGACGCTGTCCTGTGCAACCTGTTGTAGGTGACCCTGCTCTGGTGGGGGGGTTGGACTAGATGATCTCCAGAGGTCCCTTCCAACCCTGACTATTCTGTGATTCTGTGTGTGATTCTGTGAAAAAAGTTGCACTCTGAGTAGGAATCAAAGCATTTTCTTATGAATTATCAGTACTTTATGGAAGGCTTAAACGAAAATGCAACGTTGCTCCCACAGCTTGTAGCTGTAGACGCCTATGAATTGCTGAAGTAATTCTCTATTGACAGAACGATTCTTTAGTGACCAGCTGAGAAAATATACTTATGTACTTTGTCTTTCACTTTCTCTATTGATACTACATAGAGATTAACTAGAAGATTATGTTCCACTCCCACCTAGTGGCAAATAAAACATGCATGGCATAACCTTTTTTTTTTGGGGGGGGGAAGGGATGGGGGTACTGCAGGAATTTGTGTTGCCCTTCCTAGAAATGACTGCATCGTGGAGACAGTGGTTTTACCGCAGCTTTGCTTGTGGCAGAGATCAGCTCTGAGTTGCCTAAAAATTACATACAAACAACTTCTAAATTAAAGTAAACCTACTTGAGTCAGTAAAAATGAAAAAGAAACGATCAAACCCCATGATTCTGTACCTGTAACTAGGCAGGTTTTTTACAAAAGAAAATTAAGACAAATTTAGGCCAGGGTTTTACAACTTAGCTTTATTTTTTTCACTTTTAATGTGTGCAGTTAATAATAGGATGAGACTGTAAGATGACAGGTCAGGTACATTAAAAAAAGTGAGTAGCAATTTGTTTGGCTTTAAAATAGTCCACATAGAGTGTGTCCCACCAGCAGTACTGAGCAGGACCCCATGCTGGCTGGAACTGCCAGTAGCTACTTGGGTCCTTGCTTGGTGGTCAAGTCCAGCTCAGACAGCAGGGCTGGGGACAGGGGTTACCAAATACCACGGGACCACATTCAGCCACTGGGACTTGCACAGCCCTGAAGACATCATGGATGGGATTTAGCTCTGGGTTGATGCCTCAACATAGCACTCTATTATCTTGCCATTTGCCTATAGAGTTGGCGTAGATGGGTGCTGCAGAGTCAGCTTTCATTGAAGACCATTCCTAGCACTGTGGTTGCAAAGCAAATCTACTGGAGCTGGTTTTCTACAAATAGACCGATGCAACTCTGAGACTAGAATTAAGATGTATACAGACATGTTAATTAGCTTGTTTGATTAGCTACATCATCTTGGAAGCAGAGAATCATAAAATTATATGGTTGGGAGAGGCTCCAAGAGATCGTATAGTCTATTCCTGTGCCCAGAAGCAGTACCTCCTCTATCAGCAACGTTCCTTGACAAGTAGTAATACAACCTAGCCTTTAATATCTCAAAAGTTGGATCTTCCACATTTCTGCAACAGCTTATTCCAAGCTTCTCTATCCTTGGAGTTAGATTTTTTTTTTTCTAGTATCCAATCTGAATTTTCTTTGTTGCAGCTGAAGCCCGTTCCTTCCTGTATTCCCTGTAGACAGCCCTGTCCCCAGTTTGGGATTTTCTTGAGTGGAGGTTGTCTCCTCTCCAGGCTGAACAACATCTGTTTGTTCAGTCTTTCCTCACAAGTCATGTTTTCTAGATCTCTAGTCATCCTGACTGCTGGACTTTCTCAGAACTAACCAGTGTGGGTAGGTCAGATGGGTCATTTAATATTTTTATGGGTTATACTCCTGTTGTTATGACCCACTAGGATATATAAGTTTTGGCAACACCATGGCAACATTGACTTCTGTTCTGCTTATGAAATGCCAGCTCTTTCTTTGCAGACCTGCTGTCTAGTCCAGTCATGCAACTCATTATTCCTGCTAGGTGTAGACCTTTGTATTTTTCTTTGCTGAATTGTATGCTATTTTAGAAAAAGTTTCTTCAGTTTGATGATTTCTTTGAATGCTAACCTTGTCAGAAAGCTTATTTGTGTCTTTTTTTCTTTTTTTTTCATTTGCAGGTTTGATAGAAATATGCTCTTTTCATCAGCCAGTAATGGATAGTGCTATGTCTAAGACAGCCCTGCAGAAACATGTTTTCATTCCATTTCACTGTGGGTCCATGATAGTTACTTTTTGAAGAGTTTTCCAATTACTTCTGCTCTTCTCCTACAGTAATTTCATCTGTAGTTTACTTATGAGAATTGCCTTTTCCAAGTCCAGCTACGTGACATCCGCTTTTTCTCCTCTGCCCACAGAAAGAACCTTTTTTAGATTAATATTTGTCCTTGACAAGTCCACATTGACTGTTACCTCCTTGTGTTACAGATTGATTGGGTTTGCGTGGCAAGGGTTTGGTAGCAGGTGGGCTGGAGCGGTGGCTTCTGTGAGAAGCTGCTAGAAGCTTCCCCATGTCCAAGAGAGCCAATGCCAGCTGGCTCCAAGATGGACCTGCTGCTGGCCAAAGCTGAGCCCATCAGCGATGGTGGTAGTGCTTCTGGGGTAACATATTCAGGAAGGGGAAAAAATGCTGCACAACAGCAGGCAGAGGAGAGGAGTGAGAAGATGTGAGAGAAACAGCCTCACAGACACCAGGGTGAGTGAAGGAGGAGGGGGAGGAGGTGCTCCAGGTGCTGAAGCAGAGATTCTCCTGCAGCCCCTGGTGAAGACCATGGTGAGGCAGGCTGTCCCCCTGCAGCCCACGGAGGGTAACAGTGGAGCAGATACCCACCTGCAGCCTGTGGAGGACACCACACCGGAGAAGAGGGATGTGCCTGAGGGAGGCTGTGACCCCGTGGGAAGCCTGCGCTGGAGCAGGCTCCTGGCAGGACCTGTGGTCCTGTGGAGAGAGGAGCCCACGCTGGAGCAGGTTTGCGGGTAGGACTTGTGATTCCATGGGGGACCCACGCTGGAGCAGTCTGTTCCTGAAGGAAGGGGTGGGGGAAAAGTGTTTTAAGATTTGGTTTTATTTCTCATTACCCTACTCTGATTTGATCGGTAATAAATTAAATTCATTTTCCCCAAGTCAAGCCAGTTTTCCCTATGACAGTGATTGCTGAGTGATCTCCCCATCCTTATATTTTGTTATATTTTCTTTCCCCTGTCCAGCTGAGGAGGGGAGTGATAGAGCAGCTTTGGTGGGCACCTGGCATCCAGCCAGGGTCAGCCCACCACGATAGGTGCTTAAAGATACTGGGTTGTTTGTTTCAGTGGTTTGGGGGAACTGAAGACCTCTAGCTGTCCTTCTGTATTTATTCTTGGTTTTGTCTCCTTTTAAAGCTAAGTTCCACAGTCTCCCTTTCAATTTTTACAGTATCATATCTGTCCTCCAAGTGTGCTTGAAGTTTGCTAATGTCAGTTTAACCCACTAGGTTAGTATTCATGAGGCCTGACTGATTTGAAAAAACACTTTTCTTATTTAAATACTTTCTAACCTTTCTTTTCTCTGTTCTAAACAGTGATTACTCACTCTTTTTGGTTCATGAGCTAATTGAGTTCTGGTTTTGTGTGAAGACAAATACAGAAAGGCACTTGCTCTTTCCGGGAGTCATCTGCCAATAGATTCGTCTTTCCAATGAAGCAACACATCGACATTTTTCTTCTTCATCTTCTTGCTACTTGATATCCCTACAGATGGAGTTCTTGTTACCTTGTTACCTCATCTGGTTGCATATCCTCTTTTTTTTTTTTCTGCTGGGCATTTCTGGTTTCCCCCCAATTGCTTATGCTATTATTTTATATAAACCCCAATCAATCTGACCTAGTTTTCATGGCTGTGTGCTTATTTCATGCATTTGATATCATTGGAAATAACACAAGATAGACAAACTGATTTCTCATTGCACCTCCTGTCCTTCATCTGCACTGGGAAGACTGTCACTTGCAAACTAACATCTCTACCCCACAAGGTTTCCAAGAGCCCTTTTTCTTTTTATATTTGAGACCTGTGAGATTTTACCTGTGAATTCTCTGTGCTTATTGGAGTTTGCCTTCCTGAAATCCATGTTTTACTAACCCTCTTCTGCCTCTTCCCTTCTTAGGTTTTCTGAGTGTTATCTTTATACAAAGTCTGGCATTCTCAATCACTTTCTGTCTCTGCTAAGGGTAAAATCTACAAAAGCCTTCTCTAACTGCTTCTCGTACCCTCTTATAAAACAAATCATCTCAAGAGCTATGTGCTGCTGTGTTCTTTTTCCAACAATTTTGGGTTCATTTAACACCTTCACTAGTGCTGACTCTTGAATAGTTGCAAACAGTCCTAGCTTGCATTGGCCTCATCCACTTTGGTGACCACGGGTCACCTAACTCCCAATGGTAGCAAACATGTTGTTCCTCCCATCTGTTTTCACGAAAGTTTATTAAAAAAGCCTTTCTCCTTTAGCAGTTTGGACCTATGAGCATCGCTGATACACACAGCAATGCTTTCTCTCTTTTTTTCCGGAACATCGCTGATACACACAGCAATGCTTTCTCTCTTTTTTTCTGGAACAAACTACACATCAAATTAACATCTGATTTTTTTCCATAAATCTAATCATAGATGATAATGTTGGCATAACTCATAATAGGGGAGAACTGCAGTGATATAAAAGTTCCTTTAAGTGATGGGATTTATTTTCCTTCCCTTGTAGGAAGCACTTTGTAGTGGTGTGACTGTTCCATGCTAGTGAGGCTGAGCTATGCTAAGTTTGTGGTTGTGACTAAAGGTATGCAAAGTTGGTGTGTTTATGAGGCCTGTGCTTCCTTCCATGCTTTTAAAGCTTTGAAGTGCAACTTAACCAATTCCCACACACCATGGTTTAGTTTTATATCCAGGATTCTGCAGCCCAGTGATTGAAATTTTAAAGACACTGTCTCATTAATTGAAACGAATATCAAGGATAAATTAAATTAAATGAAGAGGGCTGTAATGACATTTTTGATTGATGTATTGTATTCGGTAAAAGCCTCATTCTTCTCTCCACTGAACTCAGAAGAATCTCAGATCCATTCCATCCCACTTCCAAGAGTCCAAGTGCTTTGATGTACAGCTCACAGTGATTTTGCCACTGAGTACCCAGGCATTGATTGTAATTTATTTTACCCAGCTTATGTTCCCAACGTATACTTCATCAAGGCATTACAAAACAGATAGATCCATTCAAATGATCAACATCCCTGAAGGTAAGATACTCACCTCTTAAAATTATATTCTATTCCTTTACCAAATTGGTACACTGAAGTTTTACTTTGAAGTGTTTTGTTAGGGCAGTGAGAGGGAAGCATATTGTTAGATGGATGGATAGTAATTCTTAGCTTTCCTGAAATTAAAATCTTTTATTTTCTCAGATGATTCTTTGTATTATTCAGAATATTTGAAGATTAAGTTTAATTGAGATATAGGCTCTCAAAAAAGATAATGCAAAGACTTTCTAAATCCTCATTTGGGTATGCAGATGGATGTGAAGTCAGTGCAATTGAGGAGAACATCTAAGTTTTGGCTTGAAGGCATTGGCTTTCTAGTATTTTAATAAGCAAGCTGTTCAGTAAACAGAAGGGAGCTCTGTAACTCCTCAAGAAGCCTTTGGAGGGATTTAAGCCCTGTATATTCTGTTTACAAATACTTCTCATCATGCAGATATGTAGTGATGTTCTTGCTTTTTAGATTGTTGAAAATATGAAAGCCAGCTATTTGATGCTTAAAATGCATTCACTTCCCAGAGAGTATTCCTTCTATGAAGCTTTATTCTTCTTGACATCGTGCTTATCTACAGTGAACAATGATATTACATATAATGAATTACAGTCTATTTCACCAAAAGAAAAAGAAAAAGCAGGTGAATTTTTGAGTCCAAATACCTAGTTTTCTCCAACTAGCCAAACAAAAGTAGAACTAAGAAACAAGACAGAAAAGAAAATGAGAGAAACTTTCTTCAAAAGATTGAAGTGTAATGTCAGTGGGACTGCCTCCACTTGTGCATTGAGTGAAATTATCAGTAAGATCAAAAGAAAAGGCAATCCATTACAGAAAAGTGAGATTTCAGAAGCTACCAGAAATTCACTTCACGGAGCAGAACCTTTGGGGGCAAACCCTTTCTCCACATCCTTTCTTAAGCTTGAGTACCTGACCTAGCATGCAGGTACTGGAGGATGAAGGGATTGAGAGCAGCCCTGCCAGGCAGGACTTGGGGGTACTGGTGGATGAAAAGCTGAACATAAGCCAATAATGTGCCCTCGCAGCCCAGAAAGCCAAACGCCTTCTGGGCTGCATCAAAAGAGGCATGGCCAGCAGGTCGAGGGAGGTGATTCTGCCCCTCTACTCCACTCTCGTGAGAACACACCTGGAGTACTGCCTCCAGCTCTGGAGCTTTCAGCACAGGAAAGACATGGACCTGTTGGTGCAGATCCAGAGAAGGGCCACAAAAATGGTCAGAGGGCTGGAGCACCTCTCCTGTGAGAACAGGCTGAGAGAGTTGGGGTTGTTCATCCTGGAGAGGAGAATGGTCTGGGGAGACCTTATTGCAGACTTTCAGTACTTAAAGGGGGGGCTATAGGAAAGATGAGGAGGGACTCTTTATCAAGGAGGGTAGCAATAGAATGAGGGCTAATGGCTTTAAACTGGAAGAGGGAAGATTTAAACTAGATAGAAGGAAGAAATTTTTCACAATGAGGGTGGTGAAACACTGGAACGGGTTGCCCAGATAGGTGGTGGATGCTCCATCCCTGGAAACATTCGAGGTCAGGCTGGACATGGCTCTGAGCAGCCTGGTTTGATTGAAGATATCCCTGCCCATTGCAGGTGGGTTGGACTAGATGACCTTTAAAGGTCCCTTCCCACCCAAATGATTCTATGATTCTATGAGAAAAGTCTTCCATGTTTCAGAGCCATAATGTATTTTCTGTATTTGAGATCTGGTGGAGTTTGGGAGGTCATCTTTAGCTGTTCTTTTTGCCTTGGATCTGAGCTCTACTGAACACCATTGCCCATTTGCACTGTGGTAGCAGAATACCTTGGCTTTGGGCATAGGTCACGTGTGGTGTGGAAACCTTCAAAGCTTCTCCCGGAGTCCTTGGAAGAGGAACCAAATGTTATTTTCCTTTTATTTGAAACTTCTGTTTTAATAAAAAGGGCAAGAATTTATCTGCAAGTGAAGAGATACCAAAATTTATCCTAAAATGGAAACCAGCATCAGCATGTGTCCTCCCCAGTTTCATGTATCTCCTTTAAGAACTATTGTTTTTAAAACAGCATGTAAGTGAATGCATTAAGTGAATTCTGTTATGTCCTTTTTGTCGTGTGGAGCATAAAGAATAGTAAATGATGAAAAGCAGGTGTGAAATATGTTCTGCAAATGCACTGGAGATATGTCTTGATTTGAAAACAGCTTGAGAGGTCTATCAGCATTTCTTAGAATAAAAAAAAATATTTTCAGGCCTTGATAATTAAATAAAATGGTTAGTTTTGCCAGTTCTCCCTGTGATATCAATTGTGTGAGATTTTTAAAGTCATAATTTTAGTCAGAAATGATACTGAGGTCTTGAAAAAAATCATAGGATCATAGAATGGTTTAGGTTGGAAGGGACCTTAAAGATCGTGTAGTTCAACCCCCCCCTGCCATGGGCAGGGACACCTCCCACTAGACCTGGTTGCTCAAAGCACCATCCAACCTGGCCTTGAATGTTTCCAGTGATGGGGCCTCCACAACTTCTCTGGGCAACCTGTTCCAGTGCCTCACCACCCTCACAGTGAAAAATTTCTTCCTGATATCTATTCTAAATCTACCTTCTTCCAGTTTGAAGCCATTCCCCTTCATCCTATCACTACATGCCCTAGTAAAAAGTCCTTCCCCAACTCTCCTGTAGGTCGCCTTTAGGTACTGGAATAGAAGGCTGCTATAAGGTCTGCCCAGAGCCTTCTCTTCTCCAGGCTGAACAGCCCTATCTCTCTCAGCCTGTCTTTATAGAAGAGGTGCTCCAGCCCTCTGATCATTTTTGTGGCCCTCCTTGGACCCGCTCCAACAGGTCCATGTCCTTCTTATGTTGGCAGCTCCAGAGCTGGAGGCAGTACTCCAAGTGTGTTCTCATGAGAGCGGAGTAGAGGGGCAGAATCACCTCCCTCGACCTGCTGGCCATGCTTCTTTTGATGCAGCCCAGAAGGCGTTTGGCTTTCTGGGCTGCAAACACAGGTTGCCAGCTCATGTTGAGCTTCTCATCCACCAGCATCCCCAAGTCCATCTCCTCAGGGCTGCTCTCAATCCATTCTCTGCCCAGCCTGTGTTTGTGCATGGAATTGCCCTGACCCATGTGCAGAACCTTGCACTCGGCCTTGTTGGACTTCATGAGGTTTGCACAGGCCTACCTCTCAAGCCTGTCTGGGTCCTTCTGGATGGCATCCCTTCCCTCCAGTGTGTCGACTGCTCCACACAGCTTGGTGTTGTCAGCAAACTTGCTGAGGGTGCGCTCAATCTGGACATCCATGTCACCAGCAAAGGTGTTAAATAGTCCCAGTCCCGGTACTGACCCTTGAGGAACACCACTTGTCACCGCTCACCACTTGGACATCGAGCCGTTGACTGCAACTTTTTGAGTGTGACTGTCCAGCCAGTTCCGTATCTACTGAGTGGTCCATTGGTCAAATCCATGTCTCTTCAGTTTAGAGACAAGGATGTCATCTGGGACAGTGTCAAATGCTTTGCATAACTCCAGGTAGATATCATCTGTTGCTCTCCCCTTATCCACCAATGTTGTAACACTGTTGTAGAAGGCCACCAAATTTGTCAGGCATGAGTTGCCCTTAGTGAAGCCATGTTGGCTGCCACCAATCACCTCCTTATCTTCCATGTGCCTTAGCAGAGTTTCTAGGAGGATCTGCTCCGTGATCTTGCCAGGCACAGAGGTGAGACCGACCAGCCTGTAGTTCCCCAGGTCCTCTTTTTTCCCTTTTTAAAAATGGGGGTTATGTTTCCCCTTTTCCAGTCAGCAGGAACTTCACCAGACTGCCATGACTTCTCAAATATGATGGATAGGGGGTTGGCAACTTCATCTGCCAGTTCCCTTAGGACTGGCAGATGAATCTCATCAGGTCCCATGGACTTGTGCACCTTCAGGTTCCTCAGATGGTCTCGAACCTGGTCTTCTCCTGCAGTGGGCAGTACCTCATTCTCCCAGTCCCTGCCTTTGCCTTTTGCAACTTGGGTGTCCCCCGTGAGGACCAGGGCTTGTGAACGTGAGGCTGCTCCTATCTGTCTATAGAGGGCCTCATCCACTCGGTCTTCACTTAACGCTGATGAAGTTATTTTTTAAAGTTGGATACAAAACAGTCACATAAAGGATGGTAAAAGGCTGCATTTAAAAATGAAAAAGCAGACAGAAGGGAGCTTATCAGTATTTTAAATTTCTGTAGTATACAAACAAAATTTGCTGTTGATTTAAAGGCATTCTGGATACAGAGGAGAACTAGAATAGCCAGTGTTTTATGAGTTCCCAAACATGACTTCCCCAATTGCTTCCTAAGCAACATGGGAAATGAGATAAAGTGGAACAGTACAGGGCATTTACAAAATAGAAATTCATATTACAGGTCCCTATAAGCTGTGAATGTATCAGCTGGAAATGGCAGAACTGTACAAAATTTTTCTGTATTACCTGATTGTAAGTTGTGTATGAGGATGATGGGAAAATGGGGAGACAGTGAAGATGAAAATGTGATCTTGGAGCCTGACAAGCAAAGTATTTCCAGTAGTGATGAAGTACTGTGTGCCAGTGGTGATATCCCTGTGGCACATCTGCACTCCTGTGTGCAATTCTGGTTACCTGTGTTCAAGATAGTTTTGAATGACCCACACACTATAAAGATGAGTGGAAACTGCTATTTGGACCATTACCTCCTGTTTCATAAGAAGAAATTGAGAAAGCTTTGCTTGTTCAGTCTGCTTAAACAACCCGAGAGAATAGGAGAAAAACTGGTTTGAAAAATTGTATTTGGAGAGTATTATCCTTGTTATAATTACCAGCAGGGAAGGGGCAGTGCCAAGAGTTCAGCAGCAGCCGTCCTTGATGCGTTTTGACTCTGTCCTTTTACTAATTACTTGGATGAGGAAATAAGATATGCTTATTAAATTTGGCAATGACTGAAACCTGAGAGAAATTGCCATGCTGGAATTTGGAGAAACAGTTAGAAAACCAGGCAATTCATGGAGCTCTGGGTTTTTTTCCCATATCTGTATCTGTCCTGCACATTATGTGAGCACGCCTGTCCCCTCTGCCCTCCCCCTAAGGTGCCATTTCCCCTCACTGTATATTATTTCCCAGTTCTGGTCTGCACTGGGGTTGGTTCTTCCTCGTGTTCTCTGGCTCTGAGCCAGGCAAGGGGCAGTGGGCAACGGGGCTAGCCCTGGGCTAGCCCAGGCGGAGTGGGCAGCTGGCGGATCAGACAAAATAAATGCCCAGTGAGCTCACACTGCAGCCTGACCCTCTGCAAGAGCTGTGATTTCCATCTTTTCCCTCTATCTGGTCATCGATTTTCACACAACTTGAAAGAACTTAATACCTTTTGCAGCTTTTCAACTAAATCGAGTTCCGAGAAAACTGAAGGAAATAAGAAAAAGTATCAGGTAAGCAGATAAAGCAGCTACCTAAACGCATATCGTGTCACAGAGTGGTAGGGGTTGGAAGGGACCTTTGGAGATCATCTAGTGCAACCCCGCTGCCCAAGCAGGTTCACCTACAGCAGGTTGGACAGGAAAGCATCCAGGCGTGTTTTGAATGGCTTGGAAGAAGGAGACTTCACAACCTCTCTGGGCAGCCTATCTTATATGTTTTGTTTTCTCAGGAATCAGGTGGAAAAGAGGATGCAGTTCAATTTGCAGTAACTCTCCAAGTGAAATGGTGAATAATCTTGCCATATAGCAGCTCTTTAGAAAATTATATGGGAGCTAAAGTGGATCTCAACATAATAGTGATTCAAAAATTCAGACATCATATTAGTACATATATGAAAAGGAATAGAATATTTCAAACTTCTCAGCGTGGTAAGGTCTTGGTTGCAGAACTGCATCCATTCTTGGACCCCACAGCTCATATTGATGTGGGCCAACTGGAAATGGCCCAGAAGGGCTACATGTCTCAAAAGTGTGGTTTAGGAGGAACAACTGAAATAATTTGTATGATTTACTCTATAAAAAAAGAGGGAAGCATGCTAACAGTCTTCAAAGACTGCTTGGAAAAGCAAATTTTCCATACAGGTTTCCATGTCTGTAGCAGATGGGACAAGAAGAAATGGACCTAACTTTTCAGGGAGGGAAGATGCAGATTAGACATTAGGAAAAAAATATCTCCAAATAGAGTCTGGAATAGGTTGCCTAAATATTCTTTGTGTTCACCATTACTGCAGGCCTTAAGTTGCTGATAAGACAAGTATTTTTCAGGGATGATATAGATGTTTACTGATGATCCCACCTTGGCACGTGGAAATGACTTACATGGCTTCTTGAATTTCTTCCAGCTTTATTATTCTAAGACTCCATGTCTGATCTCTGAGAATGCATAGGAAAGAAGAAGAATTATTTACATTAAGGAACAATATTGACAAAAAAAACTGTGAATTCTGGCTATACGTCAGTTATTCTGGAAATCAGCAGAAAGCTTCTAACCATCCAGGGACAGTTTTCCATATGAAATGCAAATCTAACTGGCTCCAAGCAGGAATATGATCAGTGTAGGAAAGTATGCAGCATGTTTTCTTCTGATTCCAGGGGACCTGGCTCAAAGATATAGAAAGACCCTTCTGGTAAGCTTACATATGCATGATCTTTGCTTCCCAAAAGAAGGTGACTGAATGCTTTAAGCCCGCAGGAGTCCTGCTATGGCATTCAGCTTGTGAGTAAGGCAAGTGAATCTGACTTACAGCAGTGTGCAAACTCACCTCTCCTTTTAATGTGCTTCTTGGTACATTCTTTTCCAAAGCTTTATTTTATCAGCTGTTACCCTCTTCTGCTGTTCCAGTTCAATGTCTGGGGTTTTATAATCATTGCAATGACAGTGAAGCATCACGAACACTGGATGGTGGCATTGCAGAATGAATCAGACATGCAAAACAAGCAGCTTCTATTTATACGCACAGATATCCCCATAATCAAGGAAAAGATTTGCGGAGTAAAATGTGTTGAAAAATACTTTATATGTGATTTGCTTTTGGAAGAAGAGTTGTAACTACCATGTAAGCTCGTCCAGTAGTTTGGATTTTCTTTTAAGTAAAAAGATGAACGTTTCTGAAAAAAAGTACAGTATAATTTATGGCATTTGTTCTCTCAGAATAATCCTTGATTACATAGCTTTAAGAATAGAGCCTATGCAACAAACAGTGTGGAACAGATAGAGGTTTTATAAGGGAGTTAATCCCACAGGGAGTAAAGGCAGAAATATATTTGTTGCAGGCGTCTTTCATTTTCTTTTGATTTATTTCAGTAGTTGTTTTACTTAAGCTCTGCAAGGGTGAGAAGCAATGTGAGTTCCTAGATATTCAGATGGGATACCCATCCTCTGTGGCCTCATAGCCTAGGAAGTAGCAAGATATCTGCAAATTAGGGGCAGGTAACATGTATGGCTGTTCTTTCAAAGAGTCTCTGTGATGTGATAAAATGTTTTCTACTGGTTTTGCTGAAAAAAAGTGCAAGAGCCCTTTACTGTGGAACCAGAGTCAAAGCAGGCAACAGCTGCCAGATTTTCCTTTCTGTCATCCATTTTGCACATGTGAATAAACTTTCAGGTGCTTCAGGTTGTTCCTTTATAGCTGGATATAGCAGAGGCACCTGTTGATGCAGCTAGAAGTTTTTACTCTCTCAAATATCAACTTCCCATCTCATCCCCAGGAAACCAGTCCTCTTTGAAATGGGATCCAGGAAGGGTTGGTTCAGGTCGACCTCCACTCATACTGCCAAAAGGCAGTATGGACCTGCCCCCACCAGGTCTGGACACCTCTCCTGGAAGGCGCCATCCTCCAGCGCTGTCCCCAAGCTCTGGCTGCCACTGCCAAGCCCTCCCATGTATCCCTCTGCCGTGCCCCAGGGCGTGCAGCACCCCTCCTTGATTTCATGCTATGAAAATGCCAGCCTGGAGGGTGTCACCCTGTTCTCCTGTTACCTGAAATACTTTGAGATGAAAACAATGCAGGCTCAGACCATTCTTACTCAGCATGATAGGGGCATCACTCTAATCCTGTGATGAGACCCAAGGTCAAGCATGGCACTGGGTGGATGTAGCCCATCAACTTTTTGGGGGGGTGAGGACTGAGCAAGAAAGACACAGCCCCTCTACCCTACTTGGCCTGGCCTTTGTGTCGGTGGACATAGCACTGCAAATATGCCTACAAGGTGAAGTCAAGTTCTGAGTGGATTTTCAGAGCTCTGATTTTTTGTCGAAGTCATCCACAGGAGCAGTTAAGCTGGATTTAGGCTTTTAAGTACTTTTATAGATCCAGCTCTACTATCTATTTTATTAGTTTTGAAACTGTCTCTTTTCCCTTTGTGGGATAGCAAATGACTAAATTGCTTTCCACTTTAAAGACTGAGCCCCTTGGGACACAAATTTATTAGTAATATGCAAAACTATATTTCAAGCCCAAACTTGTTGAAAAATGAATCATTATTGCTTAGAATGACTTTAAATTGTTTAATCCAAAGGAACCAATGGATCCAAATCCTGAACACCCCTGTCTTGAGCTAAGTTCAGGCTCAGACCTTGGATGAAGACAGTGCAGAGAGACAAAGGGAGAGAGAAGGCATAAGTCCTGGCTTGCTTAAACTTTCCTGAAATGAAATGTTTGTGCATTATGAAGACCAGTTTTGTGTCTGTCAGTGAGAAAGCAGGCATTAAATGCACGATCTGAGTGATTTCTCCTTTTGGTTTCAGATGCTGCTCTGAGACACTAGATGGCACCTTTTGTTAGCTACGTGCATGGGGCCAGAAATAGGGCCCATCTGAATGCTGGTGAGAGCTGACAATTATTTTTGAAGCAACTGGTGCATCCATATGGATCCTTGCTGACGAAGGAGACAAAAATATCCTGGTGCTCCATATCCAGAAAAATGGGGAGGACAGAGTACCTATTAACTACCTTTTTTTCTTCTTTTTATATTTTCTCTGCGCTGTAGCTGGTGGGGCATTGAAACACCCCATTTAGTTAAAGAACAGCCTGGGAATGGTTGTGTTCATGACACATTTTTAGGAAATGGTTTTGGGGAAAGCCATACACTATAGAAGCAGCAAGGGTGGGATTTAGGCCAATAGGGTATAACATACCACAGCATGAAAGTGCAGTGTAGGGGCACGTGAGTCTGTAGCACTGTTCATCTGCCTTGTCACAGTTATCTGGTGTCATTCAGGGTGCCATAAAGGATCCCACATGAAGTCCAGCCACTGCTCCTGGAAGGCATGGGTTATATCTGCTCAGCCTCTGGGTCTGTGTCCAGGTTGCCTCCACACTGGGTGGGTGACTGCACTGAGCTCCCATCATGGGTAGTGGAGACCTGGTGAATCAAGGCAGGGCTGCTCATCTTACATGAGCACAGATGCCCATCAACCCAAACTCTCTTCACCCTCCATTGACTGTACTGGCTAGATCGTTGATCAGGCACCCAACCCATAGGTAGACACCTGAATTTGGATGACTGCAAAAGGAGGTGAACCCCACACCTAGTGACCAAGTCAGCTCTGTATTTGTCTCCTGCTGATCTTACAATCATGTATAGCCTCATGACTCCAGGAAGGGATCATGAGGAACCAGTCAGTGATCATCAGTGCTGTTTGCCAGTGACGTGAATGAACATAAATGCAACACTGCAATGGCACACTTGTAGGAAGAAAATCTGGTCCGAGACAAAGGCATTTTTTCTTAATTTAATGCTGAGAAATCTCTGACTGTTCTCCATAACAAGTTTCTACAGGCATGTGTTTTTTAGAAAGAATTTTACTAAATAGTTTTTGAAAAATCTGCCCTGAGCAAATTGTGCCATTTCTGCTGTGTTTATCATGGTGCAACCCCTCATTCTTATCTTCCACGAGCAGGGGGATTATGACTGTGCTGTTTTGTAGGAATTCTGAGGCACGGACCACTAGGACTACCTAAATCATCAGTCCAGTGCCCTGACATCAGAAGTCCTCATCTAGTTGATGTTTAATCCATAAGGATCTGCAGAATCCTCATTTCTGGGGAACGGGCCGGGCCCAGCGAGTGGTGGTGACTGGAGTTAAATCCAGTTGGCAGTCACAAGTGCTGTTCCACAGGGCTCAGTGTTGGGGCTACTCCTGTTTAATATCTTTATTAATGATCTTGACGAGGAGATTGAGAGCACCCCCAGTAAGTTTGCAGACAACACCAAGTTAGGTGGGAGTGTTGATCTACTTGAGGGTAGGAGGGGTCTTCAAAGGGACCTGGATAGGCTGGATTGATGGGCTGAGGTCAATAGTATGAGCTTCAACAAGACCAAGGTGCCGAGTCCTGCATTTGGGCCACAACAACCCCATGCAACGCTACAGGCTTGGGGAGGAGTGGCTGGAAAGGTGCCCAGCAGAAAAGGACCTGGGGGTGTTGATTGACAGCTGGCTGAACATGAGCCAGCAGTGTGCCCAGGTGGCCAAGAAGGCCAATGACATCCTGGCCTTCATTAGGAATAGTGTAGCCAGCAGGACTAGGAAGTGATTGTCCCACTGTACTTGGCTCTGGTGAGGCCCCACCTTGAGTACGGTGTTCAGTTTTGGGTGCCACAGTGTAAGAAGGGCACTGAGGGGCTGGGGAGGGTCCAGAGAAGGACAACAAAGCTGGTGAAGGGTCTTGAGAATAAGTCTTATGAAGAGCAGGTGAGGGACTTGGGGTTGTTTAGTCTGAAGAAAAGGAAGATGAGGGGAGACCTTACTGCTCTCTACAACTACCTAAAAGGAGGTTGTAGTGAGGTGGACGTTGTTCTCTTCTCACAAGTTACAATCAATAGGACAAGAGGAAATGGCGTCAAGTTGCACCAGGGGAGGTTTAGATTAGACATTAGGAAAAACTTCTACACTGAAAGGGTTATCAAAGACTGGAACGGGCTGCCCAGGGAAGTGGTTGAATCGCCATCTTTGGATGTATTTAAAAGCCATCTAGATATGGTGCTCAGGGACATGGTTTAGAAGTGGGCCTGGTAGAGTTAGATAATGGTTGGACTTGATGATCTTTAAAGGTCTTTTCCAGCCATAACGATTCTGTGATTCCCCACAAAGCAGATACCACAAGCCATGAAACATCTCCTTTACGTGTTGCAAATGAACCTTACCTTTAGTACAAAAAATGAAGTACTAGAAATTCAATAAAAGGTCACAGAAAAGAGCAAGGAAAGATCTAGGTCTAGAGCCAATGACTTGGGCTGCTACAATGGGAATTGATTTGTAAGGAATAAAGGCCCAGAAGATGCTAGGGATTGGGCTATGTCAATGTTACAGAGAAAAACAATGACCCTCATCCCCAGTGGTGCTGCCACTTTGACTTGAGAGGAAATTCCTTCCTACCGCTGAGTCTGGTGATCTGTCCAAGCCTGGGCCAGTCATCAAGACACATAAACCAGCTTGCTAGATGTTTTCAGTCTGCAAATGTACTCTGTCCTGTCATCCTATTTCTGAAGCTAGACCATGTCTCCTGCTTTCAAGGGAGGAGGAAAAAAACTAAGAAGTCAAGTTATACATTAACAAGAGTTGCCCACTGCCAGCAACTAGTAGAAACCCTGAAACAAGGATCTAATTAAAAACAGTGTAAAAATCATGCAAATTTACCGTGTCAAAAATAGCCATTCAGTCTCCTTTTAGAGCCCTTGCAATTCCTGTATTCACTCCTACAATCTCCATCTGACATGCATTAAATCTAAATAAAATAAATTTACATTACCTTTATCTAAGAAGCTGGTTATTTTTCAGAGAAAAAGAATTTATACAATTAAAATTGCACAATTAAAATAAAAAGTTAGGTATTTCTCATTAGGAGAGAGTTCCAGACATCTCCATATAGTTGCCTACAGTATATATGTCTACATGTGAACTAGGAGTGTAACTTCCCATTATAGTCAATCAAGATCTAGGGCTGGATTCAGCTGCCCGTATGTAGGCTTCTGGTGGCATTTGGAATGCCCTTTTGGTATCTGAAATGATTGTTTTGGGCTGACAGGTACAGCACAGGGTCTGTGTCCTTCCAGAGGACAGCATTTGGAGGCCAGTCAGGATACCTTAAATGGTACTGGACGCCTACCTTTAGACAACTCAGTCAAGCCCTTAGTCAATACAAGTGAAGCCAGAGAGCTATTCAGCTCACCCTAATCTCACCAATATTTCCTTAGTGTTGATAGCTCTCCAGGCTCCGCTGGCTACAGCAGGCCTGTAAACATCTAGCTCACATGTAGGTGCCTACTCATGGACACCACCCCTAGCTGGTGGGCATTTGATGGATCAGATCGTAAGAAGGCGAAGAGCCAATAGGCGCTCTTGTCCAGGCAGAGGGAAGAGACCTGCCTTCCCATTCCCTCGCTATGGTTAGTGCAGAGGCCCATCTGTGATCCATCATTAGAACTAGGGTCACACTTAAGGAGGAAAAAAAAAAAGAGTAGTATTCATGATCTGTTGTAGGTCTGAGCCACATGTTAATGATTACAGTGAGATCGTTGCAATATGAGGGCAACTAGAAGGCTTTCTCAAGCCAGATGTAGAAATGCTTGTAATAGCATTTGTAAAACCCAATGAGACAGATATAAATACTTAATAGTTGCTTGCCTTGCAGAAGCAGGAGTCCATACATCCTCCCTTGCAGAGAGGACTTCAAATCTACTGTTACCCACAGAAGATGCGGAACAAGTGACACTTCAATCACTGTATTTTGGATAGTAACTTTGATTATACAGGAACAAAATGACTCCTTTTGTGTCTTGTGATCCTGTCTCGCTTCACAGAACCTTTTAAATCTCTCCATTCACACATCCATACATCACATTTTATGCTTTTTGTTATCTTTAAATCTTTTGCTACCTGTTTTAGTACATACAAACAGAGGACATGGAGCAAAATGCGTTACTGCATAAAGAAGTGAATATGCAGAGGGCTTGCACCAGCGCGCTTGTCATTCCCATCTGTTAAAAAGGTAATCAAGGTTACTATCTCCAAAGACCCAGACCCCCCCCATTATGATTCAGTAGCTGAGGGGAAGCAGCTGAAGGCAGAGGACCACACTCAGGGGATGTATCCCCTGATACAGCCCAGCCTAACCAGTGGTTTTGGGGCAGGAAAGTGTGTACGTGTGGACGGGGAGACCAGCACATGGGACACAGGGCTCCTTTGCTAATGGCAACCTGAAACTGCTCGGCTTTGACCCTGCACATCTTCACAGAGACCTCTTAACTGCTTGGACTAACCTGACTGTGGCCTTCTGGACCTGGATTTAAATCACACACTGCTGTGCTCAGGGCAGCCCGCTGCCCATGATGTGCTTGCAGGGGCTGCACGGTGCAAGAGCTGTAGGATGTGCCTTCATCCACACAGGTGCGAATGTAATCAAGCAGTGAAATGGTGATAAAATCTTTCATTTAGGGCAACAAAATGTGGGTGCGAGGCATTTTGCTGGTGAAAGCTTGGTGTTAAGGGACACATTTCTTGTACAGGGGACTGCTTCATTTCTTTTTATTATGATATTTTATGAAGAACCTTTCACTAGCTGCCTACCATTAATCGCTAGGTGGCTGGTCTTTTATTTGTCTTTGATCTCAGACATTTGTACATAGATAAGCAAATAACCCAGATTTTTTTTTCCCCAAACAAGGCATGGTTACAATAGTCGACTGCAATGAAGTAAGAAACGCAATGGTTTTGAGGCTCAAGCATGATAATTTCAGAGCACAAGGCAAGTTGTTAATTATTTCTTATCAGCTGTAGCCTAAAACAAGTAACTTTAACTAGAGCAAAGAAATTTCAGCAAGCTAAAAAGGTGATGTTTTGCTGTTGTTCTTTTCTGCTAAAGGAAGATGAGTACACCCATATTTCATTTTTTATTCCATACAGGTACATCAGTTAGAAACATCCCTTGGCCACCACCCCCCTACCCTCTCTGCTCTGCAGACACACTGAGCAAGCCCTTGGTTTCTCGGCCGGTTGAACCACAATACTTGACACACCGCTCACTTGGCATCCTCTCTTTAGCAAGTAAATGTGGCTGAAGAACCCACTGAATAATTTATTGTGTTTTCAGAACCTCACTAGCCAGGCCAATTAATATTTAGTGAAAATCATATTCCTGAATTTGAAAGGCAGGATACTGGCAGGGAATGAACAGCTGCGGTCAGCGAGGACCACCGGTCTCTTGCAGGTGCTTAACCGACAGATCAGCAGGAAGACACTGGTCCCTCCTGAGGCTTGCATGGATGAGGAGCTGCTTGTGGTAGACATTAAGACAAGCACTAAAGTTCAGGTCCCTATGGCACACTTTGGTGGTTCTCCAGTCTGAGAGACCAAGACCCAAGGTGTTGCTGCAGGACATTTGCACAGCAGAGGTGGGATGAATGGGGTGTCTATCTCTGACAAGATGAGCTGCTGTATCTTACACTCCTGTTTCCCTTTTCTTTGGTAAAGAAAACAAAAAAAAGGTGAAATAGGAGTGGAGAATTTACACCTGAGGAGGAAGATGACAGATGTGAATGTATCTGTGGTGCTCAGTCTGGTCTTCAGGTTCTGGGAGACTTCTCGTGACCCAGCTTTCAATGGTGTTGCTTCCTTTCAGTTTCTTATTTCTCTCCTTGCTTCTCATTTTGCATTTTATGTTGAAAATATGTTGTGCCTGTGTACCTGTGAGGGACTGAAATTTATGTTTTGAGTAGGTGATAAATTAGCAAAATTGGGTTGCATCGCAGTTTAATATTTTAAGAATTTGGTTAATCAACTTGCAGTCAGTAGATGAACCCAGCAAAGAGCTCCAGAATAATATCTTGGTATCAAAGGCTGGCCTGGAGTTGCCTCTTCTTTTCCTCATACTCTCAGGCTTCTGCTGTTGAAAATTATAATAATAGCTTTTGTAATCATGTCTCATACCTCTAGAAAAGGAAGCATTAAGAAAAAGATATTAAAAAGGAGGTATTAAGGGAAAAAAGCAATCCACTAGTTTCTGCAATGGGAAATTGTGTCTCACTACTCTGTTAGAATTTTTTGAGTCTGTCAGTAATGCAATGTAAAAATGTAAAGCAGTGTAAAAAAAGTAAAAAGAATGTATTTTAATTTTCAAAAGGTGAGTGAAAAGGTTCCTTAGAAGAAGGTGTAAAAACATCACTTGTTTCTGTTCGGAGGAGCAATGCATTGTCTGGGAGCAAAAGCCAAGAAATAGGAAATAAAGAATCAGATGAATCCATTTGCAACAAAGCAAAAGGTTAAGAGTAGAGTACTCAAGTACTGATCTCTTGCATAACATTTTTTGAGTCTGTCATGAGTGGGAAAGGTTGGTTGGAGCTCCAGAGAACAGAACAAGGGTGAACAAAATGACAGGTGGAGCTCAGTGTCAACAAATGCAAAGTAATACTAATTGGAGAGGAAAACAGGATTTACTTATTAACCTTACAGTGTTCAGCCTGTGCCAGGTTAGGAAGGGGACTTGGATATGGTGGTGGACAGCTGTGCATAGCCACAGTCCAAAGAACGAAACAAGTCTATAGGTGGTAAAGGTATGGAAATAGAAGGCAGTATTTTTATGTGGTTGGCGATGTGACTCTGGGGAAGACTATGTGCAGGACTGGGTGCTCATACTCTCAAGCGACAATGCTATGTCAGCTTCAGCACAGGGTGACAGGAATGATTGGAAGCGTGTAAAAATATTCAGCAGAAACCATGTTTTAAAAGATCGAGATCATTTGCCTTTGAAACAAGGAGAAGTGGGAGTATGATAGCAATATATAAAACAGCAGATGATCTGGAGAACTGAGCTTGGGAACACAAGAATAAGGGAAAAATCAATGGTTTATACAAAGGCAAATGCCATTAATTGGAATTAGTTCAATTTTAATTTGGATAATACAGTATGTATCTGGCTTTCACAGCCCCAGCCTGGGACACCAAACATCTGGGCTTACCCACTTTTTCAGTCAATGAGTCTCACAGAGAGAAAATTACAAAGTGATAGAAGGGAATCTTGTTGCCACAGAAAAAATAATTAGACCGTAAAAATCATTAACCCAGAGTTGTGTTTACCATTAATACTCTATCAAATGTTGATTGTGTGACTCAACTGCAAAGTAAAAGAGCAGCTGTAACCACTACCCAACAATATAAACAAGGTCATCATTGCTGCAAAAGAAAACATGAGATGGATGAAAATGGTCCAAAAGGTACTTTAATCAAATGATGAAAGTGAGCAGGTTTTTAGACCTAAATCATTGAACAGTTTTTCCTAATTTTCTGGTACAAAAATGATTAAAAAAATTAGTGTCTGTTAAAATACTTATGCACAGAGAGACACATTCCAAAGATTCAGAAGCTGCTTGCGTACATCTAATTTGAACTCACCTTAAAACATTTTGGAAACAGCAGCATTTTGCTTGGTATGAACATGCCTGCCAAGTACATCCACGTGAAATATCTGCTTTCTGCTATCCAGTAGTCTCCATTCAACTTTCTTCATTGTTGTCATGGCAATAAGACTGGTTTTGACACTGCCACTAATGAACTCTGAGGGTGAGAAAGGTCCTTCTCCAGCAAAGAGTGACACCACCACAAAGCAAATTAAATTGCTCTGACAACGTATCTATTGAGAGTGAGTTCACATGTCACCCAAGCTTTTAGGATCTTATTGATGACTTTGTGGCTGCCAAAAGTCATAAAGTACTGCTGTTGTAACAGGTTTATGTTTATAGACAGTATTTGCCTGCATTGTTTGATCACCCTAATGTTGATATATTCTGTCATTTTACCTTGACAGTTCTATTCGCTATTACTCCTCTGTCAGTGAATTAATGAAGGTGTGTGTGTCAGTAATCATTTCTTATCTCCAAAACGGTATAATGTATATGCCATAAACACATAAGTAGGTGACAACTGATTACAGTACAGTTAAGTGATAAGAGCAGTTGATGGGAGTAGTTGCCGATCACAAAATAGACATAGGCCAGAACATTCTTCTGGGTGATAAAAGCTGAAATAAAGGTGGCCCAAACTGCATGTGGGTAGGGCCTTTTACAGTCATTTTTCACCCCTGTTCAAAAAAGGATCTGCCACCTGCAGAAGTTATAAAAGATATCGAGAAGTCTTCTTTTAAACGCCATACTTTAATGTGCATGGTGCTTTACATCAAAAGAAGATCACCACCCTGGCACAAGCGGCTCAATGATTCAGCAGAAACCTGGGGATGTTGTCTCTAAACTTACAGCAGTGTCAGCTCAGACCTTCTCAGCTGCATAGAAATAAATGAATTTTACTTCCCCTGAATTAAGGTGCTGAAGTCAGTCTGTGACTTTATTATTTCTGGAAAACAGAGGGGATGAGGTGAGCTGTAACAGCCAGCCTGACTTGCCACAGTCAGTCCTGGCAATGGCACGGGAGGGATGGGGGTGATGGATGCTGTAGCTTTGGATGAGGGGGTCCTCCTCCCATCCAGGCTCCCCGCAAGAGGCTGCAGGAGAGACTGGCTTGCCAGGACACTACCTATTTTTGATTATGCTGTGTAGGCAGCTGGATCTATCTGTTTTCACACACATGACACAATTCTGTCTTAAGAGACCACGTACCTCTGCTCAGGGCCAGCCTGTCTTGCAGGCAGTCACCATCCCTACAGGTGACCCTCCCGCACCTACAAGCCAAAACGTGAAACCTCATCCTATCCTGGCAGAGCACACCAGGACTACTGCACAATGGTGCAAGAGCTTCAGGCCTTTGCGCCTATGGATCTTGTCTGGTATAACCAAGCTTGATCAAAAGCATCACTGCACAAAATTTTTCTTTTCTCAGTCAGGGAAAAATCAGTAAAGCTGCAGGAAAAGGTAATCCTGGGGGTACTTCTGAGGACATTATTAGGTAGTAGAATACATGGAACCATACATGACTTCTGGCAGCAGCAAAGTCGCCATCAGATCCTAAAAGCTCTGCTGACATGTGAACTCACTCTCAACAGATAATGCTGTCACAGCAAGTCCTGGTGTCCTGAAGTCCCTATTACTTGGTGACTTACAGGTGCTCTGATAGACAAACAGCTGATTTGGGTTTGCCATGGCACAGCCCGGCATGGGCTTTCTTCCATGAGGGAGAAACAGAATGCTAGAGCTAAGCTAAAGTTCACTCTTGCATCTTGGACAGTTTTGAGGGACACTGATGGGGCAGAAGGGAGAAGCTTCTGCTACAGCTGTCCAGGCTTCACTCCCACTGCAGACCAGCATGGGCAGCAGAGCAATGGGCGAGGTATGTGCCAAGGTGTTAGGGTAGCCAAAAGGGCTGGGGAGGAGCGTGGGGCACACATGAGTGGTTTGGATAGTTGTCTGTGATAAATGATGTGAACTGTTAGCTGCTTAACTGGCTACCCATTGCTGGGCAGTGTAGACAAGAGGCATGGATTAACCTTAGAGATGTCATAAATATTACATCTGCCTTCACCAGCAACCAAACTTTTCCATTTCCTTTTCAAGAACATTTCTGCTCTTCCACCATCTGCTTTCACAGAATGAAGACCCATTCAGAGTCCTTGCTATTCATCTGATGTGAACCAGCTTACCCAGATCTGCCAAGGGTTGTCGAAGAAGGGTCAGATGTGTAGGTGTCATACTGTGTAATCCCTCTTGAGTCATACTGTGCAGAGCCTCCAAAAGTTTCCATGTTCTGCGTTAAAGCATCTTCATGTTATTGCGACTGGTGCTGGAAAAAAAATTAAAACCAATTGAGCTATGGATTCAAGGTCCTGTGCAATCAGGAGCAAGCCATTCAGCTTTACTGAGCTTCACTCAGCTTAGCTAAAAATCTGGATAGAAACAAACACTGCACTGATGACTAGATATAGCACCTGAAAATTCATTTTATTAGAATATCTAATGCAGTGTACCTTATGTGGGCTTATGGATGGATCTCAAATTAAAGGGATTCAAATACCCTTCAGTGAATTTCTATAACTTTATCTTTACAAAAAAGATGTAGATAAAATATGCACAGTATCAAACTAAATAATGTCATTGCAGGCATCAAGAATAAATTCCCATTGTTAAAGAAATATCATGACTCATAGCTAGAGTTGCTTTTCATTATTTGCTTAAGGGCTAGAGAGTACTAAAGATATATTCACGACGCACTTCAAATTCGTGTTGCTTATTCATTTTATTTTTGATTGAACATACCAACCTCAGGAAGACTACGCTAATCTTTTCCACTGGAACTGATCTGCCCTCTGTCTTTGTGTGTGTCTGACACTGCTGGTAACCTCCATTTCAAAAAATAAACACATTATCAACACACGTGGGAGGAGGCATCTGAAAGCTCATCTTTGTCTGTATATTTGGTCTTCCAGTCAGATTGCTTTACTCATACAGAGACTCACTCATTTTAACATCCTTGCAGGAACTGCTAAACTGCTCTGCCACGTGCTTCTTATGTAAGTAAGGCTTCATTTAATAACTTGGTTCCACCCTGAGTGCGAGTGGTGAAATTCAGCATGAAAAATGGTGAGAGAAGACAAAACGCATTCTGTAGTTCTGGTAGCAACACGTGGATTTGCTCTCTGGGTCCATTATATCAGCAAGCCCACCCTTATGCTAATTTGCTGTTTCTTTGGCATTTGAAAAAGAATTTGAACTGAAAAGTGAATAGTAAAACCGGAGCTTGTTTTCTGTTTCCTTCATGGGGACTACATTGTTCTTTATGACAGGAATGGCTTTTTGTAGACCAAATTCATATTTCTGAATTCAGATTCAGAAGAATGGAGAAAAAATAAAAAGGTCATGCAAGAAAACATGAAATTGTTTCTTGAAGCCTCAAGTATTATGCAAGCTTATATTTTAATGAAGTGATGAAATAAAATCAAATGAGACAGGGTGATCCGTGTATTACCTATCGTCAGGACTTCAGCAGTGAAGGTTCAAGTGAGCAGATAATAGAGGTTAACAATCCTACAGGAAAAGATTTGAGTCTACTGGAGATAACAAACTGGATGTCAGGTGACAATTTACTGCTGCTGAAGGGTAAATATGCTACCCAAATATCATATACCCAATATATCAAATATCAAATACCCAATAACAGGAGCATAGTCTGCAAGAGATGTGACATAATCCTCTCTTCAGGTCTGGAAAGGCCTCAGAGGTGCGCAGCTCTGGGACATCTGGGAACCACATCTCTAGAAGGATCGTGGTCTCACAAGGACCCAGTGTAGGCAGTGCAGAGGAGAGGAACAGCCACGGTCAGGATTTCAGAAAACATGAAATGGTGTTATTTGTCCCACAGCCAAAAAGGCTGCGGGGATACGTGACAGACCCTTCAACTATCTCAAAAAGTATACCACAAAGATGAAGGGGTCCATGACTTAGGGCAGGTTTGGAGCACATCCTCTCCCTAGAGCTGCGGGAGCCAAAGGAGAAGGCTCTGTGGCCTGCAGCTTGTTCTGTCTGGGGGAATTGCTTTGTTTTCTGTCATACAGACATCCAGGCATTTAAATCATGAAACGTATCTGAGAAACCAACAGCAGAGGGACTGTTGTGCTGTGGCCTGGTGATGGCTGTCCCCAGGCCTGACAGGAGAACAATGATACACTGCTTGGTCTTCCAAGGTGCATCTGTCATGCCTATGCCTACTTCACCCACCTGCACAACCCATCACAAATAAGCTGTCTTCTTGACTCAAGCCTTCCAAATCTTGACATCAACTTCGAAATCCCAAGATCTTTGAAATCATACTTTTAGGTTCCTTGCCTTTTGTTTTTCAAGTGTTATGGCCCATGCCTGCACTGCCAGCTCAGGGCATGTAAGCTCAGGACATGTAAGCCCAGTGCAGACATGTTCCCACTTGGACACCAATTTTTCTAGCTTTTATCCATCATCATGAGAAATTTATTTGGTCCAATATATATATATTTTTTTTTTTTTGTTTTAAAAGGTAATCAGGGTTCACCTATCTCTGGTGAAGACCTCAAACGTTCAGTTTCATGAGGTGGAAATTCTGTATCTAAAGTCCCCAGGTGCTGTATCCTGCATGATTCATCTAAGGAGTTCTCCCACCAACTTCAATCTGAATGGTACCAACCCTGGCAACAGCAAATAGGACACTCATGAGCCCAAGTTCATTCTGGAAAATTTTGGAACCGACACCTTTTCAGAAACAGCCCCCTGGCTGCAAAGAAACAAATTGCTTTGTGTGTTGACTGTATTTTTATCTCCTTCATTTAAACTTCAGTTTGTTTCTTTGTCTGCCCTTAGGTTTGAGCCTTTCAGAGTAGAAATCGTCTTTGATGGAAGGTGCCTGGCACAGAGCTACTAAAGGTGTGCAACAGTGCAAGCGCAACAGCAGCAATAGTTTTAACTAAAGGCAATGAAAGGACTTTTTATCCGCCTTTAAAAACATGTCTTAGAAATAAGAAAGGATGAGAGACTGACCGATTAATGAGAAAGGGCAAACCATTAATCATATCTTTAAAGTTCTCTTAATACTTCAAGAAAAACCTGTCTTGAATAAGAAAATTTGAGTATGTGCAATTAGGAAGTAATGTAAATCTCCTAAGTAAAGACCTAGGTTGAAAGAAACAGGTATGATATGAGTCAGAAAGATTTAATTTATGCAAATCAGTGAGATCAGATTATAGCATCCTAAATTGTAAATGGAAGTACTTAATGAGTTTATTGAATCCTTGAATTATTTCTGAGCTGTTCTGGTGAGTCGAGAAGGTAATGAGCACTGGGCAAGAACGTGGGAGTTGTCTACGTTCATGTACATCTGTGACATGGAGACTGTTGTGCTGGTGGTAGTCAGACATGTAACGGATATGATGATTTCTTTGAAGTCTACCTTCTTTAAGTGGTGTCTCGTTTTCCCAGACACAGGGATAAAGTCAGTGGGGGACACTGAGGCAGGAACTCTTTAAGAAGAGAGCCTGAAGCTCTTAAAAACTGAACTTCTGAGGAGACACGAGGAAGTTGGTTATAGCTGTTCCCCCACAGGGCTCCAGAGGGGCCTGCTGCATGTGAAAAAAAGGGTTTGCTGGCACAGCTGGGCCAATGAGAGACATGAAAAATCCCCTTTGGGCTCCTTCACCAAACCAACATCTTAATTCCCGACAGAAGGTTGGTTGTGTTGGTTTGCAAGGCACCTCTTGTTCCCAGGTACTGTCTGTCACCAGCACTGGCTTTGTAAGGTGGAGGGGACACGTGTGGTCGCAGGCACGATTTGCTTTGAAGCAGAATCTTTTGTGGTAAGATTTAAGGGCAGAAGTTCTTGAGGGATGCCGGTTGCCTTGAGAAAACTCTCCTACAGGTGGGACAGTAAGAAAGAGGGTAAAACTCGTCTCTTCCTCACCACAGCAGTCAATGTCCCTTTATTTAGACTGGCACGTTGTTCTTTGGTGCTGGAGTCTGTGCTCATGGACGCTGACTCTCTAATGATATGTTTGTGATTCATTATATAAGTGATAGTGACTAATGTCATTTTGCATGTCATGGGGGGATTAAACACAATCCACTTAATGCACACAAGAAACTCCACTATAAAATTGTGTTTGTGATTGTTGCTGATGACAAATGTTGGCTTCTAGTGTCAGACAAATCCATGGGCTTCCTGGAGGCCTGCCTATTCCCTTGAAATACCCAGTTAATTAACATTTTGCCTACAATAAGCAGTTCATAAAAGTAAGCCTCAGACAGGCATTACTGTCCGTGTTAAATAAATTACTGTTCCTCCTTTGTACCTCACTGTGTTATGAAAATAAATCTGCACATGCCTCTTTTCAGAGTGGTAGTCTTTCTAAACTCTATTAGTGTGAAAGTTCTTAAAATCAAGGAGAAAGATAGTCAGAAGTATGGGTGACGAACACAGCAAAATTCACCAGCAATGTCTGAGTGCTGTGTTCATTCTGGTATTGATTGGTGTCAAAGGACTGGAGCCCTCAGGGAGATTTGCTGTTCTTTGGGATTACACAAGGGTTTTTTTCCTGAAATATTGGCTTTTCCCTTTCCTTGATAGTGACAGAATTACTATGTGATTTTGGCTCCATTGCAGTACAAATAATTTTTGGGGTAGGTCTGCCATTAGCAGGGTATGGAGTTGTTCCTGGGGTCTGGCACGGAGGCCAAGTGGGACAGCCCTTCCTTATCTGCTGCTCTGCCACTGAGGAAGTAGTAGCTATTTCTGAATTTCATACAGATGTTCACTCTAAATAGAGGACCTGGCTTTCCCACCATTTTAGAATTGCTCTGAAATGACATATTCCACTCAAGAGGGGATCAGACCAGAAGTCTTTTGGGAAGAAATGGGACTTTTCTGCTCTTATTAAAATGGGACCTGCTGTGGAAGGGTTGGAAGAAAAGGCCTCAGCTGCAACTGTGCAACATGAGCTGACTGATCAAATACCAGATAGTATCTGATAAATTTGTTTCCTGTCAAAGAAAATGCCTCTTTACCCAGAATTCTTAATATTATAGACAAGTCATGAAAAAAAAACAAAAAGAAAAAAGAGCAGAGCATACTCAACATTCAGCAACACATCACAGGTTTGGAAAAGCCTAACAGGAATATATGAGCAATGCTTACTCTTACCTGGGTTTCTGATAGGGAAAGATTTACTTTGTGCAGGACAGTGTGGCAGAAAGAGACATTCCCTGGCCCAGCTCCTGCCATCCTCCCTTTGACCACAGGGAAGAGTCTCAGGAAGCTCCTGGAAGGCTTTTCGGACAAGAGGAGCCGATCCTGCTTTTGAGCGAACCAGTACTGAGTTACAGGAGTTGTGCAAACAGTGATTGGGATTCAGAAAATAATGTGATTCACGAAGCAAGCACTCTCTGGACCGCGTTTCTTGGGAAAATGTACACAAAGCTTTGCCTATTCTGCTTCCAGCTACTGGGTCTCAGGAAAGGGAAAGGGCTTTTTCCAGCTGTGCTCTAAGATACATCCAGGAGTCAGACACCTCAGTCCACAAGTTAATGATCTGCTCTACTTCCAACAAGAATATACAGACTGTGTTATATGGGAAATCAGACCAGATAACCACGATCAGTCCGTTCTTCTCTTCATTAGTCTTCTTATTCATTATTTTAAATGAATGAATGATGGTATATGATTTGTCTATTCATTTACTCATCATAAATCATTTAAACCAAGGCATTAAATCTACCTATTTTTTAATGAAAGCAAACCCAATGTAGAAATTAATATTTTGCATTTCAGAATCTCCACGCAGTCTACCCCCTTTGATTTATTAAAAATCTGTTTTCTTCTGATATTTGTAAATGCCCTTTTTATTTCCCTTTACTCCTTCGGACAGAGCTAACTGGGCCTTTTTTGGCTTTCTGTACCCTGGCATGCTTATAACTGACTCTGCATGTTCTAGATGTGTTGCTTTTTCCCCCACTCCATTTCCACTGCAGCTTTTTCCTTTAAGCTGGTGGTTAAAGGTAACCTCTGGGTAGCTACCTGCACTGCACATTAACGAATTTCTGTCCTTTAGCAGGGGTACTGTAGGGCCAAGCTTGAGTGTGGCTCCTCATTTTAAAACCCCTATTTTACATTCTCGTTCTGTTCTTCTCTATTGCTTGGAGTGTTAGTTGCAAGGAGGCTTTTGTTTGAGCCTGGGCAGCTGCCTCCTGGCAGGGGGAGTTTTGAGCGGCTGACCTGCTTGTGCTCGTTGCTTGGTTAAAAACCTCCATTTTCCTATGGGTGGAACCAGAGGGAAAACAACTTTGGCTCCAAAAGCATCCTCGAAGAGTTCAGGATTGTTCTTCACTCGGGTCAAAAAATACAGCAAAATAACAACAGAAAAGCTTTGTCAGATGTGAATCATGTACTACTCCGTATCCAGACACAGCCACTGTACTGTTCTTGCTCAAATAAAACGCACTCACACTGCACTTACTGAGCGCAACTGATGCGATTCTGGAGAGCGGGGTCTTCCCCTGGGTTCTGAGGAGGAGGGGAGCCCCCGACCCTCTGTGCTGTGAGCCTGCCTCCCCCAGACCTGGGCCCTGGGATCCCCTTTGCCAGGTGGTCCTGGGACCGTCATGTGGCACCGGACTTGCCTGGGGAGCATTTTTGAAATGGGATTTATTATTTTCTTTTCTTTTTTTTTTTTTCTGAGAGTTTAAGCAGCAGCACATTTTTGTGTGAATTGCAGCGGACCAGCAGCTCTCTGTTGACTGCTGCAGTGCTCACCACGCTGCCTGAACAGGTCCACAGTGCTTTTCCACTCTGAACCTCCTCCTATGATGGCCTGTGGCAAACAGGAGGAGATGCCTGCCGTAAGCTTCCCTCCCTTGAGGCACCTAAGAAAGCAGTATAATGTTTTTACTATCACTAGACCAGTGTGAAGATATTGCCACCAGTAGGTGTCTCAAAATGGTATCCAGCAGCCCAGAATAGATAAAAGAGTGTCGCTGTAGTGCAATAAAAAAAATCCCACCTTGTCCTCTGTAGTTCTGTATATTGTGTGCGTGCTTGGTTTCCTTGGAGCCCAGAAATCTGATGTTAAAAAGACGTCACATAGGCATGTGTGTGCTTCTGTTTCAAACCACTTATTCACATCAGAAAGAAAATGTGCTTTGGAAAGATTTATTCTAATTAAAAGAAATAAGTTTTATCAGGGGAAAAAATTGTGTTTGGCAGCCCGCAACATTTGATTGCCGTAATGGTAGTGACGGCGGTAATCTATTTTTTTGCCTTGCTGGTAAATGGAAGTATCCAGCAAAGATAAAAGGTTACCAGCTGGGATAACTATCCTCTAATTAGTACTGCAGATTTTTTTGGGAATTTAGAAATAATGTGATGCAGCCTCTTAAATTTGTTATAAATAAGACCAAATAGGAACAAGCAAAGTACTCGATGTATGAACCGCGGCACTTAATCTGAGAGGGCTGATCAGCCATTCAGAGCAAAATACTGTTAGACTTCATTGCATTGGGAAGGGAAGGAGCTGGTTCTGAGAGCCACCATTAACAAAATCAACCCAGTCTTGAGCTTCTTACTCACATCAGATGCTCCTGAGCTGGTTGGTCAGGGTACATGGCCAGTATAGTCATAGAGTGCAGAGGAACCAAAGCTAATTTTCACTTAGGTAACTCAAGGACTGCTAGCAGATTAGGTATGGGAGGACAGACAACCAACAGTCCTGGTTGATTCTCCCAAACACTGCTTAATTTTGTCAAAAGTATTACTTAGAAACTATGAATTATGAAGTATGAAGAAGAAAAATTCCCACAGGGGGGCATCACTACTCCGGGAGAGAGGGTAGGAAAAAATGAAGCAGTTAAACTTAACTGTGGACTGAAAACTATGGCAGCTCAGGAGCTGTGCATAAGCAGATCAGATGCCTGTGCCTTGGGGGAACAAAGTCCAGGAACGTGTCAATGACAGCTTCAATGGTCTGATTTCAATATCTGTGAGAGCCCACCCCGACTATTGGTGCTAATAAATCACACAGTCGCCTCTGTCCATGTCCCCTGTGAGCTGTTGCCAATATTTTGTTAGTGAATGCCTACAACTTTCCCAATGCGATCAGCTGGTGGCAAAAGCTGAGAGCCCAAGGGTAACTGTTCCCAAAGAGGACACATAGGGCTGTGGGGACAGTTTTTGCACTGTCATCAAGCAGCTTGTCTGGGAAAATGCTTGGGAAACCTAACCGCCATGTTCCTGAAATCACCTGGACTAGTAGAGATGCAGTGTAGACAAGGAGGACCAGGGTTTTGGAAGGGTCTGCACTCATCTCTTCCTTTACTTAACTCTTCCTTTGTCCCCACATGTTTGGGTTTTTTCAGCTGACGTCCCTGCAGTTGAGGGCAGTTTGGCCCACTTAAAATCAGCAAAAACTTCTGGAGGACCAGGTAAAAGTCACTGTTGGTCAGGACAGATGAGTGACATTCAAGGTAGGTCCAACTGCCAAAGCATCATGTATAGTCTGGACAGCTTCCTCATACTTTTGGGGATCAAAGGGTGCAATGTAGGTGTTTGGAGCACAGCTGCAGGCCAAAAAGCTTGTGACTATCCTCCCATTGCATCAGGCCATGCAGGAGCCACTCAGGGTGACAGATCTTGGAGGCCATGAAGAGGTTGCAGCAGGGGGCAGCCATGGCTTAGTTGCCTCCTTGCGTGCTGGTAAAGCCATGGACACCAAGACCTGTGGCTGCTGGAAAGTTATTATTCTTCACACATGTTTGGGGAGCCAAGGTCAGTCTGGACTGCACTGCAGAATATCCTTGAGCCTGCTTGTCATCAGACCATACCCCTGAGCGCTAATCAGAGCATCCTCTTTTAAGTGCCTCAGTCTGGTATTTTTAGGTAATAAGTAAGGTGAAAAAGACTTTTTCTTTGGTCAGACAGGAAAAATGCCTCTGAAAAAACAGCACGTCAGGGAGGAGAATTCTTGGCCCCATGTTTAGGCTGGCAGTTCTCAAAGTTTTGTCCAATGTGATCCCCTGACCAAGTGCGACAGCTGTTTGGGACCTGTGTTATTAAATATGCTGGGCCTAGGAGGACAGAGAGGGCTTGAAACATATTCCACTTATGAGTGCCCTGCAATGGTCCTAACAGCGGGACTGTCTACCAAGCAGAATAATACCACCCATACTTGAAAGTCCATGTCCCTCATCCTCAGATAGGGCGGGTGGCCTCACAACTCCAGCAACTCCATCTCCCTTCTCCTGTCTGTCACCTCCCCTCTTCAGGGAGTGACAAACACTGGTGCAGATGTGACATAAACACACAGAGCTATCCAACCAACAATTCTTATGCAGCCAAGGTCCACCCTGACCCTTGTGAAATACTATTTAAACGAGCCAAAAATGAAATGCACAAGACACTCAGGAGGTCCAAACGCACCAAGCAATGGGGGGAGGCCAAGGCAGAGAAAATGTGGTAGAGCGTTTCAAAGCCCGTGAGGAATGTCCATGCAGAGTGCTAGGCCATCACACCTCATCAGGAGACCCACTTTGGGTTTCTTTTTGTGCCAGTGGTGTTACAGAAAGCTGAGCAGATTAAAGACTCCAAACTATCCAGGATTATATGGGTTAGAGCGATTCTGTGATTGACACCTGTAAATCAGTCCAGGAATTTACTGGCATTTAGACCATACTGCATAACAACAGACTGATGTGGTTTCTGCCCACTGTGCTATTTACTCAGGAGACACTGACTTCTTGCACGTTTCTGGAACAGTGTCAGCATGAGTATGACCCCTATGGAGAATGCATTACTGTCCCAGGATGAATGGTTGTCTTTGTCTGAAACTTGCCCTGATATCCACTGGGAAATTAGAGTCCTTGGCTACTCCTGCGGCAGAAACAGTCAAACCCACGTTGTGCTGGTAAGCAATATCAGTTGCTATATAAGAATCTGCTAAAGCAGTACTTTTTTCCAGACAGTGATATTGCACAGAAGGGCTGCGCTCAGCTGCTGTACTTCAACTACTCCAAGGCATACCTGCCTCATGCCCCCCAGACTGTCCTCGCTGGTCTGCATCCAACAGGGCTTTTGTGCATTGAAGAGAAAAGGGGGAGGCAGCATCACGAGCAGCCATCACCACCCACTTCTGCAGGGTTTGAGACCTTTTTGGCCATTTTCCTGAAGCAGAAGGAGCTGGTCTTGCATTATGTTCACAAATCTTGAATGGATCTTCCTGGTGCTGTAGGAGACACTTGCTTCTTCTCCCTTTTGACCACCACAGGCAGGAGTTTAGTTTTTCCTTTTTGGCACTAGAGAGAGAAAAAAAAAAAAAAAAAAAGACAAAGAAAAGAACACAGTATCTATGACCCAAACCAGGACAGCCTGGCTGTCACTGTTATCATGGTTTAGGCTGGGCTGGCCACTAAATGAAGGACAGATGCTGTCTGTAACAGAATAAATAACAGAATAAATTAAACAGAATAAATGCAGTGAAGGATCTGATCCTATTTTTGGAAAGGACTTTTTCAGTCTAAACTGTGGGATAGCCAAAGCTTTACTTTTGATACATTCTAAATAATAAATCAATCATAATAAATAATTTTTGTGAATTCCTACCTCAAAATACTGTTCATAAACAGAGAACGTCTACCCACCATGGCACATTTGTTTCTTACTTGGACCCACAGAAATAAACTCAGCTTGACAGGCAAACCCCTGCTGTTGGTGTCTGTGGTAAGCAGGGCCTTCAGGTACTGAATTTAGCAAAGCAGAACCTATCTGTTGTCAAGACTCTCCATACTGCAAATTTTATAAGTTTAGCCTCATATTAGAAGACCATATGCCACCCAGAGCTTAATGTCTTATCTGTAGAAGAAAATACATGCTAGGAAAAAAAAAATATATATGGGGATTTATGAGATTTCTGTGGTTTGTCAGGAAACTCCTGGCACTGTGTTTTTTCCCAGTGAAGTCTAATATTTCTGGGATGGTGGGCATTACATTAATATCTCTGCAAAAAAGGACATGTCTCTGCATATATAAATCAAACCCCTGCGTTGCAGTCCCATGCCCAGTTTGTGTTCTCTCTCTGATATGGGTCAGGTTACTGCTGTCATTCTAAATATGCTGTCCTCATATAAGGTTGTATTTGTTATATGTAGTTTTAATAATATTATTACTACATTTATTTATGCAACTTATCAAAACAATAGTTTGACTGACATGTAGGGTATTTTGGAACCTGATATTTGTAACTGAAAATAAACAAGTGAAAGCAGTCACCAAAAAAGAGAAGTGCTTTTCTTTAAAAAAAAAAGGAAAGTCTGTTTTGGCCTGGGCTTCTTGTGCTCTTAGCCATTCTAGAAAAGTGAAAATTTACTTCCTCCCTTCTTAATGCCTGTATTAAATACATTATTAAAATATTTATAGTGTCTTAGTTACAGTGTCACAATTAAAAGCTACTTCATATAAATGCGTCACCTTCAAAAATTTAAAAATTCTAAGTAAAAGGAGTACCACCATTACCATAGCTTAACCAAAGTGTTAACGTGGTGCCTAAGGTAGAAAATTAAATCTCACTGGTTTATAGGTAGAAAAATAAAATTGGAATTCTAGCCACTTCAATCTTGATTTCTTCTCATCTTTTGCTATTAATTGGAACAAATTTAAAAATTGGTGCTTTGAACTAGACTTCGAGTAGATGCACTGTTCAGATTCCTAGGGTTTGGGGATACTTTTGGTAGTGTTCCAACAAATTATCCACAGTCATTTTTATTTATGAGTCTGCTCTGTTAACTGCAAAATAAGGAAGTAATTTCCTAATTTACACATCTTCATTTACTAAAACATGTATTTTGCATGTGTTTCTGTAGTGTCAGTTATTGTGTATTTTTCTTCATTATACCTTCATATGTTTCTTGTTTTGTTCTTCGTCGTGTATACTAGAACGTCTCACAAGCTACAGGTTATTCTCTTCATGTAAAGTGTTTCTCACCCACTGCAAATGTGGACTTGCTTGTCCATTCAGAATCAATTCTCACCTGATTGATAGGAGATTAACCGATGTTAAATGTTTGTTTCACTATTGGAAGAGACATCTGTGGTCTAATTTCTTACCATAACTGTTTAAACTGACACGACTATTTTAAATGACACATAGGTGATTCTCCTTTCCAGGATTTTCAGTACAAATACTAACGCTTGTTTCCCAGCTTTAGTTAGAAATTTAGTAGAGAGAAAGAAGTTTCATTTCATGCTAAGGTTCTGCTAGGAAGAAATGGCATAAAGAAGGCTAAAATATAGAACTTAAAAATGGTGCAGTATTTGTACGACAGAGGAAGGAGTTGCAGGACTATATGCAGCCGTGCTCACCAAAATGCTCTATCCTTTAACACATGGGCATGTACGCAGGTGGATGTTTCCACGCACATACATACCGATGCCCAAATCTTCTTTACGCAGCGTGCTGCAATACAGCTTCTGCATCGCAAACAAATGGGAAGCACAGTATGACTGCCAGGTTGCTGTATGTATTCTTGGCATGTTGACTTTCTGTAAATTGCTTTATTTTGCTGCTATTTTTATGGGGACACACACCCCCCACCCCTCACCCCCTCCCCCGACATACTTGTGTACAGTAACACCTTTTACACAATAAAGCCCAACAGTTCATGACATTGTTATATAGAAAGGAAAGATGCTGGAATGCAGCCAGCTCTCGAGTCAAGATTAGCATCCTGGAAACAGCAAACATCGGCAGCTGCGTACTCCTGAATCCAGTAGCTCTGTGCAAAGTGGGCAGTGTGCTCTCAGACTCTGCTTACACCACTGAACAAGGCAGAGCAGGGCCCGTGTACTGGCCCTGAAGTCAAATAGTATGGCAACCTGTGTGTCTCTGCTACTCATGGACAGCCTCCACAACCCGCGCTCTCTCTTGGGCCATACCTGGGTGTCAGCTGGGAGACTGCTGGTTTGTGCAGGGTGAAGATGGGGAGAGTCTCTTTATCAGGGAGTGTAATGGTAGGAGGAGGGATAAGAGTTTTAAACAGAATGAGGGTAGATTTAGATTAGATATTAGGAAGAAATTCTCTACTCTGAGGGTGGTGAGACACTGGAACAGGCTGCCCAGAGAAGTTGTGGATGCCTCATCCCTGGAAGTGAAGTGTTCAAGGTCAGGTTGGATGGGGCTTTGAACAACCTGGTCTAGTGGAAGGTGTTCCTGCCCGTGGCAGGGGGGTTGGAACTAGGTGATCTTTCAGGTCCCTTCCAACTCTAATCATTCTATGATTCTGTAAGCAGAGGCTGGTAAGTGAGTTAGCAAGCAGTACAGAGGATGGAAAGTCATAGAATCATAGAATTGTCTAAGTTGGAAGGGACCTTGAAGATCATCAAGTCCAACCATCAAACTAACACTGCCCAAATCACCACTAAACCATGGTCCTAAGCACCACGTCTACCCGTCTTTTAAATACCTCCAGGGATGGTGACTCCACCACTTACCTGGGCAGCCTGTTCCAATGCTTAACAACCCTTTCTGTGAAGAACTTTTTCCTAATATCCATCCTAAACCTACCCTGGCATAATTTGAGGTCAGTTCCTCTCGTCCTGTCGTTTGTTACTAGCAAGAAGTCCATGCCCTCCCATCTCTTTTACTAGCGTAGGTGCAACCAGGGAAAAATAGCACCAAGAGTTATTGGATTTGACCTACTGCAACCCAGGTTGAGCCTGAAAGTGATGGGTTTCTCACTGTCAGATGGGCTCCAGATTTCTCTTCCAAGTGTTCATTTAGCCTCTGTTTGTCCTGGGGCTGTTCTTTGTCGCGTGTCCCCCGCCTGCAACAGGACACAAGTGTAATGGGCATAACACCTCCATGTTCCTGAAGGGGGACCTCCACCAGGTCTGTGACATGGGGGAACGCTCTGGTGGAAACATCTGCCCTGATTCTTTTTGAGCAGTAGGGATGCAGACCTGGTTTGTGCGGAGATGTCCCACTATTTCCCAAGCCTGGGAGGCCACAGACTGAGTGAATGGTGAAAATGGCAGCAGCAAAAAGCTCTGTTTTGTGAGGTACTGAGTTAACAACTCTAGCATGGCCCTTAACTGCTATGTTTTATCAGCCCAAACAGGAGTCAGGTTTTCTGAAAATTTTGCATTCAGACTTACTGATTTTATCAGCTAAGCACTGATTGTACTTCCCTGAACTTACATAAAGGATATATAATGCATGGAGTTTGCGATCGATCAGCAGAGCAACAATGACACAGCAACAAAGGGAAAATCTTTCCTACATGCTGGATAAGCCCACTAGTTTTTAAGAAGCCTTGACGCAAAAAATTAGTAACAGCTGTGAGGAAAAATAAAGGACACAAAATGCTAAGAAGACCAGCTTGATCTGGATTGCTTTGAAAGTAGTCTGCTCAGCTTTTAACGTCAACAGAGGCCAGGTCTGAAGTCACGGCTAGATGTGCAAGGATGCCAGGGATGAGCAGGGCTCCTTTCTGACCTCCATGCACTTCTTCTCCACAGGAACCAAAAGGCAAATAGGGGAAATGTGTGGGACTGATGGGCAGCAGGAACTCCCAGCAATGCCTTTGGGGCTGACCCAGCTTTGGCAAACCAACAGCAGGGAGAAGGAGGAGAAGCTGCTTGTAAAACCCCCCAAATGGCTCATATGGAAGTCTGCCCAGGAGACTTACATGATGTTTCTTAGAACCAGGGAACATATTAGATTTCACTCAAAGACTCTGAATGCAATGAAAATTATTCTGTTTTCTTGACTCATCTGCACTTTCCTCTGCAGCAGGATGAAGCTTTCAGTGGGAAAAAAGCAAAAGCCACTTTATAAAATGCCAAATTATTAAAGTACTATTGCCTTTAAAAAAGGCTTTCACCTATTAAGCTTTATGTCTTACAAAGCCTAACATTTGTATTGAAAGAAAGTCATTCAACTCATACAAATGTATCACGTGGTAAAACTTGTTATAAATCTCAGGTCAACAACTGAAGAAAATAAGCAGACAGGCAGCATCTTTCTAGAATGTTTCTGAATATAATTTAGATAGTGTAAATAGTCTATTTTCAAAAATGTATTTTATTGTAAAAACCACTAGTATGATTCTATTAACCAAATAGTAGAACAAAACTTTTGAGTATTCATTATCACAGCAAAGAGGCAAAATTTAACACTACTTTCCCCCTATGTGAAATTTAAACTATTCCGCTAATTTATAGAATTAGGCTCTTCCGTTTTCAAAACAGATTTCAGAAACACCACTAGAGAACTTGTGCATTCATCCATATAGGGAAAAGAAAGGAAAGTCATCTTTATGTATGTGACAGCCCTGTTTTCTGGATGACTGCTGTCTGTTGTGCGTAGAAATGGCTGCTTATGCCAATTCAGAGCTACTCTGGAGCCTTGCATGAATGAGTAGCTGCATAAGTATGTCTAGATTACTCTAAATTTTGGTTATAGCTCACTAATAATACTAAATTACTCTTTTCCAAAATAGGATGATATTCTCTGAACTAAAAGGCAACAGCATAGACAACTTTGTGGCTCAGAGCCTCATTGAAAAATATCAAGTCATTTATGCCCACTTCTTTGCTTCAAATCTGATTCAAGTTGATAACAAAACCCTTTGCTCCTGGTTATTATGGCAACTCAGGTGAAAGGTTTCAGCTTGTATCTCCTGTCCAGTCAGCACAAAGGGAACGAGGTTACTAGCAGCTACCTACCATCACAGGAATCACAGAGTCCATTTCTGCCTCCCAATGAACAAGTGCTCTGTGTTTGCCACAAACTAGCATGCCAACGAGTGGTTTTGCGAAGTTTCAGATGAGATCGTTCCCTCCACAAAATATTGGCAAAATCCCACAGGCACTTAAAAGAAGACAGAGACAAAAAGGAGTTGTCACTGATTCATATGCTAGGAAAATCAGCATAATGTAAATTTGAAAACTAGATACACTGCTATCAAAGACTATAATTTAAAACATTATTAAATTCATTGATGTGACTTTTTCAGTAGAAAATTGCAGTCTGGTTTATATCAGATTAGAAATTTAATACATCTGCTGTTAAGTATCTAGAAAGCATTGCATAACTTTCATCCACGAAGAACAGAGCCAGAGTAAAAGCACTAGAAGATGAAGGGAAACCTGCGACAGGGGTGTTGCATGGCAACTGAAAGCTTGGCTCTGCCAGTCGTTGGCAGTTCTTTGTACTTTAAACTCTATGGTAGGGAAATTAGTCATTAAAGCAGATCTGAGATGGATGACTCTTAATTTCTGAAATACAGCTGAAGCGCTGCTGTACACAAAAGCTTGCTTATGAAAACATCTCTTTTTGAACACAAGCACGCTTTGTGAAGAGCTGGAGATTAAAAAAAAAAGAAATGTCTGGTGCACCTTTGTCAGAGAAGGCCCATTGCTCTTTTTCCCTAACCGCAAATGATCGAACATGCAGTCCTGTTTAGACCTCACACAACATTCAATCTGTCCTTAATTTTAGAGAAACAATACTTTTGCTGTTTGGAAAACAAAATATACCAAATAAAATTGCTTGGCCCCAAAAATATGGGTGTTTTTTCTCACTTGTTCCGGTAATCAACCAGTCCCATGGAAGACGAAAGATTGGTTACATATGTATTTACTCAGTTTTTCCACAAAAGCGTAGATGGCAATGTGCTGAGGCGTGCTTGCAAACATCTTTTCCAGTGACTGATCTGTTTTCACAAAAGGCGTAGATAAGCAAGAGAGAAAGGTCTTTTAAATGACTTGCTACTCACTCCTTTGGCTACTAATGAACAAAACCTGGGAGCTGCATTATATTTTCCACGTGGCCCCCTGGCCGGGGGTCATGGTTGCACGTTGCAGGGACATGCTGGGCTAGGAAGGCCCTCCTGTGCCAGGTCTGTGGGAGGCTGTGCTTCTCCTGCGCCGGGGGAATTTGGGCGATTCCCCCCCAGGAGGAAATTGTGCAGAGGTGGCTGGATCTCAGGTCCTTTTCTGGGGTTTGAAAATGTTCCTCATACAATAGTGAAGACTATTAAAAGGAAGACTAAGGCATGGTCATTACTGTGCAGAAGACAAGATCAGTTGTGTCTTTTCTCCAGCTTTTATCATGGGTTTTGTGGTGTTTTCTGTTTGATTTCAACACCGAGCTTCTGGAGGCTGGTGATTTGTGCAAACTGTATTTATGTTAACCTTTTCGAACACAGCGCATATCCAGGGGCAAACCTGTGTGTACCTGGAGAACGCAGGTGGCGGTGAACGGCAAGTGTAGGGCTCTAGTCATAGACACGACACGGATGCTGTTGCAGATGTGGTCTTTTATATTTTAATTCCAAAAGCTTTAATTTGCTGAATTCCCAAAGTTGAAGTTGGTAGCAGGAGCTAAAGACGAAGCAGCATGTTCAGAGAGAGGCCTGGGGAGATGGTGTGGGGAGTTTTGCCAAGAGTAGGCAGGGAGGTGGTGGCAGAGAGCTCAGAAGAGCCTGAGTTGTTTAGGTATGAATATAGTGAAAGCAGACAGAAAAAGATATGTAAAAGAATTAAATTTGATTTACTGATTAGGCCAGTTTAAGTTGAAATGTTTATAAATGTTCACGCTGTACCATCTTAAATTTCAAATGTGGCAGACCTGTGACTGCCTTTTCAGTTTGTTTCCTAACACCTCCTAAAATTTCACATTTCAAGGAGAAATGACTTTACTCTCAGAAATTTGAAATGTTCACACATGCTGTAGAAAGAGAGAGCCTGGGTCCATGCCAGGGTCTCACCAACACCCTTACCATGAGAAAGCCATTCATTTGTGCAAAAAACTGGAAGGCAAGTGCTTGCAAAGAGGGCCGGCCGTAAGCGGGCTGCGTCTCCTTCTCCCAGGAAGGCTGAGAAGTTAAGCCCAGCAGTGCAGGGGCTGGTCTAGGAGCTCTGGCTGTGTCCTGTGTCCGTGGGGCTTAGGCACTGAAGTCACTGAGGTGCCTTTGAGACTCCTTCTTTACGACGCTCAGATATGAGTGTAGGAAGCCAGCTGGGTTTGGAACTTGGCTGCCTTTTTGAAATAAAAAGATCTGCATTGATTTAGTAGATTGAAATTAGGCTAAGCAGGTTTTGTTTCCAGTCACTTCACAACAAAACTGCATTCTTGTTAAGTTTTTGCCACTAAAAGTTATTTTAAAATACAACAGTCTCTGGTGCTGCGCATGTTTAACTTTAATGCCAAATGTAATATCACTGAACTCAGAGAACATATTCTCCACGTAAAGAAATGTGTGTATTACTCAGTTGTGCTTTTGCCTGTAGCTATTTTCTCATATTAAGACAAAGTACCTGATCAGCAATGGTGCTGTTTTAAATTATTTTAGATTTAACTTTAATTAATTTTTTAAGAATTACTTTATTATGAATTTAAAACAGCATAAGTTTGATTTTAATCACAAATCTCATTTTAAGTAAATAGTTCCAACCTGGCATTTGTAAAGCCCTGAGAGTCCTTTACCAGTGGAAATATTTCATGTGATTTTTTTTTGGCAGGTTTTCACAGATTTAAAAGGCAAGTAATTCCCTGAGCAGCAGAATTTCCTACAGACTGGTGTCCCTTCTTGTTTAAGATACTCCTCTGCAATTCTCTGGCTCTCCCTCATGTCTCCTGTGGTGCTCCTGCTCGGCAAGAACCAGCAAGCACTATCACCAGTCGGGAGCGGTGTGCCTGCGGCTTGGGCTGCCAGCTGCTGATGGTATATAATGTGTGAATTTGGACTGCTTTTATGCCAGTGGGAGCACTAATTTGGGTCCCTCTTTCACCTGGCTGTGGGCATCCTCAGAACCTGTAGGAACTCAGTCGTCCTCCGGTCCTTCACATTTGGTTGAAAAGCCAAATGCATTCAAGAAGTGTTAGGGAAAACTGGCGGACATGTTATGTGACTGCCTAAAACTCTCTTTCTTCAGGCAGGAAGCTGACAAAGATCTAGTGGTTTAAGCTATCCCTTTGGAAGCAGGGAGTATTAACTACAGCAGACAAGAAGTTGAGAAAGGTTTACATGTTACAGCTTGTGCTGTCATTAAATTTACCTAGAAAAAGGGGAGGAAAAATGAGGTGATAGGTGGAAAAATCAAGTAAACTTGAAGGACTGAGGGTATGGTGGAGTATAGGGGCAGCCGAAAGGATAGAAAGTCAGTGACAACAAATTGTAAAGGGGAAAGAAAGAAGTCCTGTGCCCGGAGAGGAGTATGTTGGAGAGATTTGGTCGACCTTTCATCCCCTCTGGGACTTCCCCTTGTTGACATTCAGAGAAACCTTCCAGGTCTGCCTCAGCACAGAGGCAAGTTGAGGATATAGTATGGACAGAAAAACAAGATTGTTGTCACCCTCTGGGCAGTGTTGGCTGCTTTGATGGGCACCCATGAGCTTCCCAATCATATCATTTGGTTCACCTTTTTTTTCTCTTTTTTTTCCCCTTCCAAAATAAACAACCCATTCCCATTTACTCTTTGCCCACTGGCCCTGGTTTTGGTGGTTTTAGGCTGTTATTTAGTAATTCTGTCCTTAGTGACCCCGGTAAGCCTGGGAATCTTCTCTATTTCCACTGTCTTCTGATGTCCTTCATGCAAGAGGAGTTCCAAATACATCCCTTTCCCTGTGTGTGGTATCTGGCAGTTTCTCCTGTTGTTTTAGTAATTTAGCCCCAGGTTGAGTTGTCCTGCCACTTTTCCCCTTCCATTGCTCGCAGCACCTGGCAGTTTCTCATTTTGCTATCATGTTGTCATCATACTGCTGGAGCACGTGGCGTGCAGGAGAAGGGTGAGGGGGATCTAACTGCTGCCTTCTGCTACCGGGAGGGGAACTGTGGAGAAGATGGAGCCCAGCTTCTCTGAGAGGTGCACAGCAAAAGGTGAATGGGCAACAGTTATGAGTTGCACCAGAGGAAATGCTGGTTGGAGGTAGGGGAAAAAGTCTTCCAAAAAGGATGGTCAGGAGTCGAAACAGGCTGCCAGGAGTAGTGGGGGATCCTCCCTCCATGGAGGTATTCAACACCTGAAGGGACAAGGCCCTGAACAACCTGATTTAAATTCTAAGTGGCTTTTGCTGCCCTTTTTAGCTCGCCAGCTAGCCATGCTAGTCAGGCGGTCAAAGCAGCCTCCTCTGGACTTGCAATAAGCAGATTTTCTTGTCTTCTGTAATTAAGATTTGAAAAGCAGTTTCTGTAATTAAGGTTTGAAAAGCGGTTTTACCTCCAGCAGTATGATAACAGTCAGTTATCACGTAGACAAGTGCGTTGTTTAAAAGAGGCATCCATATAGAGAATCACTGACTTTTTACAGCCCCTATACTGTGACTTTTCGTGGCTCCAGTTCACTATCGGAACACAAAAAAAGCAGATCACTGCCAATTTACAATGCAGTTTTTCATCGGGCACATGTAGAATAAATATCAAATCTCCTAACGTCCAAAGCATCAAACAGAACTCGTAGTCTGAAGCCCGAGGGGCCTCACAACTTGTCACACATGCCAAGAAGATGAGGCAGGTGAAGGCTTGGGATTCAGCTGAGCAGTGAACTGGGTGAGAAACAGGTTCATCAGTGAATGAGAGTTGATTAGGGAATGAATCACTTAGGGAGAAAGTTGTGCAATTAAATGGATAAATTTGGCAGCAAAACAAAAAGCAGAAAGAGAGAATGAATGCAACAATCAATCAATAAAGTAGTGAATCAATTGTCTAGTTAATAAGATAGTTAATTATTCAGAACAGAGCAGGAAAGGCAGTGTACTTGGTCAGTTTGGCTCCAACAAATCTCCCCAGTATATTTCAGTCACTGCATCATTTACTTTGGCTAATTTTTGTTAATATAAGCCCCAAATGCTTGACCTCTGAATTAGTATTCTCCTTCCTGTAGTTACCTTTAAAGAGAGTAGCTGTTTCTAGACTGTTACATTCTGCTTCTTTATATTGTTTCAGAAAGACAATAATTAGCTTATGATCTGGGAGAACTAGTATTCTGCTCCATCTGAAAAAACAGTACTTCAGTATCAGCATATTCTTATTTCTATTATTTCAATATGTTATATTCTAATTTATTGTTTCATGTTAGGGCAGGTGTATGTTACTATGGTATTTATCTGCCTTTCCACTGTCAACACAAATGTGCCAAGTGCTTTCCAAACTAAAACATACAAACTTTTCCTCAAAATAGTTTCTACTCTGAAAGAATCCACTTTCAAAATGCTTTGTTATGTTGTTGAAACAACCCTCCTTTTTTTTCCCCATTGTACAACATAGAAACTTAGATAAAGAACTGACAATTCAGTGTCCTTCCATCCTAAAGGGATAGAATAGAGTGTAATGCAGGAGGCAAATAAAAACATAAATCAGTCGCCTTGTAGAAGAAGATAGAGGTGGTGTTTTTTCAGAAGTTGTCTGAGGCTGGGACCACACCTGTGTGGATAATATCTTCAGCTAGGATTTGTCTGCGATGTCAGGAGCGCTTTTATTGTACTGTTATGATCTGCTTCCACATAGTATAGCTGCAACACTGGGCAGTTTTGGACAAGATCCAATAACTGTCTCCATGCCTTGGTTGTGAGTTTGATTTGGCCTCACTGTTGGAGCTGGACATCAGTAAGCCTTGAAGGTGCCTAAACCCCCTAAGCACTGTAGTCTTTTTCTTCTGAAATTCCCAAGGCCTCTTAAGTTGTGCCTCTGGCCATGTCCCTATCTGACCACCCCTAGAAAGAACTAAGCTACTTGATACCTATCTCACACCTGAGCCTGAAAGAGGTCCTAATTAAGCTTTCCTTGTAAAAATCCGCAGAGGTCCCAGGCCCAGGCCAGTGGCTCACCCCAGGATCCAGGTCTGCAGAAAATGCAGTTCAGGTGGTTGCTTTCTCTGTTCAGATCAGCAGTCATGATGTGACGCCCATCTGCATCCAAAAACTGTGCAGTGTGAAACAGAAATAATCCTGCCAGCAAGCTTCTGTGGAAGGATTAACCAGACTTTGAAATGTTGTAAAACCAGTATTGTCTTTGAATCTATGACTTTTAATACTCAGTTGAGTTATGACTAGTAGTTTCCAGGGCTGTTTTTTGATAAGGTTTTGAAGATGTTCCTTAAGAGTGAAGATGGAGATGGTGAAGATGGGACGGCTATTTTGTGTCTTTGTAATTGGCAACTGGGTAGTCCTGTTCTTGTGTATGTGAATTCAGTCTGCTTTGCAGGGCTTGTTTGGCTTCACCCACATAGTTTCCAGGGACATTAAATGGCACAAGTTTATGCTCTGAGATGTACATACTAAGGGACCTTTACTTATTAGGGTTTCTGAAATTGTGTTGGAGGGTTTTACGTTTACTGCACTGGCCTGATATTGCTCCATCCAGGAAAACTAAGTCTATTTGTCCTTTGCCTGCTAATATCATAGACACAGAACAATATTGTTACAAAGTTCTGGCTAACTTCTTGCCTGTTAAGGTGGTAAATATGGTCATCTCTTCCTGAAACTTGAGACAGCTGTTAACAGTTAGTTACTAACTAACTAATTCATTACTTCTAGTCATCCATCAGCTGTGGACAGATATAATTTTGAGCAGCCCACCTTGTGGTTTCACTAAAGGTTTCCCTTTGCCTTTTTACATAATCTGATACTGTTCTGATGGAAACACCTTATTTGGAGGCAGTAACTTTTGGGAGGAAGTTGGGGCAAAACACTGTACAGAAACCCAGATAATGCGCTCTGCTACTCCAATTCTTGTTAAGCCAGCTGGCTTCTGTGCAAGAGGCCTCTTTGCTGAAGTGTCAAACACTTTGAAATTATTAAGTAGATATTAGGACTTCCTTAAAAATTCCAGAGACTGTACTTGAATCCTTCCAATATTGTATGTGACAGGTTGGAGCCTGCCTACACCATGGCTGTCAGATGCTTACACATGTGGAACGTGCTGGGTAATTGTTTTGTGTCTCCTTCCATGAGCTGATCTACCTAAAGGGAAAAGGGTTTTTACTCTTAGCAGACAGGGCATTCATTTTCCTAGCTCAGGAAGTCAGTGTTTGGGTCTTTAAGCTTCTATTGTGGTTAATTCCTCCGAGTGATATTTTGAGGACTGAAAGACTTGTAAGACTTGCAAACACAGCCAGTAAGCCCAATTTGTTATGTGTAGTAGAAGCACTGTAAAGAGGAACTTGAAGAAGCTGACAAATAAGTTGTGTGGAACAGTGAGGAGCATTATGGGCTTTATCTGGGCCATATACAATATCCTCTTCAGTCACTGACGCTTTTTACAAGCACGTAAGAACACACAGAAATATAAAATAGTGCAAAAGCACATTGGAAGTTTAATCAGAACAAGGCTTATTACAGTAGAGTGCCAATGTACAAAGAACTGCCTGGTAATATCAGCTTCCTGTTAATCCCATAACAATCAGATAATGGTTAAATGTTGATTTATTCACTGATTTACTCTTAGCTAGATTGAAATAATGGAGTAAAATGAGCCCATTTAGACTGGTTCTTAAATTGAATGCTCCTAATTGCATTTGAAAAAATAGACCATAATGTGTTTCAGTATCCCAATGACCCCGCTAATCTATGCAATTAGTTAACTATTTTGGAAAGGAGACTACCTTACCTGTAGTTTTGTCTTAAAAACTAGAATATATTTTTGATATTTTCTACACATGATTCTGTATTAAAGTCATAGCCCATGTAAAACTTTCAGTTTTACTCCAATACTAGTAGCTCTCTGTGGAAGCTTGCAATAGAACAGCTCAATTACTTTATTATATATCCATTTAATTATTGAACTAGAATTCTGAAATTTGCACATATTCATTCTGGGTCACAGAGTTCAGCATGGGAGGGAATCCCAGATTACACATTCCATTAGAAATTATCAAAAGGCCATCTGTCTTTCTTAGTGGGTTTCAATCATTCAAGAGCCTGAGGATATTTAGGCAGGAAAGGAGAAGTAAGAAAAAAAAGCACTTGCTTTAAAAATCCGAGCAGGTCACTTGCAAGTTTTGAATGTTTCTAGAGGGGTAGAAGTTGATTGTAATTTTACAGGAGTCTCCTGCTCCACTTAATGTTTTTCACCCTCATATTTTTGGAGAATCACCTTTAAAGAGATGTCTCAGCAAAGACTTGGGGAGCTCCTGGCTGTTGAAGCTCCTGGCTATACTCCTGGCTATTGAAATAAAGCAAATGAAGGAGACAGGATGATGCTGGGGATGTGAGCACTGCTTCCAGTCAACAGATCCTGTCCTTGCCTTCCTTCTAAGATAGCCATAGTGCCAAGCAGGCACTGTTTTAAATTAGATATCTGTGTTAAATGCTTCTGTGTATATTTACATCATGGTCCGTTTTCGCATACAGCTGGACATTACCATATTGATAATGCGTGCAGCTGCAAAGGAGTATAATTGAGAGCATGAGTCTGTGAATCTCAACAGCCCAAAGCTGTACCCACCAGTTCTATCTGTTGGGTGTCCCCAAAGCTAAAAGGCACAAACCATTCCAGTGCTTTCAACTGGATGGGACTCGACCATTACTGTCTTTTTGCCTTTCTTTGTTTAAACATTGAATTTCTAGGGTTTTCAGAGTTGAGTTAACTTATGGTTATTTGTGTGCCTGGCCTCAGATTTGTGCAGCCCTCTTGTCCCGATGCATGCATGAAACAAGTCCCGGAAAACACACCAATCTTTCAAAGTGTAATGTAATGCTTAACACCTGTACAATTAAAAGAGCTTTTAAAATGTGCTATATGGGCTTTGGATGTTGATAATTTTGAATTCTTTCCCAAATAATATGTATGTTTTTAAACCATGAGGCAACTGTTATAATAACAGAGTCTGATGCTCCGTTTGACACTGTTGGAGCCTTTTAAGAGACTCTCCTGGGACAGGAGCAATAAATGGTTTATCAGACTCCTTGCAGGAAATACTTTGTGAAGAAACTTATAGGGGCAGCAAAGAGGTCTGTAAAGCAAGCGGCACCATAACGGCTGCTAGTTTTCCTTCTTCTTGAGCTCATGGAATCTGTGGAAAAGAAGTGCAAGACCAATTGTTGGGCGAGTGAATAAAGGCACTGGATACATCTCTCCAGCTCTAGGTTAGGCTGAGAAGCATTCGTGTTCATCAGATTTTGTCAATAGATATATCAAAGGACAAAAAAAAAGGAGTTGCTAAGGTTTGCAGCACCATCACCAGCGGAGAAGAAACCCTCTATCCCACAAGAGCCACACCCTTGATGGGTTCCACTAGGGATACAAGGTGCTCTGTTCCCTTGAGATCAAGCACTATGAGCGCTCTTAGGAGGATATGAATGGTGATAATGGTTGGCTGTCCTCCCTTTAAGGATCTTATGACCCAACACGTTATCCTGTGAAGTATGCTGTTTGTCAGGAGTCCAAGCCCAGGGTGCTTGTTGCTAGATCTTGAACTCTTTGCTGCGAATTAATATAAAAAACTTATTAAGATAGTCACAGAATGGTTGAAATGACCTCTGGAGGTCATCTGGTTGAAAACCCTGCTCAAGCAGGGCCACCTAGAGCTGGTTGCCAAAGGACCATGTCCAGACAGGTTTTGAACATCTCCAAGGATGGAGACTCCACAACCTCCCTGGGCAACCTGTGCCCGTGCTTGGTCACCCTCAACGTGAAAAAGTGTTTTCTAATGTTCAGATGGCACCTTCTGTGTTTCAGCTTGTTCCCATTACCTCCTGTCCTGCTACTAGGCACCAATGAAAAAAGCCTGGCTCCATCCACTTTGCAACCTTCCTTCAGGTATTTATATACATTGATCTCCTTGAGCCTTCTCTTCTCCAGGCTGAACAGTCCCAGATCTCTCAGCCTCTCCTCATAGGAGAGATGCTCGAGTCCCCTAATCATCTTAGTGGCCCTTCACAGAACTCTAATATGTCCATGTCTCTCTTGTACTGGGGAGCTCAGAACTGAACACAGCACTTCAGATGTGGCTTCACCAGTGCTGAGTAGAAAGAAAGGATTACCTCCCTTGATCTGCTGGCAACATTCCTAATATAGCCCAGGGTACCATTTGCCTTCTTTGCCACAAGGGCACATTGCTGGCTCATGTTCAACTTAGTGTCCACCAGGGTCCCCCAGGTCCTTTTCTTCAATCAAAGCTGCTTTCCAGCTGGTTGATTTCCAGCGTGTACTGGTGGCTGGGGTTGTTCCTCCCCAGTTGCAGGACTTCACAATTCCCCTTGCTGAACTTGATGAGGTTCCTGTCGGCCCGTTTCTCCAGCCTGTTGAGGTCCTTCTGGTTAGACCAGTGTATCAACCACTCTTCCCAGTTTTGTACCCTCAGCACATTTTGCTGAGGGTGCAGTCTACAGCATCATCCAGGTCACTAATGAAGATGTTGAACAGAATTTCACACAGTATTGATTCCTGGGGTACACTGCTCAGTAAAGGCCTCTAACTAGACTTGGTACCACTGACGACAGCCCTCTGGGCCTGTTCATCCAGTTTGGAACCCACTTCACTGTTCATCCAGCCCATACTTCAACAGCTCGTCTATAAGTATGTTATTAGAGACAGTGCTAAAAGCCTTACAGAAGCCAAGGTAGACAATATTTACTGTTCTTCCGTCATCTACCAAGCCAGTCATTTCATCATAGAAGCTTATCAAATTGGTCATGATTTGTCTTTGTGAATTCATGCTGACTGCTCCTAATCACCTTCTTGTCCTTCATGTGACTGGAAATGACTTCCAGGATTACTTGTTCCATCACCTTACCAGGGTTTGAGATGAGGCCCATTGGCTTCTAGTTGCCTGGATCCCCCTTTTGCCCTTTTTCAAGATAGGAGTGATAACAACAAAGTGACAGAGAATGTGTACGTAAGAGAGATGGTTCCAAGTTCCTGGTATCTGATGAAGTTCACCATAATGTATTTAGAGATCACCAGCAGTTCAGGAGCTGTTGGTGGTATAGTTGAGTGCTTCTGGAAAATGCATGAGGCCCCAGAAAATCAGGAATGGGCAAATTTTGTACTTAATTTTTGAAAGAAAAAGGTGGAAACAGTCAGCTTAACTGCAATTCCTAAAAACTACTGGAAGAAATACTAAAACCGTTTTCAGGCACCTGGAAGGTACAACTAAGGCAAAATTGTCAAGAACAACTCATGTGGAACCAATCTAATCTTTTCTGACAGGGTTGGCTGATAGGAGAGAATCGGTACCTGTCATCTCCTGACTTTTGTGGAGCTATTACATTTGACATCCTTATATGGAAGCTAGATAACTCAGTTCTGGAAAAAACTGTAGCAGAGAAATGTACAAAAATGCATTGCTTTAAGAATAGATACAAATAGTTTGCTGAAAAGATGGGTAGTTATGGACAGCTGAACTAGGTCCACTACAAAAACATAGAACTACCTCAGAACCTCCTCCCCATTGCAGACTTTCTTTCCCTGTCCAAACTAACATCTCCAACTGTTTCTGTCTGTCATTCCCATGGATGCCTAGCTATTCGATCAAGGTCAAGAAGGCCAGAAAGACCTCCTTACATGCTTCAGCACTGTGGAATGTGCAACTAAATTGCTTACTGGTCGGGCTCTTATCCTGGACGTCAGTTCTGATTTCAACCATGTTCCCAACCTTTCTGAGTAAGATACCTACAATCTAGTCATTCTGTTTATCTACTTATTTAAAAAGTTTGGCCACATGCTTGTTGGAATCCGTGCGTGTCTTGATTCCTGAATCACCACCTCTCTGGCTTTGACACATGCAAGTGTCTTATCCTCCAGGTATTCATCTAAAATGGTGTTGCAAATTTCATAGAATCCCAGAATGGTTGAGGCTGGAAGGGACCTCTGGAGGTCATCTGATCCAAACCCTCTGCTCAAGCAGAGCCATCTATAGCCAGTTGCCCAGGACCACTCTGGATGACTTTTGAGTATGTCCAAGGAGAGAGTCTGATTTCCTAGTCTGATGTTGGCACTCTGTATTTCTTCATTGGCTTTCTGTTTTCGCTGTGTCACATAATGAAGAAAGTCTTCTTTTTTAAGGCCCTTCAAGGTCTATCCTCACTTGACATATCTCTCGTACACTATCACCTCCTATTTGCCTACGGTGCAAGCCTCAATCTTCAACCTTGAACATTTTCAGGAAAAGCATCTTTGTGGAGTTTGTGAGTAGAGATCCCTCAGATTAGGAAAAAATCCCTGCAGATATATGCTAAGTCACTGGGACTTGCTTTTGGCAAAAGAGAAGGAGATAATTAGGCAATGTTGCTGATAGGCAGAAAAGTATGCCAGAAAGGTCGGCTTCTATGGGATAAGAGTGAATTTGCTGGAATGTGGGTCTATGGGGAGTATGAGTGTGAAAGGAGAGTAAAGTCCCAGCTGAAAACGATCTGAGAAGCCCTGGGGTTCATGTGAGCCACTCAATCCTTCTTTGCCAATTTACTTTCTTAACTTGCTTTTCTGCCTCAGAATTGAAGTCTGCTCTCCAAATATATATGGGAAACTAAAATTCAGAACAAGCTGTAGAGCCACGTGCCATGGCTTCTCAGTTTGCTATCGTCTCCCCCCTACAAATGCTCTCTCCTGCCACTGTTGAAAATATTATTTATAGTGAGCTTGCTTGTGGGATGAAACCACTGCCTGTCAGGCACATCAATATCCACTGCACTGAAAAGCAGATGTGAGCTAAATTTTTGGACAATAGTCTTGAGATTTCATAGAGGCATAGTTAAATATATCTTGTCACATGGCCTATTTGAGCCAAGGGTGAGAGTGTGGAAGGGATTATGATTTTTATATATGGAAGCTAAGGACTGGGAATAATAATACTAGTGCATGTTGTTAAAACCTTCCCTTCTAAAAAGAAGAACCTTTTGAATAACGTATAGCGAGATGAAGGCTGTGTCATGAAATTCACACCAGGCACCAATTGCCAAGGGCATGGGGACTGTCCTGCCTTAGTGGCCTCCAGAGAAACCTCTCTCCCAGCTCTCTCCATTGCCTGAGCCCCCATCCCAGGCTTAGATGTAGGTGACTAAGACCCATGGGAACACCTTGTCTCATTTTCTCCATGGGAAAACTTCTAGTAATGAGGCTAAGCTTCCCTTGGGATCAGCTTTCCAAGGATACATGAGCCACCCTCTACAGCTTCTGCTTCCTAACCCCAAGGCAGTCCCTTGGATTGCCCTCAGCTCCCTGGTATCCAATGACATGACATTCCTACCGTTCCCTCAGCAGCCCAGTGCCTCCAGTCCAGGACTGCCTTGTTGACCCCTTACCATTGCTGTGCCCCACTATGCTCAGTGGCTTTTCCCAAATCCAGACCAGCACTCGTCTCAGTTGTAGTCAAATTTCTCACTGGCAAGCAGAATGTCTGTTCCCCTCACTTGATGTTGGCAGTTGTTTCCCAGTGTCCCTCTTCCAGTCCCCAGCACCACAGGAACATGTACAGAGTGACCCCTTGCTTTTTAGACAAGGGCCCCAAAATTCATATGGCCTGTGATTCTCCATCCTTTGCTTCCCTTTCAGCAAAGCTGACATGAGACCATGGATTTTGATAAGGCACAGTGATTGCATACAGTGGCACATGATGACTTTGTCCATGGGGCTGCGTATGCCTAAAAGTGAGCCTGGAGTCAATTTCCAAGGACATCTCTCCTGTCCTTCAAGAACCCTCCTTACTGAGCCTTACCTCAAAGACCTAAGCCCCAAGCCCCTAAGCCCTTGCAACTCAGCCCTATCTCACTCCTCCTCAAGAAAAACCTTTAAAATCATGTATCTAGAAACCTCATGACTTTTCTTCTTGGTTCTTTTGGGATGTGGCTCCTTGGGATACTCTTCCTGCTCTCCAGAGCTTTTCTGTTCCTCAAGCCTGGATCTGACCCTGGTCTTGACCCGTCACACCCCGGAGAACTGTAGAAGTCCTGAGCTTCTGCCCAGAAACCACTATGCATAGGTCCCTGGGGAGCAGGGAACTTGAATGGGGACACTGGAAAGTGGACCCCAATGACAGGGAACCAGTATAACCATTTGGTATCACAGAAGTGTTTTGGGAGGGTCTTTCCTAATGTGATGGCTGAGCCAACTGGAATACCTCTCCTCTTCTGCGTGAGAGTCCTGTATCTCCCATCTGACACTGAGGTTTGGGCCTTTTATCTCATCCAGTTATGAACATGAAGCATAAGTCAGGGACAAAGTTGAAAGGTGCCACTGGGAAACAGAAACAGGGTTAGTACTATGGCCACTCAGTTTCTTAGCGAGAAAATGGGGAACAACATGGAAAAAGGCTTGTAAAGCATAACCTAACTGTAGAGTTTGTTCAAGTACAAGGTGGACTGTAAGAGTAATCGTGGTTTTGGAAAGGATTTCCCAAAATCCAGCTTTCTGCAGTGAAGGTAGAATTCTTCCTTGTGTCTTTTTCTGCCTTAAACTTATCACTGTCACAGCCCGTATCTGGGTAAAACCTACACATTTGACTTACTCCAAACACTAGCCCCTAGCCCTTGCTGAGCTAGTCCCCTTTAGTTTTATAATAAATAGCAGTGTTTATTGGAGCAAGATGTGGCTGGCTGCTGGTAATGTCATATCCAGTTTGTACAAATCTGCCAGAGAAGCGTGGAAGCTGCTCGGAGCTCTCCTCATGTAAATTCATTGTCTGTACTTCCACAGCTGCATGCCAGATAGGGGAGTCTTGTTTAAAAGAAACGTAGAGAGTGAGCCTTACATCTGGTAGTGCAGGGAAGACACAAGAGGCTTCCAAAGAGTTTATTCCCTATAAAGGCCCCTTTGTCCAAAGCAAGAGGCTTCCAGACACTTTATTCCCTGTAAAAGTTCCCTTGTCCTTTCTGTCCTTGCTCTCTTGGTGGTTTTTTTTTGTTGTTTCGGTGTTCCCACGTGGTGCTGTGGGACGCCTGCAGGACTCCCACAGAAGTGGGGTTAGTCCAGAGGACTCTGGGATTCCTGTCCTGCGGCGGCAAAGAGACCAGGATACTGCACTGCAGCAAGCGTGAGCTACGCAGCAGGAACCCTTAAATTGTAGATATGGGGTGAGCTGACAGTTATGTATGTCGTATGTCACAGGAGATGTATAGGCTGCCTTTGGGAATCACTCCTCTGCAGCATCCTGCTGCTTCCGTACATTATGGTCTTTTTTGACCTTATCTGTTCTTAAAGACAGTCTCTTCTCTACTGCTTCTATGGGCTGGAGGACCCTCCTGGGATAAGGAAAAATGTTCATTTTTTTTTCAGAACAAACATCTCCGCACAGCTTTCTGCGGATCATCACTGCCTGTCTAATGCCAATTAATTATTAATCTGTTTAGAGCTGTAGGTATGTGTGAGTAACATACTTAAGCATGGAAATTTGAATGGGCTCTATTTTTAAGCAGATCTGCACAGACCAAATGCCTGGCAACCCCCAAAATCTTCACCCTTGCTTCTCCCTTGGGGTCGGGGAGAGGGGTCACTGCCTGCACCCTGGCTGCAAACACAGCTCAGGCTTTTACGAAGGCTTGAGGAGTTTTTCAGCCCAGCCCCTTATTGAATACTTAACCAAACATGAATTATTCAGACTGAGCTGGCCCCTTCGGGGAGGACATTGTCAGAGAGGGTGAGGATGGCTTTCCTGGAGAGGTGCTGCTGAAACCCCAGCTCGGGGGTGGGGAGGGTGGGAACTGGTTTAGCAGAAGGAGCCAGGGGACGACTGGAGGAATAAAGAGCAGACAGACAGGAGGAGGGAAAACAAGGGAAGGTTTTAGATGGTCAAAGCTCCTGCCCTTCGCTTACCTGAACGGCTCCTGTGGGTGACTATTTTAACCAGGACCTTCAGACAGCAGCTGCCAAGTACAAATCCTTTTTCTTATGTCCTTAATTGAATTGAAAATTAAAAACGGACAAGCTCTGGCAATTGACTGGAATTCTATTGCCAATGTTCAAGAAGGAAACAGATAACAGCTTAAGGACAAATAGGTTTCTCAGCTCTTTGATATTTCTCAGAGCCGTGTCACAGATGGGAGAAGTGGTGGCACTGTATGGTGTAAAATGTTGAGAAAGCCTTAAAGAATCACAGTCTCGATACAGATCCAATTATGCTTAGGATGGTCTCCAGAGTTTAGCACTAGGATCTGTTATTCTAGCGTACCACAGCAAACTATGAGCTTGCCTGAGAATGGAATACCAATGGAAACAAAATACCATTTCCATGATACCAGGGCAATCCGGGAAGAGAGACAGTGCCTGGGAACAGCATGTTACAGGGAGTTCATGTCTGTAAGGGAGCCGTGCTAGTGATTTCCCAGTGGGTGGAACTGGAGAGGAAGTCTTATCTCCAGACTCCTCAGAGATAGTCAGTGGGAAACCACCGTCTCCAAAGCTAATTTTTCTGACTGACTAATAGAAGTGCAGAAGTCACAGATATGGTATGTGTTATCTGTCAAAGTTAAAACAGTTTTCACCAACCCTGAATCATAACTGCATTAAGTCAGGCAGAAAACCTTACTGGGAATGACAAAAATAATAGGAAGAGAAATAAAAGATGCAATCCAAGGAGTCACCCAACCATCTGAAATCCTACTATATTTAATTTGTTTCTGAGAGAAGTGTTTTGTTATGGCAGACAGACAAAGATACACCACTGGTTGAAGTAAATCAGCATGGCTCTTCTGAAGCCAGCAAAGCCATATTGATTTACATTACTTGATGGTCTCTGCTTGAAAATTCATCATTATAACAAATACTATAAAACTCCAGGTTTGTCACCGGAGGAGAGCCTGTAGGGATGACAGAAAGGAATCATCCTTCCTGTTTGAACAAAAAGATTACTCAAATGGGAAACTGCCTTGCACCAGTCTTCCTTCAGGATATGATGCCACAGTGTTACGAGGAACAGCAGTGTGGGCAACAATCCTGGAAACCAGCTGAGCGGCCAAAAAAACAGGAATGCCTGGCAGCTGGGAATGTTAAATAGGAAGGAATGGTAAGAAAAGAGGGCTTGTAAACAGGACAAGAGTATGAGTGTTTTACTGGCTGTATGGTTACTGCCAAAGAACTGCATGGATGGATGCCTACCACAGGGCTAGCAAAAGGACAGTCTTCATGGAGTCTGTATGAGGAGCATGGTGAAAACTCAGACTCACCTGGAGAAAGGATTGAAGGGCCAAATACTTTCTTTAAGATTATTCCAGGCTGGAAGAGGAAGGCTGATTGAAGATTTGGGCTTTGTAGGAACGGAGAGCTGACTTTCATTCATGGCCTGTTTCTGGAGGTAGCACATCTCCAGGGAACAGACTGTGTATGGGTTTGGGAATGCTGTGTGCTTGGCCTCAGCAGGGGCTTGCCACACTCTAGAGTCCTGCAAATTATCAACAATTTAGTAAACACGTCCTGATACACACCCTGTTTCTATTAATACTGCCTTTCTTTTTGCAAACAGGGTTCAATTCTTCCTTCCTCATTGTCTGAGTGGGCACTGTTAGTGAATGCCATCTTTATACATTTATTATATGCCACAGGAGGTTGCTTTATACTGTAGTACAATTATACACAATGGAGGGAGTACAGAAGCTAAACAGGCAAAATCATATAGGAATCCACAGAGCTTGCCTTTGCTGTGGTAAACACACACTAAAACCAGCAAGCTCATAATCAACATTATTTGTTATTCAAAAGATCTCCCAAGCTACTTCCACCAGCTACACAGTGTTGGGGGAGGAGAATCTGCTCTTATTTTCCAAGACATATAGCAGATGGCTCATGTTTTATGAATGAAAAAGGCACCACATGTACCTATACATATACACACACATCAACACACGGGCACATGCCCAAGCTTAAGCCGTGCATGTCTTAGTTCAAAGTACTATTGCATCATGTGCTTTTTGATAGGGAATTTGCTTTGGTTGCTCTTAAACTTTGGCAAGCTGGTTTTGCTATCTCTTTTCTCTTAGTGCTGCAGCAGTAGCAATCTCACACTATTTACCTAAAAGCTGCCTTCTGAAATACATCTGTATTACATGAAATGTAATGAAATACATTATGTATTATGAAATACATCCCTGCTCAGCCTAAGATGCCCCGCTGCCTCCTATTTTATGTGCCTGTAGGAATTTGTTTGTGTTTTTAAAAGCAGAGAAGAAATTATAGCCTGTGATCTGATAAAAAGACTCTGCAGCAACCTTGACTTTTGACACAGATGGCCTTTATTTTCCAACCTGTAAAATTCAGATTAAGAATTTCCTTTGCTTTGCTGCAAGGCCTGATTTCCCAACTTTGATTAAGCCCTTGGAATGGGGGAGAACTGTGAAGTGCACAGAGAGGTAAATTAGCCTGGGCAAAAGAAATATGCCTTAATGTGGCAAGACTGATTGAAGTAGCTGAGGTTGCAGAAGTATTTTGAGACAGTGCTGGGCTTTGCAGCCAGAGCCTTTGTACTACAGGATTTCCCCTGAAAGTGTGGAACATCAGGAGATTATCTGCCCAGCTGGCTGACTACCAGACTTAACTGAACACACGCTTCAGCTTAATTGTCTTTGGTGCAACAACCACCTTACTAAACGCAGAAATACAATGATATTAGAAAATTATGCACCCCCAAAAATAGAATTCTCACTGGTGATTAATTAAACAAACATGCAGACTTCTTATGTACATTTTTTTTGAACAACACTGTTATAATATGGATTGTATATTCAAGACTGAAAATGAAGCTGGAATCCTTGGAGAGCCTCAGAGTGACTCAGCCAGTGTAAAGGATTTGTCATGTCGTCCTAAGGATATGACAGTAATTTATACTGATATGGGCGTGATGACAGTGAGCCACGTCCCGCAGACCCTACTGAGACAATACACCCCTTTTGCCAGAGGAGGTCTGTGAGAGAGATAATGATAGTCTTAGCATCTGAATCTGTAGGAGGTTGGCACAAGCCCAAAACAAATCCGTAGATGCTTCCTTTAAAAACCCTGGTGTCAAATTGGGTCTGTGGGTGGAAGAGAACAGGGGGCTGGATTGTGATGCAAAAGATGTGACCATGGCTGGCTGCAGGAACCATCTTGAACACCAGTTTCACCAGGCTCACAGGGTAACCACGCTGAAGGCATCTCCTTCCCCCGGGGCCCTTCCCGTGGGATGTCCCACATGGGGCATGGCAGACCCCAGCCTTCAGCTGAAAGTGCCTCTGGTGACTGCTGCTCTGCAGCATGTCTGATGGTAAGCCCCTTCAAAGGCTCAGCCTGGCAGCCAGCTCACATTTTATCCCAATTTTCTCTGGTTTCAACAACCTCACCCTTCTACATAAATGTCCAAAGCAGCGCGGAGCATTTCCCCCCACCGAAAATCTTTTCGGTTTTGATTTTTTTGTAAGGGCTTCTCCCTGGTGCTCCTCAGCAAGGCTGCAGAAAACTCCCAAAACAAACAATTTATCTAAATTACTTATTACCCACTGGCCTCAAACCTGCCTGTTGGACGTTCACTTACACAGTAGTATGGCCATGGCCTCGGTTACCTAGCAGAAGGGCTTCACAGCCAGCCATAAGGGTTCACATAATGTCTGGTAACTCCATCTCTGCCACTGAGTTATTAATAACACCACAGTATATATATATATATACATGTGTATGTATATTTGTGCATGTGTTTGTATATTTATACAGTCAGGGTATACAGAATGCATCGAGTGGTTCTAAACATAGGGAGAACAATTTGTACCCCAAAATTGCTTTCCTGTCTTAATGCTTTGTAATTTAATTTAGGGTGCAAATTCATCCTGCGTGACTCAGAGGTATGACGACAGGATGCACTCAGCTGTTCGCTTCTGAGTATGAAAAGCCTCAAGAGACGTCAATCACGCTTTCCTAGTGAATTTCCACTTACATCAAACTTCCATATTTTTGCATATGCTTGAGATGCAGTGAGTTTGTAAACAGAAAAGTTGCAGAGCCAGAGCTATACAATGGTGTATCAAATAAAATTATGCTTCCTGTTGTAATTAACAGCTAAGGAATTTACACAAACTTCATACCAATGTACATGTATGTGTCTGTGGAGTATTTAAACCCAGAGTATACAGCAAAAATTTGGGCATCAGCAGAAGGAAAGAAAAAGGAAGCCATGCACTGTTCCAGAGTCCTCATTGTGTAGTACGCGTGGAGAAGAAAGTGCAATTTGATCCAAGTTTGGCGAAGGTGCTGACGTTCATTATCTAGAAAAGTGATATATTAGCTCTTTCTCCATGTTTTTAATTCTAGCAGAAAGCTTCTCTCCTGTACATTATTAAATGCAATAGCCTGAGCCCTGCTGTGTGAGTGAGGCCTCTGCTGTCCCTACCTGATCAGTGAGTTTTGAGGAGCGCCTGCTTTCCTGCACCGCTGCATTTATGTTCCTGTCTGAGGCTCGGGTAGCCCTGTCGAGAGTTAACCCCCTCCACTGGCATAGTTCTCAGGGTCACTGCAATACATAAGCTTTCCCACCACCTCTAGATGCTCTCCCCTGGGAAGTATCATCCTACGTATCTATGTATATATAATATACACGTATAAAACTTGGGAACTCTGGGAAGACAGCAGCCTCCGTGACCTTAGAGGCACAGAGAGCATGTGATGTAACTGGGAACTTTCCCTGGGAGATCACTGCATGATTTGTCCCATGTGGATTACATGTCATGATTATATACATTAAAGCGTTCAGAGTTTAAAATACACTCCAGATGCTTTTTCCTGCCCTTTCCTCCCACTCAGCTTGACTTTTCCCCAGTTGATTGATTCTCATAGTTTATATTCAGAGATTCAGTATTTTGCTTACTTACTACATTAGCCTTTTTCGGCACAGCAAAAGCTGCCCTGTAAGCCCGGGGAAATGCAATATCATACGCTGAGAAGCTGTGGTGTATCCGAATGGGCTGAGCAATCAGAGTGTGAGTGTTCAGCTGTACTCAGCACCAGACGAGCTGTGGCTTTTGTGAAGTCAGCAGGAGTTTCCCCAACAATCCTAAAAGTACAGAGTCAGGCCAGTGTTGGGAAGCACTGACAAATGCAATCTATCAAAGAACTAGAAATTATCCCTTCTGTTATGATTTTGACTTCTTTTTATTTTTGTTTTTGGTTTTGCATGTTTTTGCATGTTTCCTAAACCATGAAAACTTTAGGCTGCTTTTGGTCCCAGGTCACCTGCTCGATTTGCCTTTTAATGCTCCGTTTCTTTGACTGCTTAGTGACAGGTAAACACCACAAAGATCCAAAGATACCCCCACCACTCTTTTGCTGTCTGCCTTTGCACTGCAGCTCACACCTTCCCCCCGCCCCAGAGGAGGAAGCAGCACGGTCCTGTTCTGTAGAGAAGAGCTCATGAAAATTGCTCTCTGTGCACCAATTCTGCGTATATTTGAAAGGAAGAAGCAAACAGACGTGGGGTGTGACCCAAAGAGGGGCAACAGTTAAGAACAACCTTTGACTCAGAACAAACTGCGATCCCACAGCTTCCAGTGTTTTGGTTTCCTCCAATGGCAGCTTTCAGTCCCGGTGAGATCCCAAGCAACTTTTGGGATCTCTGGGCCACCTTTGGCTCTGGGAGCTAAAAATGCTGGGTAATTTTATGGGATCTGCTTCACACATGCAGGGCGGAGGAAAGAAGCAATACACCAACAAATCCAAGAGGGTATGCAGGGAAATACTGATATGAGGAAGGAGGAGGGCTGACAGGCAGCTCCCTTTTCAGGGTGATTGTAAAAAACCTCCACAGCCCCCACTTCTGTCTGATTCATTCAAATAGTTCTTCCTATATCTAGTTATTTACATATTAAGAAGAATAATATTCGTGCTAGTGATGTGCATGGTTACTCAACAAATGTACTAAGATAAAAGAGCGTTTCTTCTGATGCTTTAAAATAAGAAATATATATATATATTCCCAGCCTTAAACATAGTTAGTTGTAGACACCACATATAAAGCGTCATTCGTCAAGGACCAGAGCACATTAGAGAGCTGAATTTGCCTGTCTTGTCCTGCCTTTCCTGGCCTTTCATCAGCCAGCAGCAACCACTCTTTGAAGATCTGCTGCGACATCGGCCTCTGAAATTGATTGTCCTCAGCTCTGTATGAAAAGAAATCTCTTTATTGCTGCATAGGATCACTGGTGTTATCACAACTCAAGATCCCTTGAGGTCTGGTCAGGATCTCTTGGCTGGTATCTGATGCTGGCTCTTACGAGATTTCTTTGGCAGACCCCATCCCACCTGCAGGAGAGTGACTCGTTCCCCAGCTCCTTGGCAGAGACCAGTCACATCCATTTGTCCATATATTCCCTACATCCATCATTGACGTTTTAGTGAACCACATGCACTAATGCTGTTCTTACTTGGTTTTGTGTTGTCTATTTTATTTTTTTTAGCGTGAAAGAACTGTTTTGATTGCTTAGGGGCCAGAAGAAGCAGCACAACTGCACTGAACATATGCAACTTGCAGGCACAGTAGACCAAAGTAAATACAACCTGCAGTGCATGGGACAAAGGGAACTCCAAAATCACCAGGCCCGGTCTTCCCATGCTATTCCTTGCCACTTTAGCTCTACTTGTTATTTCAGCAATGTTATTTTTCTACTCTCTCTGCCTCAATTCTTTGCTCCTGCACAGACAGTATATTCTCCCCACCCCGATCTCTTCTTTAGGCTGAGGAAAATGTGGTATCAACAACTCCACTTATAATATATTCTTTATATATATATTCTTAATACATTCTTTATGTATAACCTTCTCTCTTTCAGCTCACATTCATCTTTCTTGAACTTGTATCTCCCAGTACACACTAGTACAGATGATATCTCATCAATGCCTAATGCAGTGGCATTAATACTTCTCCATTTCTGCTAGACATACTAATGTTTAAGGATTGCATTTGCGTTTTTCACAGCTTCATCAAATTGGTAACCTATCATAATCAAAACGATAGCTAATACTACCAGGTCCTTTTCTTCCTTTGTCCTTTCTATAGCAGAAAATTTTGTTATTTGTCGGAAGTACATTATTCCTGCCTTTCATGCTTTTGCATGTAATTCCATTTCTATTATGGGAGTCTGCAAAGTTATTCATTTTTTCCCCTTAAGACATTTAAAACCTTGTACCTAAGTGTCTTTAGCGCATTTCAATAGCATACTCCCACTTAGCACCACATTTATTTGTGAAAACATTAAATAAGCGTAGTTTCAAGATTGAACCTTGAAAAACTCTGCTCATAACTTCCCTCCAGCCAACACTGCTCTTTTCACTAGCTTCATCTTCTGTTTATCTGCTGTCTTTTACCTTACATTTCCTGTCCCAATGCTGATGCTTACTAGTCATTTCCAATGCAACGCATTGCAATGCAAACTAGGCATTTCCATAGGCTTTACGGAAAAATAGGTGTATCTCCTTTGTCTGAAAAATCAATCTTATCAAGAAAAGATATCACATATAATATACCTATGGTAAATCTGTGGATTTTTAAATCTTGTTTTCCATTCTTCTCCATATTTTTTATTGTTCTTGCCTTTAAAGTCTATTCTAAAGTCTTATCTGCCAGAGACCACAACAATAATCCACCAGAGTTACTGAGACCAGAGTGATGATCCACCATACCACAGACTACATTCCCATTTTCCTAGAAAATGTGGCATGAAAGACCCCATTTGCTACTCTCTTCCAATAGCACCACCTCTGAATGTGAGAATGTCCTGAAGACCCTTGCTGCTGGGCCTGCAGTTGCATATCCATATTCTTTCTGGACAATGGACTCTAGCCCAGGTACTCTGTCCTTTTTGACCGGAGCACCTTCAGTTCTCTGAATTTTGTTATTCTTGTCCTTGTTGCAACACTCTCAGCTTAACTGGTGATGCTGCCTTTACCTCCTTGTTTTGTATTGACCGTCCTATTGAAGGCACATTGGAAACAGTCACTGAGTTTGTGCATGGTGTCAACAGTGTTGTAGACTCATGCTCATTGTCTCCCCGTCCGGCTGAACAATTATGATCCAAATGCCCCTGGTCAACTTACTTCGTGGAACTTGGATTCCTGGCCCTCCAGACCACAGCTGGAGAGGTCACCAACTCTTGAGGTTTTTTCCCCATGGTTTGGATATTTTCATAATCGTTCACTGAGTCATGCACTGTCTGTGGTTCTGATAGAAATACCCCAGCCCAGAGATAAAGAGTTATATTTCTCCACAGAGACTGTCAGGTAACCCTGGGCATGATTCTTAATATGCCTCATCTCTTCTCTGATAAATCATGTATTTTACCCCGTGTTTAATACTTCTATTCAGAAGCTCCCATGTCTCTGCACCATGAGAGAAGCTGACCTGCAAAGCCTTGCCATCCTGATTGTATCTGGCTGGGCACGGGCACCTTTGGACACCTCAGTTTAAGTGGCAGTGCTGGTGCCTGCACCCCATTGTAAGCAATGGAGATCTAATAACATAGTCAGTGAAGTCCAGAGATCTCTTCAGCTCCTCTGAATGATAATTCTTAGGACTCAACAGAATTGACTTGACGCAGGTCTCTAGTGACATTTGAGATGCCCAAAGTGTTTCATATCACCTCAAACTACCAGTCCAGCAGTAAATGGTACTGAACTATGACAGATGTTGTACAATTCAAAGAAAAAGCAGCAGAAGAAAAGAGCAAACGGGGAGTAAGTATCCAAATATTGGAATTTACAGAATATTTTTCTACTGACAAGTAAAATGAACTTTATACTTTTCTCCTCCATATTGTTTTGTTTGTTCGTGGTTTTTTTTGAAAGCCCTCAAATGATTATTCCTGGAGATGGTCTGGCCCCTTGGGACGTCTCAGGGAATATGGGTGGTTTGTGATGCTTCCACACAGCTGCATGTTGTGCTGCAATATGCTTATGTGCTCACTTCTCTTGCTGAGATGTAAGCATCCAGAACACTATAAATATTGACATGAGATGCTTAGAGTCACTGCTTCATAGGTACTTCTATCTCCCACCCATACAGCATCAGGCAATGATGAAATAAAGAAAGGTCCTGAAATACGACTAGTAAAGCTCAACTCCTTATCTTCGAAGATTTGCAATTATTTTCATTTTTTTGTCTTTGCCATTTGTTTTTGTCCTGGATTTTTACACAGGTCTGTGCATCACTCTTTTTGGCCACATCAGAACAACTGAGATTTGTAGAAGTAAAATGATATACTGCTGACTAAAAAGCTGTCAGGTTTTGACAAATATGTATTCTAGTCCAAAGAGCAAGGATCTGCTCTACCAGAACTCTTATAATAAGCTGTGATAGCACATCTTACTGCATTCCCGAGGAAAGCAGGGGGCTCTTTCAGCCTGCTGGCAGGGGTGTTGATGTGCGTTTGCAGTGGCCATTCTCTGTCGGGGCTGGAGGCAGAAGAGCCAGTCGGGAAGGGTTTCACGACTACAGAAGTCATAGCAGATGTGGAGAGAGTAGTAAGGTCTATAGATCTATAGTGCCATAAAGAGTGTTTCTGCTTTTTTTTTTGGCTTCAAAGCAGGTCTTGAGCTGGCTGGAGGCCAGACCAGAGTGATTTCTGTCTACCCGAAACCAATCTGTTCTGGACCTCCGCAGTAAATGCGGTGGATTCAGTAACTGAAAATGCAAAGGGCTTCTTCCCTCTACCAGCTGTGAAGACAGCCAAGTGCTAACTCTGCCCTCGCAGCACTTAACACATTGATTAAAGATTATTACAGCATGAAGACAGATCTGAGGGAATATAGTAGGCCTATCTATTTACAAAACAGGGATAGGATTACAGCGTTCTTGCATTTTATGCAAAAAATAGCAAGATTTCCTTTCAAAGGACATGCACCTTTTTACTCTAGAGATAAATACGTGTTAAAATTAGTGATGAAAAGAAACAGAAAACAATATCAAGGTAACCTTTTGTAGGTAGACATCATACTTTATATCGGGGTATTGAGTAGGCATGCTGCCTGCCAGCCTTGTCTTTCCTATATCCTCAGACTACCAGCGCTACAAGATCATCTCTAATATAGTAATACTAATATGTTCCTCTACACAGTATTTTAAGGATTTCTTTTCTATGTGTTTTCTAGATGGGGAAAAAGGGGGCTCTTCTTCAGCTTCAGTTTGGAGGAAATTTGCAACAACCAAGATCCCATACAAGAATCCTGAATCCTTTTTTTTTTTCAGTATGACTAAAACAGACTAAATCTTCTTAATAGTATTTTGGTATCTTTTCAAGTTGGAAACCAGTCTACTTCTGATTAATTCACACTGCCATGTGAGTCCTGGAGCTATGCAGATAAGCTGAATGCACCACACTACAATATCTGTGTTGTAAACCTAAGGGTATTCATGGGCTTTTCAAGTGAATGCACATTCATACGTGAAGTAGGCAACACACAGTGAATGAGCTACATTATGTGAATGTGCTCAACAGCTGAAAAATGAACTATGTCATGGATTTCAGCTTCATGGAGTGAGCAGCTGAATTTGACGGTGACACTGAAAGATTGTTCTTCTGTGTGACTCAGTTTGATTCACTGGCCTGACAATGCCCTCTTCTTTGTGAAGCCATCGCACCTGTAGGTGCACAACACTAACAAAGGTCTAATTCTGGCAGTTAGCAAAATCCAAACTATCAGCATGCCAAAGTAAGTGCAGCAATTTTTCTGACATCGATGCTGTTTGCAACACTCATTATATGCTGAAGAAAAGCATTACGCTGATGCGCTCTCTGAAAGCTCAGTTCCAAGATTTTATGTCAGGAAAATATTCATGTTGAGTTCGATAGACTCTCAAGAAAATTATAGAAAATATACAATTCCTAGACTGTAAAACTGCAAACTTGAAGCCAAATAGAATGGTAACTGTTTTCCCCCTTAGGCCACTTTGTACTTAATCCTTTTCAAGATAAATAGCAGCAAGCCACTAAATAAATGCTACAGATTTCTCAGGAAATCTAAGGTGACATTCCTAAGTAGAACCACAGGAAATCACTGTAGACTTTAACCATGAATTTTCTAATTGATAGATCCCCAAATAAATATTAAAACAAAACCCACAAATGACATTCTCCTCGCTGCTTGAGGTCTACACTGAGCTGTCAGAATATTAAAGCAGTCCATACCCAGGTCATTAATAAAGAGAATAGTGGCTGTCACTGAGGTAAAGGAAAAAGGGAAATAACCATCTACCTGAAAGCATGAGACTTGCTTCTTACTAACCAACTTTTGTTGCAATCCCCAGTTTAACTGTAAATCAGGGCTTCAAAAGGGAAAGGGACATAAATCATTCCACACAAAAGAAAAACTAGCCCAAGTTGATATTGCAGTAGAAATGCCAACACCTTCTTGAAATTCATTTTTAGCAATAATTATACATGAAAATGCCACTGAGAAACCATAAATCTTCAAACCCTCATGCACATCCCCAGAAATGTGCAAGAATTTCTTGAAAGCCTTTAGAAGTCATGTATGAACTACAGGGCCAAAATACAAATTCAGCTGAGTTGCTGAAGCATATTGCTGGATGTATGTTGATAAACAATGCATTCTACATTCTTGTTTGAGATTGGATTAAGCAGCTCAAGCACACAAAAATATAGAGGTGTTCCTGATTCAGTGTACAGCAGTTATCTCAGGTAGCGGCCGAGCCTGGAAGCTAGGCTGTTGAATTCCTCTTTATGTGATTAATGACGCAGCACAAGACCCAAAATGTCAAATGAAATAACACGTGATTCAGAAAAGCTTCTGGAAGGCTCCAGCCTAAAAGAATGGAAAAGCTGGAAGAGGCCATGCAAGGACAATAGAGAAGGGAAGAGAGTTTTGTTTCTGAGTGCTGCCTATCCAGGACAACCTAAGTTTAAGGACCATGTGCTTCTTGAAGTAGTATGGATTTTTCTTTTTATATCAACATTTACCTTTAAGTACACAAATTCATAGAGAAAGAATATTGGCTAAATCAAATGCATAGAATGCATCATGCTCTGGGTGCCTGTTTAGATACATCATGGAAGGAGATTTGATTTCAGCAGTGGTGGTAAAGTATGTACCTTCATTTAGAAGTGGTTGGTGAGGTACCAACGTTTTAAGTGTCCATATCTAAAGGGACATGTAGAACTGGGAACAGCCGCCTCTGTGCAAATTTTACTCCCATTTCTTGGGCTGTGTGTGCTATTGGACTCTGGGCTGAGGAACACACCTGTGAAACGCCTCTTTTCCACTTCCACAATTCACCTTAAGGCAATATACTCAATTTCTCCCTTCAAACTGCTAAGTTTGAGTTTAAAATAATCCTTTTCAGGGATACAAACACATGGAAATCATTGTGACAATCTTTAAGGCTGTCTGAAGGATGATGTTTGCTGCCATTTTTCTCTTTCCTCTTTTAAGTGCCAGTTACCCAGTGGAAAAATTTTATTTGGCAAACTTGTATCTATATTATGTTGGAAGAGACTCTGAACTAAAATAAAAGCAAGGACAGCCCAGTAGTGTCATTTACTTAATATAAATTGAGTCATTTTATATCTAAATATCTGTGACCAGGGCGCTTTGGAATGCCATTAAAAAAGAGAAAAAGTGCAATACACACTTGAAAAGTTCACTCTGCTAAAAATTACAACTATATGAGCCCACTCAGTATGTGACAGTGGGTAAAGAAGATGGTGAGGGACAAGAAGGTATGAAGGATTAGCATTGGAAGCATAATAAAAGACATAATTAACATGAATCTTAAAACATTAATTTTGTGATTCCTAAAAGCAGGCTGCAGACCTCTGAAAGATGGACACAGACAGAGGCACAGTGAAAAGGTTTTGAAAAACCAAGACGCTCCTGTTAGTGGTTCTGCCCTACGTAAGATGGGTAGGTGGGAAGGCATAAGCTCAGGAGATGTGCAGCCCTCTGCTCTCCATCCATCTGAGGTAGAACATGAGACTTCACTCAATAGGACCTTTGCTAGGCACCTACTTAAATGCTCAGTCCAGGGTGCCAGGCCATCGCTTTCCAGCCGCTGCTGACTGAAGTCAGAGCTGTTAAAATCAAAGATGACAAGGACTGCTGAGTCCCAGGCAAGCACAGGGTGACATCAGACCTGCTAGGAGAAGCTCATGGTCACAAGGGCATGCACAGCTCAGATACATGGTCAGACCAGTAGCATTTTGCCTCATGAGGAGTGCCAACGAATTGCATGAAAAAAGGACACCATCAGTTGTCCAGGGACATGGTGCAGTTCAGAGGGAGATGAAAACATGAGTTGATGTCCATGCACAAAACATTGATATAAAACGTGCTCAGAAGTCTTTCTTCCAATTTCAATAAAAATGGCTTCTCATTATTTGTTCTTGCAGAGTTAAAGGAGAGGGAAAGAAGTGAACAGCAAGCAAGAAGAAAGGCAAGGAGAAAAGCAAGAGCAGAAGGCTGGTTCTTATTAGAGGCAGAAAAAGAAGAGCAAGAACGACAAGATGACAAAGAAGCAACACCCCCAGCAGTCTCAGCCCAAGGTATTATCATTTCCACTGTGCGCTGGACTAGGGGACTCATAGGATGAATCTTTGTAAAATCAAGCCTGGTTCATGTTTCACTGGGGTACCGAGGAACCAGCACCTAAACCTGACCATGCCACTGAGCTGCTCAGCGTGTCGGAGGAGCTGCTACTGCTCCTCCACTCCTCTGCTCCTCTTCTCCTGCCCATTTGGCCTGGAAAGTTTTGGGGCAGGCACCCTTGGACTCTGCATTCATGCAGGGTGTGGGGCATGGCAGAAACCCCCATTTCAGTCCCACCTCCTCCTCTCCTCTGGGTGCTGCCGCAGTAATGTAAGACAACGTGGGCATGGGCATAGAAGCAGACCAGCAAAAAATGTGAGGAAGAACTAGTGGCTCAACTCATTTAAATGCCAGGAATCTTCAGGTATATTATATATTCAACTTATTGTTGGTTTTATGGTCAGGAGCCAATTTTGCCTTAATGAAAACAAAGTGCCGAAGTTCAGAGGCTATGCAAATGGAGATTAATATACATTTTAAAAAAGGTTATTTAGCATTTTTACTGCTTTAAAACTATAATGCTTTTTGATTTTGAACATTTTCAGGATTATTAGCTTTTCTCAGATTTAATACAAGAAATTTATACTTATGAAATGGAAAGACAAGCATGCAAAAATTATTGCAGGAAGTGCATTGCAGAGTGAGGGCTGTATATGGATGCTGAAAGACTCCATATATTTAAAGACAGTCATTTTGGGGATAATGATGACTGAGTCATCATCACATACTGCGTGTCTGTGTGTGTCAAAATACGAGTAATAAATGTAGTCATAAGGCAAATCTGTGTGACTGAATAATGAAGAGGTTGAAGAAGACCTAATAGCTGGAATAATGATGGCTGGGAGGGTTGCTTGTTATGATAATATGTGGTTTGCTTAATGAGGAACGGGCACAATAAAAGAGCCAAGATATTGCATTGTATATTATAAACCGAGAGACTAAGGAAAGATGGCTAAAGATGGCATGCAGGCAGATTTCCAATAGCTTATGGTGTATGCTCAGTGCAATATAGAGAGGCAAGTTAGAGCTAGCAAGGTGGCAGGGTATCCTTCTTCCCAGAGTGTTAGCATCTGTGGCTTCTGCAAAGCGTGGCCAGCACACTCCATCTTCAGTGTGGAACCAGCAACGAGTGGCGTTCCTCAGGGATCTGTACGGAGACCGGTGCTGTTTAATGTCTTTGTTGGTGACATGGACAGCGGAATTGAGTGCACCCTCAGCAAGTTTGCCGACGACACCAAGCCGAGTGGTACAGTCAACACGCTGGAGGGGAGGGATGCCATCAAGAGGGACCTGGACAGGCTTAGGAGGTGGGCCTGTGCAAACCTCATGATGTTCAACAAGGCCAAGTGCAAAGTCCTGCACAAGGGTTGCAGTAATCCCATGCACGAATACAGGCTGGGTGGAGAATGGATTGAGAGCAGCCCTGGGGAGATGGACTTGGGGGTCTTGGTGGATGAGAAGCTCAACATGAGCCGGCAATGTGTGCTTGCAGCCCAGAAAGTCAACCGCCTCCTGGGCTGCATCAAAAGAAGTGTGGCCAGCAGGTCGAGGGAGGTGATTCTGCCCCTCTGCTCTGTTATTGTGAGACCCCACCTGGAGTACTGCATCCAGCTCTGGAGCCCTCAGCATAGGAAAGACATGGACCTGCTGGAGTGGGTCCAGAGGAGGGCCACGAAGATGATCAGAGGGCTGGAGCACCTCTCGATGAAGACAGGCTGAGAGAGTTGGGGTTTTTCAGCCTGGGAAGAGGAGGCTCCAGGGCGACCTTATAGTGGCCTTCCAGTGCTTAAAGGGGACATGGGGAGGGACTCTTTATTGGGGATTGTAGCAATAGAATGAGGGATAATGGTTTTAAACTGGAAGAGGGTAGATTTAGATAAGACATTAGGAAAAAATTCTCTACCCTGAGGGTATTAAGACACTGGATAAGGCTGCCCAGAGAAGTTGTGGATGCCTCATCCTTGGAAGTGTTCAAAGCCAGGCTTGAGCAACCCAGTCTAGTGGAAGGTGTCCCTGCCCATGGCAGGGGGATTGGAACGAGGTGATCTTTAAGATCCCTTCCAACTCTAACCATTCTATGATTCTGTGACTCTATGAATGGAAAAGGGCCTTGACACACCACACTTGAGAAGCTGCTGACAATTGTCACGAGTTGCTGGTGGGACAAATATAAATTACCTTGTTCATGGAAAAAAGGGATATGTGACCCTGTGGTGCAGCTGTTGATATTCCCACACCAAGAGAGGGTTAGAGTCAAACAAGGAGTTTCCAGTTCCAAAATGCACAATGGTTTTGGAAATGTGGTACTTCATTTGCAGGTATTTCAGTGGGAGTTTTGCTGTTAACTTCAGGAGATTAAGCATTTCTTCTACAGATGTTTATGAACCAAAAATGCCCTAATATTGAGCAATGGCTTAGAAGGGATATTCTAATATGTCAATTGTGAAATAAATTATCTGCCTTGAACTCCTCAGTTAACAGAAGCAATGAACCATGCTGTAAGTTCGTTGGTAATTTTCCCTATGTAGATAAATAATTTCGCTCTAGATTTCAGTGAAGTCTTTATTTTGGACCCATGATAAGAGTGTCATGATGATTTAGTGATTTTTCTCAGTTGGATGTACTAATAACTGAAATATTAGCTATTTCTGAAAGTACTATAATTTAATCAACATGAAATGCATAAGAATTCCTCAATGTCAGTCACCAGTAATAGATTATCATTATACATTAGTTATCACTCTACTGTCCAAAGTAACTAGTGAAGAATATTAATGTTTGGGAAGCATCCGTCTTGTCCACAATGAATATACACTGTGCAAGTCAAATATGACATCAGAGATCAGTTTGAGCGCTGCTGTCCCATTCACAGGGTCTGGGTTGCTGAAGGATCAAATCATGGAGAAGATCATTGTCTACATTGAGTTCCCCTTAACATTTTTCAAACGGGGACCAGGTTAATAGTTGAGAGCTGTTGTAGGCAGCTGGCACAGGCATCCCCCTCGCTCCATCCTCCATCCGCAACCTCTCGCAGCTTTGAATGGATAATCGCACCCGAGAGCCTGGTTTTGTGCATGCTTATGCCGAACTGTGTACCCTTCAGTTGTTGTGTTTACTTGAATGGGGCCGTTAATGAAACTGAAGATTTGCTGAGGTATCTGCAGGGTTGGGTGCCTAATGAACAGAATTCTTAATGGACCATAAATCCAATCAAGGTTTTCATACTGTGTAAGCAAGCAGTGCAGTTTGTGGAAAACAAGAGCCTTCCTGAAAGCTACTGTTATGCAAATATCATCACACTCGGGGCATACATTAAAGCAGCCCTGGAATTGCAGCCTTTTGGCTTTACACAGGAAATAAAATGAGATCAAAACAGGAGGGAATAATACTGGTCGATTTGCAAGATAAAGATTAATAAAAGAACTCATTGTATGCTTTACATGGAAATTTTATGGTTACCTTGCTGTAAAATTTTTTAAAAGACCTTTTTTTAACTTTCTGTGCCAGAACTATGATTCATTCACACAAAAAGGTTATATGAGAGGCACAATTTTTTAGTTCATTCAGGCTCTCCTATTGAAAGGAGAATGCTTTTGTGAGATCCGCTGTTGTTCAGAGAGGGAATTAGTTTTATTAGCAGTGTGTCATTCACAATGTGCCTTACACATCTACCAGCTTCCTCATTTCAGTTCTTTTTTCTTCCAGTTTGTTAGTGCTGGAGTGGTTTGGGATTCTCAGTGTGAATAAAACCCACTGTATGCTTCCTATACTCTCACCCTGGGGTGGTATTTCCTTCTGACCAAGGACACAGCACTCTTAAAAAAAGAAAGGGAGCACAAAAAAAAAAACAAAAAAAAAAAAAAAAAAAACGCAACGCCGAGCTTCCAGGATGTCAGCATTACTGACTGATTTAACCACAAAAATCTTCTTGCCTCCTCCTTTCCTGTATCTTTGTGTGTTGTTCTTTGCACTGAACCAGCTCAGGAGCTTTTCCTAGACCGTTTGTTTTCTTTGCTAAATGCCGCGTGCATGTTGCTAGAATTAATTCTCACGTTTGGGAGAACATCAAGGCCATTCGCTACAAAGCCAACCTTTATTATTGGCAAATCCTGGTAAGATCACATGTAGCGTGGGGTGTCTCCCTGGTCCCTGGCAAGCAGACACGAGCAGCTGCAGCCAGCCTGCCCTGCTCTAGCTCCCAGACAGCTGGAGTGGGAGGACAAGAGGCCCGTGTCTCCTCGCAAAGGATGCTGCCGTCATATCACCGGTGCCCAAAATAGGCTGTAAGCAGAATTTAGGTATCTCAGTTGAAGTAAACAAGCAAGCCAGCCCTTGCTGCAGCAGGGGCATGATTATATGAGCACTCACATACAGGTGATGGTGTTCTGTATTGCATTAAATATATATCAAGCATGTGTAATAATTTGGAGTTTATTCTCATAATTAAAAGTCCAGGGGGAACTGCTAGTAGCCATCTCTCTGACTGCCTGCATATGGCAGACCCTAAGTTTTCTTCAAATTAATTGGAGCAAGAGCATCTGTTCTAGAAAAAAATCAAGTGATTTTGAAATTTCCAGTACTGTAGAAACCAACAAGCTAAGCAGACTCAGAGAACCCACATACTTAATGATTTGTGCCCTGTTTCTCATCTGAAGTTTTCTATTTTCAACACCAGGCCACTGCCTGCTGTTACACTTTTCTTTGCAGAATAAAGAGCCTTTAAATTCTTGTTCCGTAAGTCAGTAGTTACAGACTGTGATCATATTTCTTCCTTCTGCTTAAGTAAAACTGATGGAGCTCCTGGATCATTTCATTATTTAGCATGTTTTTCCTATCCCATCCCTTGTTTCTTGCCGTTGTTCTGAACTTTCCTCATGTTCTCCATGTCCTTCCCAACCAGGGTGCAGGTAATGGATAGTCCATTTTGGTGACGGTCATGCATGATGCAGGGATGATGGATGCACCCTCCTCATTCTCGAGCCTGTCCTGGTTCTACAGCCTCTGATCACAGCTCGTTTAGACCTGCTGAACAGCAGCGGGCATATTTTATGATGCTCAGGTCTTTTTCAGGGTCTCAGCACACCTGCAAGATTGAGTTCTGTAAATGCAAGTTATGTTCTGCAGTTACAGGTTATCAGTTTCAAATTTGGCTGTGTTATTATGCCCAAGGATTTCTTGTGTCCATGCTAGTACATGATTTTTTTTACCACCTTGAAATTTCTCAGTA